>JAJTWR010000308.1:2710000-3167500 GCA_021613335.1 Whitmania pigra
CACATTGTGCTGATCGCTTCGAGGGTATGATGATGTGATGGTAATTTTAATTTAAGTGATAATTTTACATTGGCTTCAAAACTCACTCTTTTTGAAAGTTGATTGTCCATCATAAAGTTGTGCACATGTTTCTCTGCTCTCGTCAACTCCAACTTTCGCGCCAAAACCGCTACCACCAGGGCCGTACAACCAGATCCCTTAAAAAAAGTCAGTATGTATTCTCATGTGACCTCATCATCATCATCAACATCATCATCAACAACATCATCATCATCAACATCATCATCAACAACATCATCATCATCAACATCATCATCATCATCATCATCATCATCATCATCATCATCATCATCATCATCATCATCATCAGCATCATCATCATCATCATCATCATCATCATCATCATCATCATCATCATCATCATCATCATCATCATCATCATCATCATCATCATCATCATCATCATCATCATCATCAACATCACCATCACCACCATCATCCTTATCCTCGTCGTCACCATTTTTAAATCTTCATTTATCTGTTATTTATGAGGTATATATCACACACGTAACAGAGTTACGCTGATTACACAAGATTAATGATCATTACCACGATTACAAAAGATTAATAATCATTATCATGATTATAAAGGATTAATAATAATTACCATGATTACAAAAGATTAATAATAATTACCATGATTACAAAAGATTAATAATCATTACCATGATTACAAAAGATTAATAATCATTACCATGACTCCAGTGCAAACCGCAATACCCCGACCGCAGTATGTATTAGGAACAATGTCTCCATATCCGACAGACAGGAAGGTAATGGCGATCATCCACATCGAGTTGAGCAGGTTTTTGTGCTTCTCCGAGTGGAAACTGAGAACAACGAAAGTTTTAATCATTTTTTTCTGCTTCAAGTTCGAAAACATAATCTGTCTACAATAATAAATATAATAATAATAATAATATAATCCGCCTACAATAATAAATATAATAATAATAATATAATCTGCCTACAATAATAAATATAATAATAATAATAATATAATCTGCCTACAATAATAAATATAATAATAATAATATAATCTGCCTACAATAATAAATATAATAATAATAATATAATCTGCCTACAATAATAAATATAATAATAATATAATAATAATAATATAATAATAATAATAATAATAATAATAATAATAATAATAATAATAATAAAAACTGCCTACAACTGAAATCTTTGAAGCTTTGAACGTTTAAAGTAAATAAATGCCTCAAATAATTTAGTTTTTTATGAAACTTCTTTTAATATGTTTATTTAGTATGTAATTAGTATGTTTATTTAGTATGTAATTAGTATGTTTATTTAGTATGTAATTAGTATGTAATTAGTATGTAATTAGTATGTTTATTTAGTATGTAATTAGTATGTTTATTTGTACAGCGCCATAAGCGTCGAGGCGCTTTGTGGCGGTGCAAGCTGGGTTGCGAACAGGACATGTAAAGACTGCTGCTGCGAATGCATGTTGCCCTGAGCCAACTTGCATGCCCACTCCTCTGATCAATCAAGTTCAGAAGTGAAATCCAAACAAAAATGAACTTTTAAACTCCACCCTTTCAAGGTCGGAGAATGGAATGTAAGGGTTCAATTAGTTTTAATTGGGTCTAATTAGTTTTAAGTTGGTTAAATTAGATCACCTCTCGCAAGCCCTGAGCGTCCAACTGGCAATGACCCAGAGAGAGAGCATAAAGACGAGAAGGACTGTGCCAGGACAGATGGTCATCAGCGTTTTGAGGACGAATCTCGTGTTGAAGCTGATCCTGTTGAGGGCTCCGATGCTGCGAGAAGAAGCATCGGTGAAGAGTTTGCTGTGCAATAGCATCACTCTGCAGATGAGGTATAAACGCAGGAACATCGGCAGGCTGAAGATCAGATCCACTGGAACCTGGTGATTAAATGTGAATTGAATTTTCATTTTCACTAATTCGTTTTAATTCCTGGAAACTGTTGTGCAACATCTAATGTTCTTACGTCATTAATTTATGATGTCACTAATCAATGACGAGGCTAATTAATTTGTCACTAATTAATATTCATTAGTTTTAACAGTATTTAAACACTAACTGCACTCGTAACGTGCCTTCATGATTTTCAATTGTAATTCCATGCAATGTCATTCTCATTGCAATGAAAATAATTACTTCATCGTTGAAATAATAATAATAATGATAATGATAATAACAATAATAATAATAATAATAATAATAATAATAATAATAATAATAATAATAATAATAAGAATAATAATAATAATATAATAATAATAATAATAATAATATAATAATAATAATCTAATAATAATAATAATAATAATAATAATAATAATAAATAATAATAATAATAATAATAATAATAATAATAATAATAATAATAATAATAATAATAATAATAATAATAATAATAATAATTAATAATAATAATAATAATAATAATAATAATAATAATAATAATATAATAATAATAATAATAGTAAAAGTTGATATTACATTTTGTACTAATTGAAGTTATTACATCAGCGTTAACAAGCCATTACAATGTTATAACGACTTAAAAGCAAGGACAAATTGGTCTTTCAGACGGAGTGACGTTTTCTGAAATTCACAACTTTTGGCGGGAATGCTTTCAAAGTGTTTCAAGAACATCACGGTAAGTGCTCGAGTAAGTACTTGAGTATAGAAATTATAGGTATAAAAATTACAATTACATAAATTATAGGTATAAAAATTACAATTACATAAATTATAAATATATATCATTCATAACTACGTAAACTATATATATATATATGTAAATGATAAGTACATAAATTATAATTACCTAAACTATAATTACATAAATTATAAGCGCAATATTTCGTCCTGGAATGATGCAAAATCCCTGGAGAGGTTGACATTGTGTGCCTCCATCAAATTAAGGAAATGACGCAGACTGGCACTAAAGATGGCGCTATTTCATTTGCCTTCTCCGCTATTTCCTATTTTCGAATGGTTGTTGTGGCAGCGGTATTGAAGAAATGAATTTTAATCTGAGACAAAATATAATTCCATTGCCGTTCATTTACCTAATAACAACTTACTAGATTTAATGCCTTAACTTAAGTTTATTTGCCTAATAATAACTCATAATACTTAATTAACTACTTAGCCAGTAACAAATCGTAAGCAACAATGTCTAACTAATAATATTTTATAATATTACTTATTCAAAGAAATTGAAAGATTTCTCCTAACGAATTGAGTTTTGTTAGCTGCTACCTGCTATAAGTCGCTAATCTCAGGTGGGACACTCCTGGAATGTTACACCTTGTAATCGACGGATGAATGAGTAAGGATGAAGAGTTTCAATGACTTGAGTTTTCATGTTATGACTTGAAATGATGAATTGAAAGAGCATGCATTGGAATGATGAATTGAAAAAGCATGAATTAGGATGATGAAATGAAAGAGCATGGGAGAAATGATGCGATCGAAAGGTCTGACCTCTCGTGACGTGACGAGTTCTCCATCAGCATGAACAGTCGTCCAGATGAAGTACCAGGCTCCAGGAAAAGGATGAACACTGCAAACGAATAGCTCCATGGACAACTGGAAGACACGTCTACAAGTCATGGCGATCCTCCAGTCTTCAATGCAGTTGTCGACAGCAAACAACTGCAAAAACAGTGCTGTTTCTTAAAAACGTTCATTCGTTCATTCGTTCATGCACACCTGTAGCAGGTAATGAGAGATTGGAAGGAATCCATTCTTCCTTCATTCCATCGGGCTGTTTGCGAAAAGCAAACAGTCGGTCCGAATCGCTTTATTTGATTTTCAGTGTTTTGGCGTTAAAACATTTTCGCGTTTTTGTTGTCGGACATTTGTTTTCAGTCTAACATTTTAATCTTTTATTTTTACTTTTCACGTAAAATATGAAAATGCACCTGTCAGAAATATTTAAATAATATTGAAATATTGAAATAACATTGAAATAATGAAATAATATTTTTAAATATTAAAATATCGTTCCATTTTCAAGCACCAATGGTTGTACTGCAACGAAATTATTCGTTCGCCTGTCGATTGATAATAACAATAACAACTGTTGCGTAATAACGTTAACAATAATGGTGGAAATGTATTGTTAATGTTAACTTATAATAATAATAATATCAATAATAATAATGTAATTTGTACTTAGCATATGTATGTCATAGTCATCCAACTACTGTAGTTATATTGATATATTGAGAGTCATAATAATTTTGATATACATATAGTATTATTATAATAATAATATATAGCAAAAATAATAAAAAGTAATAATATTATAAATTTATAATTATAAAACATAATAATAATAGAATTTAAGAATACTAAAATAAAAAAAAATAATAGTATATTCGTTCAGCTCGTTCTTTCCTATTTTACAATTGAACGACAAGGATTGCGTTAATTAAATAATTAAATTAAAATAATTTGAAAACTCATCGAGAGAGTGAAATGTGTTAATAATTTCAAATCGATAACAAAATGGAATGGTTTGAATTGATTGCGCATCGGGAAATGATGGTGTCATTCGTGTGCAGAGCATGGATTATGCACTCGACGAATGCTTTGACTTTTGAAGGTTTCTGAAGAAAATGGATGATTAAGCAATAAAAGAAGGAAAAAAATCTTTGCAAAGCAAATACAAACTCATACGCAGATACAAACAGAGACACACGAGAGATATACAAACAACAAACAACAAACGCATCCATAAATCCATCGTCATTGTTTCCCCTTAATTGGATCAAATGGTGCTTTTAAATCTGACACGTCAATTTAATTCAATTTGCGACGTTGATATTTTTAAATGATAATAACAAAAATAACATCCTTATGCAGAATAACTTGGTAAGCTGAAATTGGCAATATATATCCATAATAATACAAATGAATGCAATTTCAACTCGAAAATCGAGAGAAATGCAAATGTGTCCATTGAAACTTGCCTCAGCACGATCGAACGGAATGTTGTGCAAACAAAATACTGACCAAAACAACCAAATGTTTTCAAAGATTTATCGACTTTTAGAAAAAAAAGTGTTCTTATGAAACCTTGTAAAATATTTTTCCAATGTGTAATCGTTTCAACGAAGAAATAGGCTCCATTTCAATTTAAAAATTTAATGAAATGAAAGAAGTAATTAGATTTTAAATTTAAATTCTTAAAACAACCAAAACTTTAAAATTTTCATGAATGAGGTTTTCATCCTGAGGTTTTTAATTTAAATTTTAGAGTTAAATTTGCGTTTTTGAGAATTTCACAAAGTTGATTCTCTTCTGAGAGACCGAATAATAAATTCGTTTAGAGGGAACAATTGAGCTTGAATGAATGAATGAATGAATGAATGAATGAATGAATGAATGAATGAATGAATGAATGAATGAATGAATGAATGAATGAATGAATGAATGAATGAATGAATGAATGAATGAATGAATGAATGAATGAATGAATGAATGAATGAATGAATGAATGAATGAATGAATGAATGAATGAATGAATGAATGAATGAATGAATGAATGAATGAATGAATGAATGAATGAACGAATGACGAATGAACGAATGAACGAATGAACGAATGAACGAATGAACGAATGAACGAATGAACGAATGAACGAATGAACGAATGAACGAATGAACGAATGAACGAATGAACGAATGAACGAATGAACGAATGAACGAATGAACGAATGAACGAATGAACGAATGAACGAATGAACGAATGAACGAATGAACGAATGAACGAATGAACGAATGAACGAATGAACGAATGAACGAACGAACGAACGAACGAACGAATGAACGAATGAACGAACGAACGAACGAATGAACGAATGATTGACATTGGATGAATCGTTGATGGATCGATAGTGACTGACCTGAACCTCGAGGGCATGGTAGGCAACAATGAGGATGAGAAGGACGAGTGTGCTGATGCTGATCAGTGACTTGACAGCAACTGAGTAGAAGGATTCCTGTCATTTGAAAACTCGTCCATTTAGGTGTAAGAACGAATAACCTACTCCCAAAGCACGATCAAATATTTATTCATGCATCAGCCCCGCGTCTAGGAATGGTAGGTGTGTGCCATTGCACAGGGTCCCCAACAACCAACCAGAATCTTTTTTGCTTCTCAGGTTTCTGGGCCACTGCCAACCAATTGAACTGGGACCTAGGTAAATCCGCTTCTGCCAGGCAGGTAATGTAACATGATCAAATACTCTATAAACTACAAACCTACATACTTCTGTATTACAAACGTATTTCAATAGTCTTCACCACAAATATTTGTGGAAACATTCAAAACTTAAACATGCAACAAACATTCTTATTTAAATCGACCTCGAGTGAAGAGAACCAAATACAATGATTCAATGCTTCACCTTAGTATAAACCTTGGCCATGTACATTTCCGTCTCTATGATCATAATGCCAGTTCCAAGGATTCCGAAGACGAGCGCATAATCGGAAACTCGTTTTCTTCTCTCGAATATGGTTTTCCTTCTGCCCAGTCTGTAACCGACGTTATTCTTGGAGAATGAGCCGTAGGTTCTTGCGCAGACCACTTTTGTACCGTCAGGCTGAGGGTTGAGCTGGTCGGGGAACGATGCTCCTTCTGGAGAGGACGATTCTGCCACGTGTTCTATCACCGGAGGTGGAAGCTGGACGGAAGTTCTTGAACGGAGAAGATTACACGGTCTGATGGCTCCATTGACCTTCGATTAAATACGAGGACACGTGAGACCCACTGAATTTTGAATTATTTTATTGCTCACCATTTTTGAATGCCAGATTAAGAGATGTTTGTGTCATAAATGCGAAATTACGAATTCCAAATGCAAAAGCTGGCTGCAAAAAGAATGAAACTCTGGACATAAAGATGCAACAAATTGTGCTTTATGCGCCATATAATGTACAGTGAATCAACAAAAATTAAAATATTCCTTTACTGTATTTTATATATTTAAAAATTATTGTATGCTCCAAATAAAATTTATGTTAGCATATTATAATGTTCACGTTACGCCCTCGACTGTGATGAGAGAAATGATAAGAAATCATAAGAGAGAAATGCTTTTTTCTGGTTATTCGATGAACTTGCACCGACGATAAGCCTGACTCGAAAAAATGTTTCTCTTATTCAAGGATTACTTCAGTCTTGAGATGTTTTTCTTTTTATTAATAAATTGTGTTTTAGGGCAAGTCATTCGTTTGTGAACAATTACAAGAAATTCTTAGATTGCATAGGTTGCTTCTCGACAACCTGCCACAATGGAAAATACGATTGATGGGAAGAGAAATTCCAAGTTTACATCAGGAGGCGGTTGTAGAACATTTCCTTGTTTGGCGCTCTTGAATGATGGCGTGGAAGAATGCAGGCGAAAACATCATTATGAATTTATATCATTATGAATTTATAGGAGCTTCATAAGTTGATGATTTGATACTGTTGCAGACTCGTTTCAAAAACAAATTGAATGAAAATCATTCACTTAAATCAAAATCAATCTCCGCAAATTTCTTCTTTGCATCGCAGCTTCTTACGAAGTGTCTTCCAAATTTGATTGAAATCTTGTGGCTCCAAAGATCAATTTTCTTGTTTTTTTGGCCTTCAAAGCACAGAAGATCTCAGAAAAGGAAAGCGTAAACATAATTTTAATTTGGAATGTATTCTTACCATATTGAGATGTAATCGAACATTATTATAAACGTGCAGCCACGAATGAATGAGTGGGCAGATGCATTGGCGCACGCACTAATGAAGCGAGCAAATCTGGTAACCGATCTATGTCGGATCAATCATTTTCGGGGAGAGGTTTTCCCAATTATTCATATCTGATCAGAAAATGTTCATAAGTGAAAGTATTTTGTATTAACTGTACAATGTTAATTAGATAACGTTTATTTAATTAGAAGTCGTTTGCATTATTTGTACAAACAAACCGCACTTATTATGATGTGCTCATGGCCCCCAAAAACAATTTTCTACCTGATAAGCAAAATTCATGGGAAAAGCTTAGCTATAATGGGACCCATCAAAACCCAAGTAAGATAACCAGCCCTTCTCAGACCAAGTAGAGAATTGAGTGTGGAGGTTTGGATGTTTTTGAAGCTTCAAAGCAATCTTTCAACATCCTCTTGAAAAGAAAAGACTATGTTTCTCTGCAGTCTTCAACAACAAGCAGTGAAATATAAATGTCGTCGAATGGTGCATTTTTAGGATTTAACCATTGATTCACTTATGATTAGTACTTTTGTACTAATTTAACAAGCCATTTATTAATAATTTGTCATTATTTTAATCAACCGTCCTCCTATCTAATAACCCAACCTCTCTTCGTTTTATTGACCTTACTGCCCCTCAAAGACTGCAGAACCTAAAAAATGATGTGGATGTGCAATGCAGATGCGGAGAACTGTTTGAATTTTGAAGAAACTATAAAACTCAAATGACTCATAATAACTTGACTCCTTTTATGGTTTCTCAGTCAAAAGACATAAAAACCAAAATTCGATTCAAGCTTTAGTGCACCACTGGCAAGATTTTTCTCAGATGTTTAATTTTAAAATCAATCAAAAATTCGTCGGTTTCATTTTATTTGACATATTATGGAGCTTTTTCTAGACACCTCTATTAGGAAAAATTGGACAATAATTTCTAAAGAGGGACTTGAGGCCAGCTTGTCTGCATGTGCAAACACTTTCATCGAGTTTTCTTATAAAAGAGAACATATTGGCTCGTAAATCTGTTCTAAACGAGATCACAGTTTCTGAATTCACGTGACTTATTTTATTTACATTAAAAATGTACTACAAATTGAAGACTTCTAGAAAGAAAATGAAACATGGACGACATTCGCTCGGAAGACGTGCCTTTCTTGAAGCGGAGATTTTTTAATCATTTTAAATTCAATTAAATTCAGAATTTATGTTTTTCGAAAACAAAGAATAGTTTCATATTTCAAATTTATTTTATCAAACATATTGAAATAAATAAACCTAATTAATGAATTCTTATACTGAAGATTCCCTTGATTTTTGATTTAAAGAACACTTATTTTGATTTCTTGTGAACTGTTTTATCCGTTACTGAAAAAGTTGAAGGACTTTGTTTTGACGTGAGGATTTGTGCCTCATTCAAAGGAATATTTCGACTTGAAGAATTAACTTCTTCTCGATCAAAGAGGGGAAGAACTTTTTCTCTGACGGCAAATTTAGTAAGTTTTTATCATTCTGATTCATCTTTTGGGATCTATCATTAATATTTTCGTAGTATTTCCTCCAAACGACTTAATCATTCACGTTTTGTGGTTATTTATTGTATAACAAGCATTAATAATAATAATAATAATAATAATAATAATAATAATAATAATAATATAATATAATAATAATAATAATAAATAATAATAATAATAATAATAATAATAATAAGAATAATAATAATAATAATAATAATAATAATAATAATATATAATAATAATAATAATAATAAATAATAATAATAATAATAATAATAATAATAATAATATAATAATAATAATAATAATAATAATATAATAATAATAATAATAATAATAATAATAATAATAATAATCATAATAATAATAATAATAATAATAATAATAATAATAATAATAATAATAATAATAATAATAATAATAATAATAATAATAATAATAATAATAATAATAATAATAATAATAATAATAATAATAATAATAATAATATATAATAATAATAATAATAATCATAATAATAATAATAATAATAATAATAATAATAATAATAATAATAATAATAATAATAATATAATAATAATAATAATAATAATAATAATAATAATAATAATAATAATAATAATACATGTAAATAACTATCCATAAAACGATACAAATGCCCCCAAAGATCTTAAACTTATCGCACTTAAGCGTTTCGCAGCAAACGAACAGATTACGTTATGGAAGCAATCATGACAATTTAATTTCGTAATTTTTTCAAAATTCCAAAACTGTTTGAAAATCTCTTTGAAATAAAATCCTAAACAATCGAGTAAATTCTAAATCCAACCTTCATGTAATCAGAGCCAATGTCGAAGATGACATCCCTGGCGTTAAACTGCCGAGTTCCAGTGGCGTAGCTGACCCTCCTTCCCACGTGCCCCTCCGCCCTCACAGACGTCAACTCGGAAGACCCCATTGGGCTTCGTCTGACGCTTCTTCCAGGGGAGCTTGGTTCATTTGGAGAGCAGTTGGGGGTAAGAATTCGAACATTTCCCATGTGCCTTCTTGGTTCAGTTTGGAGGGAGGCTCTCCTCAGAACCGACTGATCAGTCGATGGAACACCCAGCCTGTGAGATCCGGTGCTCGATATGAACGCATCCACGGCTCTTTCCACAGAATGTCGTCGTCCTGGAAATATTTCTCCAGAGAAAGACTTTCTCGATGCGATCCTCTTGCTAGAGAGGAGAGTGTCGTGAGCTTCGCTCCTTTTCGCGTCGTACATGGTGATGGCTTCAAATTTTTATTGCTCCAAAAGGAATCGGAAATGGATCGACTGAAAATTGAATTCCATTTCATGGGCATAAAAGCGTAACGTTGAGCAAGTCAAATCTATTTTCCAAGCAGAAGGAGCATATAAATGCCTCGAAATGGTTGAGAGTATGCGCGTCAGACATCATCTTGCATGCATTCCGTCGCTTGTGATGGCTGCATTGCGGGGACGGAAAAGCTCGATTTTTCAAAATTGTAAACGGGGAAGAGAGCCTGAAATCATGTAATCGTACAACTGCTGGTTCGATTCTTTTTTACGATTTCTTTTTTTATTTTTCTGAAAATATTTGCGAAGTCCGAGCTGGAGCAAAAATAGCCACGAGAGTGTGGGAGGATGTTTGCTTCGAAAGAAACTAAATATTTCAGATTAACGAAGTTGCGACTCCGTGAAATGCTTTTTATGGCCGTTCTACTGGTGGAAGAGAAAAATGCTAACATCTCTTCATTTTTGTCACAAGCCTGGCAGTTTGTCAAATGCTTCATTGGCTCGTTATAACGCAACTTACTGGCTATTATATTTTCTTGTGCTATAAAACATTAGACTTTATGATTTCGTGTTTGTTTCTATTAGTTTAATTTAAATTTTTAAAAATTGGATTTGGTAATTAATTCTATCGCGTGTTTAGTTGAGTAACATTATTATTTTTGTCGTTTCTCGACATGATCATCATATGAGAGTTATTTGTGATTTTACAATTTGAAGTGAAACGGCCATTAGTCTTCGTCTAAAGCCTTAATCTATTCTCCTTGGGAACAAGCAAATCCTTCGCTTCGTGTTTATAATTGTCTTTTATTTTTATCTTTTTTATGCTTACTTGCGCAGCGCCATAAGCGTAAGCGTCAAGGGCGCTCAGCCATTTGTATAGCGCATCCAAAGGGCGCTTTGTGGCGATGCAAGCTGGGTCGTGAACAGGACACGTAAAGACTGTTGCTTTTACCGTCGTTCGCAGGCTTTGCACGTTTTAATAATAACATTATTAATATTAAAAATATTTGTCGCTGACTGTTGAAAGCTGGCTAAATTCATCAGAGTAAGGTTTACTAAAATAAGAACCTTAGTGCAACATATGGACAATGTTTATCTTGATTTCAACTGGATAGCTATTGAAGTGGAGAATGCACGCCAAAGAATTGCATCTTCATCTGTAGTCATGAAAGGATTTTAAAACAAATTGCAAACTCACCTGAACTGACTGAAATAATTAATCTCATTTATGCTAATAACTGTAAGCGTATTCAAACGCTTTTTTATGGAACGGAAATCCCTAACACTTTGCACGACATTATAATTCTCATTAGAACTGAGGAGGCACAATCAGGTAATTTGTAACGAATTAATTATCGCCTTTTCCGTCATTAAAAATAATTTACCAACCCGACTATCGGCATTTTTCTAAGAGCTATTTTGAGGAATTGGTGCCTTGAAAGAAGGGATCAGCGATCTCAACGGAGAAATTAAGAGGGAATTAAGGGAGAATTAGAAAGGAAATTAGAAGAGATTGATAACCGATGATGCTTGAGGACAATGAATACATGGCGTGGCAAGGGAGAAGCCTTCAATTTATGGCCAATAAATGAAGCGTTCTTACGAATCTCCCTCTAGTGAGACACTCTCCCATTCTTGACGGAAAATTTCCTAAAAGTTTTTGCGGGAAAGGCTTTTTAAAACCTCTCTGGATATAATTCCACAATACATAAAACCTGTCAAAAACAGGAGGGCGGATACACCACCCGTCAGCAAAGGTTTTCAAGATTTTAATTTTTTTCGCAAGCAATAAACGTCTACTTAGATATCGAAGATACAAACGCACTTTAGAAATGGTTCTGGAATATCAAGGCACAGTAACACAATACAAGAGATCAAGAAGGATCCTCCCGCATTAGAAAACCTCATAACCACTTAAGTTCTTCTCAAGGCTTTTAAAACTAATTTTGCACTCGTTCAACATCAGCTTTTCATCCTCAACTAGTCGCAGCCTTAAAATCTGCACATTTAGGAAGGCAAAGTCCTCTCTCATTTGCATGTCTTCCCACTTGAAACCTTCTCAAATCTTAAAATTAATTAATTTAAAACTCCATGCTGGTTTTCAAAATCTTTATCTGGCCAGAGCCAAAGACCAAAAGAGCAGTGATAAAAATAAGTTCAACTTTTATTTAGCATTCGTCCAAAAATAAGTTCAACTTTATTTGCCATTCATTCGACTTCAATCAATCACCGGAATCAACACCATAAAAACAAAAGTCATGATTTCACCCAAACTTCCATCTAAAAATATATGGACATAACCCATCAAAATATAACACAGAATATATTCATAGCGTTGTCAACGATGATAGAAGGTAATCTATGAAGTCAATTTTAGCGCAGATATCCTCAATCGACAAGTTGTGGTGCGTAGCAGGAAACAAACTTTGAGCAACAGCATTAACGATGGAATACAACACGTTCAACAATAGCTCAGGATTAAATTCAAAATTTTGCAACGATAAATCTTAAAAAAAAAACAATCCAATTTAAACTGGGAACTTGATGAAAATAAGAATAAAAATTGATGCAGACATAAAGTAACAAGACCTCTCTGGTGAAAACAAACTTTGGAATGCACGGCTATGAAAAGCAACCGATTAGTCTTGCACGGGCTCGTAATGCTCTGACCAATGGAATAAAATGAATCCCTCTGAAGCTTTCGAGCGATGCCAAGGCCTTACGAAAAGCAGACGACACCTACGGACGAAGAATCCTTCGGTGCCTGGAATAAAGGAGAATGTTATGGCATGCCAGATTTCACCTGGCAAAACATGTTAGAGATAAGGATGATATGCAGCCTCCAAACAACACTCAACATTTAATAACAATGCACTGACTGCAAAACATCGATTCGTCCAATAAATAATATACAATCGACGTGATTTACAATTCGCCAGAGAGCAGCGTTGCAAACTATGATTCGAAGAAACAAGCTTTCAATAATGTCTCAATAATTTGGGCTTCAAATTGACAAAATCAAAACCATCTGGATTTGTGAGGACACTTTGATGGATGACCTAATTATCAGGTTCGTCATTTGTTATTGTACAACTCAATTTACATCATCATCCTCATCAAAACCTCTGAAGCAGTGTTGTATGAGGTGCCACTGGAAGAAAATACATCAATAATTTCAAGCAATTTGAAAACATTTCTGAACATTTATATATTTATTTATAATCTCATGTTGTGATTGAAATAAATTATCATCCACAAAACATGAGCTCACAGAAGGATCTCGTTTTTGCATTCAAAGCGTAAAAATACTGCACAACTTTAACTCCACTTGACAGACTTAATTTATTTTTATTTTTTATTTATTTATTTCTATTTGGAATGTTTAAAATTCTATCGAGTAAAAGGACTGACGTGATATGGGGAAGTACTGAGGCTGTTGCATTGGTAAAGAAGCAAGCGACAGTTGAGGAGCAGGAAGCTGGGCATAGACTGGCAAGCCGCTCTTGGTGTCCACCAGGGCAGTGCGCTTCAATGGAGGTGCAAATGTTCCCTGCACGAAAATAACAAAAACAAGTTCAACGAATTGAAATGACTGTCATAAATCGTCGGAGCATGCTAACGGGCTGGACGTTAGAGGACGCGTCGTGAACTCTCTTCCTGTTCATTCCATTACCTGCAGACTTGTCTTCAGTGGCGCTCTAAAGTTAAAACATTGCTGCAATCAAGAACTCTAAGTGAACGAAGCGACGGACGCTCGTTCTGCATTCGAGTTGTTAGAGAAGCTATCTACAAAAGCGGGCGGTCCAATGAATCTGATTGGCCGACACCACAAATGAAATTTGGAATGACAAGCAAGCCTTTCTTCTGCAGCGTGAGGCAATTTTTTGGTATACCAATTAATTAAGAAGCAAACAAAACAACTCCATTTTAACAATGAGTTTCAAGCTGAAACCTTTATTTGTTATTATCGCAGATATTAAGATAGCTTCTCAGTTCATATTCCTTAAGAACAGCCTTGAACATTACTTGCAAGCAGTCTGTAGACCTGGGCAAACCAAGAATGCATGCTCCATGTAGTACTCAGAACAACCAACACTTAGCTGAACAGGTCACATAACATTTTACATCCACATTTGAAGCTCCTCAAGAACACCTTCATTATAACAATTGTTTACATATTGTTCCAAAAAGTCCTTCAAACCTTTGAGAATATTTAAGTTTTATCTGCTTTTGAAACATCAGAGAAAGATGAGTAACATGAAGCAGTTAGAGAGTGCATATCTGCAACCTCGGCACTCTCGAGGTTCTCAAGCCACGCAACACAAGAGGCAGTTAAAATAACCTAACTCAAACGTACAACCATAACCAGTCAAAAGCATTTCAAGCCACCACGGTTCATCAAAACAAGGCACGAACAGATGAAAGGATGCTACATTGAAAAGTGAAAGTGAAAGCACTCTCGGAACGGAATCATTCTAGACGTTGCAAACCAACAAACGAAACCGAACAGACGACAAACATCGACGACCAGTTCGTCAAAGTGGTAGCCGGAATGCATGCCACAGCTTAAATCCAAAAAAAGCACAACTCGGCTCAATAAAATTACCATGGTAAATTCAGAGGACGGGCGAAAGAGCAGTTTCCGTCATTCGCTGCAGACGTCAATGCAAAATTTATGAATTATAAACATGTCGTGTTTGTCGACGAATGTCGAGAGCACGGTCGAGAAATACGGTTAAATGATAGAATTCATGGTCTTTACCACATTATCATGGCCAACCTCATACTTTCGACTACACCGACTTCCTGCTTAAATAACATCATCATCAAAGCTACCATCGAGTTCCATGCAGAAAGCCTACCTCATAAGAATGTAATGCCTGAGACTGTGAAGCTGCTGGCTGGTTAATTTTCAATGAGGAATCCATGGGTGACTCCAAGTAAGGCAGGACCTAAAATCATCTCCAGAATTTTAGTCATTACCAGCTCATCATGATCGATGCTGTGAACTTGAAAATTAAATTTTAAAAACATCACCTGCTGCACATAAGGCATAACAGCAAACAACAGACAAACAACAGCAAACAACAGACAAACAAGATGGCAAGAGAGATAATGACTGACAAAATATTTTATGTCCTCAAGCTCCTAAGTTCATCTCAGATTTTGTTAGATTTAATTTTTAGCACTTTATTGAATCCATCTTGAGATACTTAATTCCTTTAACAGCATACTTGAAAAGGGTAAGAAGCCGGATTGTTGACCACGCCCAAAGGGATGATGTTGGCGTACTGTGCAGGGTTGACCACCTGGACCAAACCGTTGCCGGGATAGCCGGACAGCGCTCCCTGAGCGGATCCGAGAATCTGGTACTGGGGAAGCAGCGAGGACGGCGAGGGTATGACGTAAGGACTCCCTGCAGACTGCCGAGCAAAACGTCGACCCGCGCTCGTAACGAATTCATGTGCAGGCAGCTCTCAAAATAAATTGAATTGATCGAAAGCAGTCATCATTTACTTACACCAAAATGTTGCTGGCCTGGCATTAACATGGCCTGGTAAGCAGATGGCATAACAGACTTTGAAGAAGCAACCTGCAAGCACCAGTAGCACAAAATGAAGTACAAGATGGAACAAAACAGTTAATTATGATTATAATATGTCAATAATAACAATGTAATTATAAATTACTTATTTAATTATCTCTATAACTACCAAGGGAAATGATGATCCCGCAGACACAGCAAGGACTGGCTGGAGTAGTCCAGAATTAAGTGCACTTTGTAGCTGAAGGTTCTTGACGATCAGATTCTGGCGTCCAGTTTCCAATAGTTGCTCCTTGAGGTGTGAAGGTGGATGGAGGTATTTGCATGGAGGATTGTTTCTCTGACACTTGCTCTGAGAGATTTTAATTCATTGACAATCATAAATATAGTTAATTAAGACTTTTACAACCAATCCAGTTTCATTATAAAAATAACCACCAGCAATGACATGGACATATAAAGACATCCGCATATTAAAGTAAGTGGCCTAACGGTTAAGGATGCACCTCTCACGACGGCAGCATGGGATTCGAACCCCGCTGTGGGAGCACCGTCCTAATCATCATCAAGATGTGCAACGGACGTTAATAAAACATACAACATAAAGTAAGTATTGGTAAATCATTGTTATCAGACATTGTACATTGTATCTGGTTATAACATCCATCACTATCAGGATCGCCACAGATTATCAAACCCAAGTGCTTCATATTTCATGCTTTCTTTCTGTTTTTTTTTGCTTATGTTCCAGTCAGTGAAAGAGATATGTATGCCCTAGGCCCTATGCAAAATAGATAAAATAGATATGCAAAATAGGTAAAATATATCATTCGTGTATTGTTTTTGACTTTAGCCACAATTCATCTATTTAACAACAAATCCATTGATAAATTACACACCCTTGTGAAGCGATGGTGTTTGAGAAATACATAAGATATACATTTACAACTGTTGACGTGCTAAATATATGCATGGCAATGAGGCCTCCTTTGAAAAACTTAATGAATCAACATCATAGGGGACTGAAAGTGTCAAATACTCTCCCACAAAAATGTCTCACAATCCAAAGAGGAGGGGTGGTTGAAAATGTAATGAAAAAAACAAAAGACCAACAAAAGACACAAAGGTTATTTAAGCCCTCTGTTGTGCTTAATTTGAAGAACCAAAAAAGACTTACTTCCTCCATTAATGCAAAACAGTAACAGTAGGATGTTAACAAAAATTCAAAGGAACCTCGATATTTGTCGTTTCCTACTGTGGCATGCTTTTTAAGCAACCGAAAGCACCCGACTCCACAAAAATATTTGCCAGCCTCTCCCCGAGACTTTCAAACATGTAGATTTTTAATGCTTTTTTAATCATCAACACATAATCTCATTGAAACATCATGTCTGTTCTGTCAAAACTACTCTGAGCAGAGTATCACTTTCAGACACTAATCATAAATGAATAATAACCATAAAACAGACATAACTTACATGGAAATGCATATTTATGTGACTGCCACAAAAAAATCAATGCAAAAGAAACTATTCGTTAGGATTAAGGTGGGGTTTATCACCCATAATAATTGCTAACAACTTCAAATGGCCTCAGCAAAAACTTGGTATGTAATGTAAAAATGTATGCATATTGCATCATTAGCAATAATACATTACTAATCTTAACAACATCACCATCATTAACATCATCGTAAAATACTCTCTTTTTTTTTCTCTTCAACAAATTCTACACTTGAAAAATCAAAGTTGAAAAATTGCAGACACCACCAAGGACTTTGCATCAGAAGGAACCATCCACAATGGTGATGATGATTGTAGCATGTGATACATCAGGAATCTTTGAAAGATGTACTTCCAAACAGGATGAAACTAATCCTTACAATTAACAACTTCTTCAAATTGCTAATCAAAAACTTTTAGCAGAGCCAATACAAATAACCAAATATTTATAATAATTTATGATTTAATATTTCTAATAAATATCTTAATAATTAATAATTAATAATATCTAAAAGTTGATTTTGCTCAAGCAACCATTTTAAAAGTAATGAAATGAGGAAATGATAAATTACACGACTCGAGTCTCAATTGGATGTTAATTTAAGCAAATGGATGGTGAAACAATTTTATTGTTGCTGGCAACAATTCCCTTTATTTATTCATTCTTTTATTTTATGTATTCCTTTAGTTTGATTCCAAATGACGTTTCAATAACAATTTTCCATGTGAAGTTATAAAATGTTTTTAATATAGGAAGGATATAAATTTATACTCAATTTAAAAAAGATTATAAATCAACTCAATTACAAAAATAAGCTCAAATAATGACAACACGTGTAATGCATAAATATTTTGTCTATTAGTTAGAAGTTATATGGTTATAAGATAATTAATTTCAAGGCAAAATTAAACAATTTTTGTAAACATTTTCATAACAAGGAATTATAAACAAAATTAAAATAAATTTCAAAATTGAAAGTCTTCAAAAAGATCTTAAAATACTGCTACCTTGTTCGTTATATTCATAAGTAATGTACATATATTAAAGTTATATTAACCAGTTCTAATCAGAATTTAAAATATTTAACCTTAATGAAGTCAAAGCAGCAGACAACTTTTCCATTCTGAACTTCAACATGTGGAGGTGGATGGGCATATTTGCAATCTTCGTCACTTCTCGGGCAAGCATCCCTGGAAAACTCTCGACAAACTTCCAGTGTCAGCCATCTAGAGTCTTTTCCTGGCTTCAACAGAATGGCCGCCACTTTGGGGGAATTATCAACTGGATCCATGTTTTCGATTTCAAATGAGTCAAAAGGCCCAATACAAATTTGCCAAAAGCTCTTTTTGGTGTGTATAACATGCAATTCCAATTCTTTATTCCAGATTAGAAAATGAGAAGTCAATAACTTTTTTTTCTATATACTTTTTCTATTTAGCTTGCTATTTCCTGAAACAAGGACAAACATGTTAAAATTACAATAAATCAAATTTAATAAAGTGATCGTAAATATGCATCAGGAAGACCATTTTTGGGCAAAGTTCTAATTCATTAAATGTAAAGCAAAACTTTCTTCGATATTATATTTCAAACGTTAACAACTGAACTAAAAATGCATTTGTTCGAACGCCGAGCGACCCGGATGCAGAGATCGAAAGTCCTAATAAAACATTTCCTTGGTTTGCTTTGAATAGACAAAACTTTAGCCTAACCGTCTCCTTAAAACGATACACAGTCCAGTTCAACCTACTTCGTCATACCATTACTCCCATCCGACAACTTCTCCCTTATGTTTACCTGCAATGTCAGACAACTTGAAACCAAAGACGCCTTCTCATTGCACAAGGGGATTAGTTTTTCTCATTAGTTTCACGATCATTTATTTAATTTGTTTAATTCCTGTTTTGCGATGGTAACTTTAAATGCTATCGAATGTAATAAATTAAGAAGTTTCTTTTTGACAGGTCTTTTTCGCTAGACTTGGATTAAACATAGTCGCCTGACTTTAAAGTCACCAACAAGTTTAGTTGTTATTAATAATGACGAATAAATGTTTAGTAAGTAATATTATAATTCAATATTACAATGTATTGCAACAACAGAACGGAATTTTATAAATTAGATAAAAAACTTGTCCTAAATTTAAGTGTCTGCTAACTTCAGCCACGTTAAAGACTAGGCTTTTAACATCATATAAGTGTCTGCTGGCGGAAGAAAATTCATAAAAAGGCTTATGTAAGCCATGCACTACATTCGCTGCATTCAAAAATTAAATGTACCAGATAAATTTACACGTCTACTAGAGTTTCAACGTTTATTTATTTGATTGTAGTCTGTTGCATAACTGAGATGATTTGGACTTGAGGTTCAACGTTGTTTCGAGGTTGAGCTTACATCTGTCCCGGAAGTGGGAGGGGTCGCAAAGATGGGAGGAGCTATGTGATGTGCTGTAATTTGTTAGTTTATTTGGATTAATTAAGTATTAAGTCCTTTAAGAAATTAGTGAATTGCTATTAAATTATTTAGTTATAATGACCAATAATTTTATCAACATATTTTTTTATTACAATATTACATCAGATTGATGTACTCAACTTAAAGTTTGTTAAATATAAAGTGAAAACATTATTTTAGAATTAATATATAATAATTTCAAGAAAACCCTTAAGGGCATCATGAATTTCGATATCGTCTAGAAAAACCTTTCCGAATGCGGCCTTGGGGTCTTGTTATTGGACGTGCACTTCTAGATCAGAGGGTTGCAAATTAGACGGCTAAAAAAAAGTTACAAAGAGTGCACATAATTTAGTTATCACTTATCTCACAGTTTTATCAAACCAATCAGGAAGCGAGTGAATATTAATTTGGAAAATAAACTTGTAAAATAATTAGTATAAACACCATTAGATCTAATTTAATGTTAAATAAGAAAATACACTTATCTGAATTTTTAGAAGTTAAATTATTACTCCTAACTTTAACCCCTAACACTAATCCGAACTCCAATGCCAATTCGAACCCGCGCCGCCGCGGCTTTCGCTCTAGCCACCACGCCACGCGAGCACCACGAAGTGAAGGTGTTCCATAGATATTATTTTAACTTAAAACATTAATAGATAAAACCTTTTTATCGCCGCGGACTGGTCAATGTTTGATAATTTTACCGCGGTCCGCTCGGGGGGGGAGTTGATTGTTTATATTTTAGATTGTTTTGATTTAATAACTTTAATTTAATTGTATTTACACACGCCTTCAAAATACATACAGTTACACAAAAAATAAATATAAAGTGATTTAAAATTTAACTCATTAGAACGCTAAATCAATGAGAACCCTGAGCTTGTTTCTTTGCAACGAGACGGTTCCATGTGGGGGTAATCGGAGACAATGACACCCGAAGTGTGTTGCTTACGTCCAGTTTATTTCGTTGTTTTGTTTTGGCTGCTGTCACAGCAGAAAACCCCGCTTCACAAAGATAGGATGTCGGAAGTGGCAACAGGGATTTAAGGGCTGTGGTTGCAATCTCAGGGTATTCCGCCATGACTTTAATCCAGAACACCGGTAGAGTTGTTGTCTGGAACGCAGTTTTAAGGACGCCGTCATTAGCAATCTCCAGCAGTTGATCTTCTTGCACAGACATGCTAGATTCGCCTGGTTTGTTGACAAATGGGTCGCGGATCCATTCTTTACCAGTTCGTGGGTCTTTTGTTGTTGGGAAGTAGCGCTCGAACTCTTTTAAAAGCAAAGACAGGTGATCCGTCACAAACTTGGAGAATGAATGCTCAGGTTCAGTCTCGCATAAAATCCCCGCTAATGTTTGAAACATATCCAAAATGCCTCTGTTCACGCGCTTTCCCCCACAACTCTAGTTTGGCTTTAAATGCAGCTACTTTGTCTGCCAGCTTGAAAACAGTTGTCATTTTCCTCTGAAGGGACAGATTGAGTTTATTGAGCAGGCTGAATATGTCACACAGGTAAGCTAGTTTTGCGACCCATACCTCGTCACCGAAATGTGCTGCCAACGGTGACTTCTTTTCTGAGAGAAATCTTTGCAATGGCTCTCGCAATTCAAATACTCTGGTTAGCGATTTGCCTCTGGATAGCCATCTTATTTCTGTGTGTAAGAGCAGGCATCTGTACTCTGCGTCCATCTCCTCACAAAGCTGCTCAAACAGGCGCGAGTTAATGATGAGCTTTGATGAGGTTAATAACTTTAACACGCTAAGAAAGAGATGACAGCGGTTGTTCTCAAGCCCTACAAACTATTTTAATTTTTTTAATGAAATTGAAATAATTTATTGTTCCTTGGGCGGCCCTGTACCATTTGATCCACGGACCGGGGGTTGGGGACCACTGTACTAAGTAATATCGAGTAATGTCCATGATTATTTAGAGTTAATAATAAAGTGTTTTAGTGGTGATCTACTTTGTACATGAGATTGGCCAAATGGAAATTGTTTATTTGATGAATTTTAAGTATGTTTAAATTTACAAATGCATGATCGGTATGGGGAGTTATATGGCAAACAAAGAGCAACATGTAAGAATTTTTTCTGAAGATTAAGTAAAGGTTTTAAGCAAGTTGAATAGTTAAAAGCCCAAATTAAGTTACAATAGTTTAAATATGGATAGATAAGTGAATAATACAATGTAATTACTGTTTTTATGTTTACATAACAACGTATGCGATAAATTACGCCAATATTTTTAGAAATCTTTGCCGTTATATACTGAATATGTTGCTTGAATGAGAGATGTTGGTCTGTAATGACTCCAAGAAATTTACATGATTCGACACGAGATATAACAGAATTACTAATATAAATGTTACAATCATCCATGGGGAATTTCTTCCTTGCTTTATGGAAAAACATATATACGGTTTTTTTAGTGTTGAGAGACAAGAGGTTTGCCCTGAACCATTCTGCCAACTTTTCAAGCTCAGTATTCATGGTAGAGTAGAGTTCAGCAATGTTATTTTTAGACAGAAAAACATTTGTGTCGTCTGCGAACAGTAAGTACTCAAGACGATCAGAGGGGTTGCACAAGTCATTGATATAAATCAGAAACAAAAAAGGTCCCAAGATTGAACCTTGTGGAACCAGATTAACAGTTGCCAACGACGATGTTTGATTTGCTTATGAAACCATCTGACTCCGACTTTTTAAATAACTTTCAAACCAAGAAAAACATTTGCCTCGAATACCATAACGATAAAGTTTTTTCAAGAGAATGTCATGATTTACTTTGTCAAAAGCCTTAGCAATATCCAGAAATACTCCAATAGTAAATTGATGCTGGTCAAATCTGTGAGAGAGTTTCGTTTGGAGAACGATTGGCATATATGTTGAATGGTTTTGCCGAAAGCCGAATTGATTATTTTTTATAATGGTATGTTTTCCAGGAAAGAAATTGTTCTATTATACATATCTTTCTCGAAATATTTAGAGAAGTACGGAAGAACCGATATTGGCCGATAATTAGCGATGTTTTCTTAGAAGTCTGATTTATGCAGTAGAATAACTTTGGCAATTTTAAATCATTGGGGAAGATACCGGAGGATGATGGACCATTCTGATGTCAAATCTAGACAGGATCTTCTGGCTGAAATGATTTCAACTTAGCATCTAATTATTTGATTAATCTAATTAGTCCATTTTTTGTCATATGTGTATTGCATTTTCAATTTTATCATCGCTTACATCCTTTAACGCAGGTTGAAGAGTACTTGGAAGATTTTGCCAATTTACAAAACTATGGTAATCCTCTTCATCAACATTCAGAGGATGAATTATTAATTTCCTTACTTCTGCAGAATTTCACACATCATTTGGCAACTGTAGGAAACTTCATATATCTACCAGACACACCTTCTGTGTCCTCAAGAGATTCTTCACTACCAGTCATTTCCGTAACACCTAAATCAGTATTGGAACTGTTATCAGCTGACGCTCATGCACTACTTTTGCTACAAGAAATGGAATTATATTCTCTCTCTTCTGTATTTCTGTCTCTTTGACGCTCTCTCTGTTGCTTTAGTTAAATTACAAGTAGTTCTCTTGTCCTAAGTATCAATAACTATGGCACCCCGTCATAACAGCCCGGCGACAAAATAACCCCGACAAAACAGCCCTGTCAAAACAGCCCGGCGTCAAAACAGCCCCGACGAAACAGCTCCGTCAAAATAGCGGTAGAATTGGTTCTTTGTGGATTTGTTACATGTCCACACGAGGTGATGATAAGGTGAGGATAATTTATATTAAATACCAACTTTCCAGATCCTCTTATCAATGTTACACGTTTATTCGATTGAATGTTTTTGGTATTTGTTACTCTTATTCGCCAATTCCTTTAATACGTTTCTCATGTCTTTCAATCTTCTACAGACACATACATAGATATTTAGTCGAAATACTAGCAGCTTTGTAGAGTAAGCTACATTGTTGTTGTTGCATTATGTTTTCTTAAACTTTTATTTTCCCGATCAAAACAATCAAAAGCTTTTTTTAATTTAAAATTTAAATTGAAGGATGTGAGTGTATATTTTTTTTTAACGTCTTGGAAATGCTTAGCTAACAATTTTTTCAGGTTGCTCAAGTGGCGAATAAGCAGGATATAATATTTATAGTAAGTTTTACATTTTAATTTTAATCACATTTTATATTTTTGTAGTTGAGAAATGTCCATGTCGCCTCTGTCATGTCCAAAAAAATTTAAACAAAGGATTGAGCAAAATGTTACTACAGCTTACATAGCTTTTTACTATACATTACGAGATAATTAGATAATGTCCTCTTGTTGCTGTATAGTTTTGTGCAAGGAGGGAGTGTATTAGAAAGGTGTTCGTAAAGCCATGTAATATTTTAAAGCCAAGTGTTAAATCAGCCAGAATTCGCTGTCTTTCCAAGGTTGGAAGCTTGAGCAACCTTAGTCTCTTCATATACGGATAAGATGCCACGGATGGAATTGACTTAGTGAATCGCCTTTGAACATTTTCTATTTTGCCGATTAAATATTTGTGATGAGGATCGCATCCTGACGTTGAAGAAATAGTGTGCCGTCACAAATGTATTATATGGCCATCTTTCGCAAGAGAAAACTTATTTTCGGGCTTAAATTCCAAGAGCTCCAAAAACACATGAGACTTAAATTTATTGGGCTGCTCCTTTCGTAAGTGTAACTATTCCTATGCTTGGAAAAGAGCATTTAGAGATTTAATCATTAGTCTAAAAGTATTGCATTTAATATTTCATAAGCTGGAGAGAAATGAGTCAAGGATGTAGATTTATTAACAAGCACGAGAGTCCGGAGACAAGCATCGTGAGCCCATCGAGACAAGATGCAAAGCGGAAACGAGGAAATAGTCAAGAACCAAGCGAAGTAGGAGACGAACTGACGAGATAAAGTTAACGTCCGTTGAATATCTAGATGATTAGGACGGTGCTCCCGCAGCGGGGTTTGAATCCCATGCTGCCCTCGTGAGAGCCAACTGATGATAGTCTTATTTATTTATTTGATTATAGTCTGTTGCATAACTCAGATGATTTGGACACTGATGAGAGTCGTTATTTGATTATAGTCCGTTGCATAACTGAGATGATTTGGAGACTGATGAGAGTGATGTTTTATTAACGTCCGTTGCATAGCTAGATGATTAGGACGGTGCCCCCGCAGCGGGGTTTGAACCCCATGCTGCCATCGTGAGAGCCGCAGCCTTAACCGTTAGGCTATACGGGCGCACAGATGAGAGTTATATTTATTTATTTATTTATTTGATTATAGTCCGTTGCATAACTGAGAACAGATGAGAGTTTCCTTCTGGTTTCTTACATAGACTTTCGCTAGGGTTTGAAACAAAGAAGTCCACTGCGCTGAGTTAATTAGCATAGTCCTGCACGCGTGTAGCCGGGAGAAGTTGTGGGGCAAAGTTCAATGTCCTGCGCTCCACGCCTTGCATGCCTAGAGTCCTAGGGTCGGGTGTGTGCAATGATGTAGGTAGGGCGAAATTCAATGCCCTACAAGATTTTCCAAAGACTCCTTGTAGACACAGTAACAGAACATGTCAAAACCATGCTCAAAGGCAAATATTTGAATTTGTTAAACCTTTTGAGACAAAAGATTTCGTTAAAGGTTAATTTGTTGTCATGATTGAAACTGCAATTCAAGTAAGAAATAACTTCTATTCACATCAGCTTTTCAGTTAGCGGTTGGTTAACGTCTGATAGAAACCGCTCAAATAACAAGATTAACATAATAAATGCAAAACAATTCAAATGTAGTTAATCAGTATCAAAATCCAATCAGAATCTTGGAAAATTCATTGTTTAGAGCCAATTGAAACAGACTAGACATAAATACTGTAAAAAATTGTAAAATAATTCTTGAGAATTTTTACATTGGGTTTCTTTGGACAAACAAGAAATGCAAAATCAACTCATATGATCTCATCACAACAAAATTAATTTACAGAAAAAACACTAAGACTAGAAATATAAGGCAGAAATGTAGTTGGTTCTGGAGAGAACTTGAAAAGGCTGATGTTTGAACAATCAAACCAATTGCTTCAGAGAACTGAACGGAACACTTCTGAATTCTCGAGTTTTAGGAAAATTACCATTAAGCGGCTGTCTGTATATTTCATCTGACCAGGCCGAAATGCAAAAGCCACTTTTGACCATAGCTGAATCGTCTCTCGAATTTGTTGAAGCTGATGAAGCAATGGCATCCTTGAGATTCCGATAACCTGGCATGATGACAGCAAATAAGCATTTCTCCACTTCTGGATAGTTGAAGATGGATTCTCTTCCTTCCTTTTCAAGATGAGTAACTAAACCAGAGTGTGGATCAGGAAGGATGCCAGTATACCGACACAGTGGAAGAATGGCACAGAAGCTTGGAGACTCCTCCGAAGAAATTCTGCATATGAGAGTGCATGTCATGGCTGCAGAACTGATACCCAACAAGCAGCCAAAAGATGTGAAGACGTACAAAATCCTTCCAATGACTGACATGCAAATAACCGTGCAATGATTGGCTGACAAAAGTATAAAGATCAAAAACTTCAAAGTATTTTATCATTGCTATTATTGTGGATTCAAGAAATAGCCAAACCCTGTGCTGTCTCATTGACTATTTCTTCATCAGCTTTAAGTGGAGGGCAGACGTTTGAAATATCAAAGCTCCCTTCGATGCATCTTCTGTCGGCATCCCATTTGTACACAGTCGAACCTGATAACAAAGGGTAATCAAATATATTTAGCAATCACATAAACAATACTTTAGAAGGCATTTAAAATTTATTTAATTAATTGATTAATATTGCTAGTGTTTCATAACTGTTAGTAATACCTGGATAAACATAAGTGAAGAAATTAGGAGATTCAGGTCCCTCCGACGAAATGTGGACAGTGTCACAAAGAACATCTTTAGAAGAAGATGAGTGATAAAACATCTCGATGGCCTGGAGTGATTCACCCACCAACTCCCACAACAGAAGGGAGCCCTGTGTCTGGCCAGACCAAAGGTAATGTTTGCTGCAAGAACAAGAAATAAGAAGCAATGCAGGAATTTCATCCACAAGAACTACATAAACCATTAGTCATTCCAACCAACTTTGAAATGCAGGAATATAAAATGCAGTGAACTAGCTTTCCATTTCCAGGGTATTTTGTAACAGTAACATCCATATTGGAAGTTTGGTCTTGACCGACAGTGAGTGAGCAGAGAACAAACATACCGTTGTCGAGCACAACACACACTCCATCTTGAATGCCACAAATGCAGATAATGTTGGTAGGAGCTTCTGATACTGAAAACTTCATTAGTTCTGAATATTCAGGTATCCTGTTAAATCATTAACAGTTGTTGTTTTAAGGGCTGAAACCAATAAAATGAATTGTTACTCAACCTGAATATGTGCAACGTGGAGTGATCAGTGGCACACCACACAAATCCATTTGTGATGCACATGGCAATCACTTTTCCTGTACTAGATTTCAATTTCTGAAGCAAAAACCAATAAATAAAACTTCAATGAAATGAAACATGTTCAAGATATGAGAATTTAAATCAGGCACCCCTACATAACACAATGTTTAAAATATAATAACCCTCAAGTGTCCCAAACCATCTTCTGAAAAAGTGTAAGCGTAAAGTGATCCAGTTTTTGGCTTTCCTTTTTCATGCATCATTCCATACACAAGAACTTCACAGAGGGCTTCTTGCAATGGTTCCGACAAAATCTTGTGCAGTATCGCAGGGGCAGCGCAAGTGATCGTCACATCTTCAGTGAATTTCACAACATCGAGCAGAGAGCAAAACTCTGGCTGTCTTGCATATAATTCAATATCAGAAGCAGACAGGCGTTCGTGAGGATCGGGCGACCAACACAAGGTCATAAGGTCGAGAATGTTGGAGGGGCATCGTGCTTCCTGGATTTCATAAACAATTGTCGACAGTGAAATGATCGATCGCATCTCACCAATAAGACAAACATCGACGCAAGCACATGAAGACGTGAGAAAAATTTAAAATGATTGAATAATGCAAAGAGTTAAACTAACTAAAATAGACTCTGGAAACAAGAAGAAAATAACCTTCAATGTCAGGATGGGTCTTCCTCCGGCAAGGATGTGACTTTTGAGGTTGATTCCGCAAGTTCCGAGAAGCATGTCTCCTTCGTAAGGCATTTTGAGGCTCACCAGCTCGTAAATGAGAAGACCGAATGAATAACAATCAACCTGCAGGAGTAAATAAAGTAAGCTCACTTTGGCAAAATCATTTTTCAATAAATTAGTAAACTCTAGTTTTAATACCTTTTCTGTGTAAATTTCCTCTCCATTTTGTAACAGAATCTCGGGAGCCATGAAGGGCAGAGTACCTGCGTACCCTTTGGTTCCAGAGGGAGAAAATACTCTACTGACTCCGTAATCGGCCAACTTCACGTCAACTGGATTAAAAGATTTCTTGTCTTGCCAGTCGGGAAAAGACCATACCAAAATGTTTTCTGATTTAAGATCTCTGTAGATGATGTGCCTTGAGTGGAGGTAACCCAAAGCTGATGCAACCTTGATATAAATAAGAGTATTTTCATATAAAATAACAAAATATAAATAAAAATCCACAGTGGTTTCAAAGAATCTGATAAACAAAATGATGACAATAATAACAAATCAATAGGGTGACCATGACTTCAAACCTGGATGATGACATCTCTGATGGCGTAAAGAGGCAACTTCAGTCCTGCCCTTCGAAATGACTTCATGTGATCGGTGAGACAGCCGAGGGGGGCGAGCGAGAGAATGAGGCAGGGAGGGGAAACACAAATGCCGACCAAAGAGACGACGTGTTCATGCTTCAAATTCAACAAAATGCTCAACTCCTTCCGAGCGATCATGTAAGCTTCGCAGCACTTTAGAACAGGATCCCGGGTCCACAAATCACACTCTTTCTGAATAACAAACAATAAAAATAAACACTTACCAATTTAAATAATCAGTATTTTAAAAATTAATAAATTTACTTGGAAAAGTCGAAATAAATCGAGAGGAATCTCTTCCTCTGGAATGATGGGCCTCAGCAACTTAACAGCCACAGGACATGCACTTTTCATCTTCTGTTAATTCATCAAAAGTTCAAAAAATGAAACAAAATGTATCTCATCGATGACATATGTATATGTATGTATATATATATATATATATTATATATATATATATATATATATATATATATGTTCCCTCAATCATTGTTAAAAGCCTAAGATTTGTAGATTGGAGTTTTAAACGACTGAAACATCAACAAAACATTGGATTCACAAACAATGGGGCCATCCATCAGACCTTAATATTAATTTAATACTTATTTTTATTATTTTGTTTATTTACATATCAGACCTCAAAACAAATGTAATATCAGACTTTAATATAAATTTAATATCAGACAAATATAATACAAATTTAATTTGAGACCTCAATATTCACTTAATATCAGACCTTAATATGAATGATTCCCACATAAACAGCTCCGAACGCGCCCTTTCCAAGAAATTTCGTTCTCTGTAAGTCATCAGGTGGAACAACAAGATCACTTGGTAGATCATAAAACACCTGTAGTATGAGGAGGCAAAAACATATGAATCCACAACGACAGCTTATTCAAACGACAACAAGGTGACTACCGTATCCGGTGCCACGTGAGCGAAGTGAATGTGCCCGCTCGCATCGGCGGTACAAAAAGGACCGAGGTTGCCATGGCGAGGACAACTGACGATTTTGTTCGACTGTGCGATGTGAATGCAGTGCTCGATTGAGAAGCAGTAAACGACTCTTTGTGGGGAATCGTGGTCTCTCAGAAATCCACATGCTTTTCTGCTTTATGTGTGGGAATAAATATATTTTAAAAAGCAAAGTCAGCTTAAAGTAGAACATGAATTCAAACTGCAATTTTGCAAATCATGTTTTTTAGCAAAACATAAATTGAAAGGCAAAACCGTCGTCACAAAGCCTTGACAAACACGTTACTCACCCATTTTGAGCATCTGACTCGTGTGATTTTCCTTTGGAATTCATGTTGCTCCCCAATTTTCTGGGTGGCATTTGCAGTTCTTCAGATGAAATTCCATCCTCATCCATGAGGCACTTCGTGCATGGTACCAGCCTGTTTATCAGCATGGCCCCTTTAATGTCTTTCGTGAACCTTGTTCCAACAGATGGATACCAGTCTTCGAGGAGAGTGTCAATTTGTTCCACGACTACCGTGAGTAGCCTGACGGCAGTTTCGGTATTGGGATAGATGGTCATTACAGCATCCTCATCGCACGGCTTCAACCCGAACGATTCGTTGTAAATGACGACTTCCAAAATGGAAGTCTCTGACGTGAAGACGGAATACCACATGTAGTCTGATTCTTCCTTCATGACAGGATTGTACCTGGAATAATCAAAAATGCCTGGAGAGGTAGACGAAGAAACCTCTTTGACTCTCAATATTGGAAGACCAAGATGTCTCAGTTCCAATCCTGTTTGCCAGCAGTGCCAATAAGAACCTGGCAAGTTGTCGACATCGACGTTGTGATCCGATAGCACGGTCAGATCATGCAGAGATTTAAGCAGTTTGGAGTAAGACGCATCGCCCAACATGCGTGTTATGAGACGCGGCCAGAAACCCGAGGGGAAGTACGACATCGTATAAAGTCGGAAGAAAGAAAATGCAGGATTGGCATGTCTGTATATGAGTGGGTTGTTTATATCCCCAGAAGGAGGGATCTTTGGTTCCTTGTGTTGATTCAATGAAACACTTTCCTCATTGGTCACAGGGATCTGTTGAATATCAAAGATGCTGCATTTTAAAAGTAATTATGTCCTGAGGAAATATTTTAACTTCCAAGTACAGATTTACTAAAATTCTAAATAAAGTAGATAGACAAGATAGACAACAAGCTAAAGTAGTGAGATAAACAGCTTGTCTGACCATGACAAATTCTTCAAGACCAATTTTATCAGTTGGAAGAAGAGAGGGAATGAGCAGATGTACATCATCCCACTGTAGAGCAACCTCAAACTTGTGCAGTAAGTTAACCATGTACTTCTTGATGTCCGTAGATTTGAATGCAACACCTTTGAGTAAGATTGGTAAGTCTGTCAACTTCATTACACCTGCAATAATGAATCACACAAATAAAGCTGGAGTACTTAAATTACATAAGGCTTAATGAGGGGTCTAAAATTGGGATCGTTCGTGATTTGTCACAGGAAGTTTAACCATTGACGGCAAGTCCGTTGATCTGCTTGACTGTGACAATGCAGGCCAACATGTCGCACAACCACTGTGGATCGAGGAAGTAAATGTCCCTCAGGTTGGTGTCATCATAATGCAACAAAAATCCTAAAGGCAATGTTTAGTCAGTAATAATAAATTAATAATTTGCATTTTATAAATATGATATCTCATCATTCAAAGAGTTAAAGGCAGACATCAGAAATGTAACCATTCTCATGAAGGAACTGGGTTGCTTGATTTAGCTCAGTCAAATCTTGAAAACTGGCAGCAAAGTTTTCTTCCATGGTTTCTATGACCAATTGCCTGCAATTAAAAGGTACTATTATTATTATTATTAATACTGTTATTATTATTGTTATTATTATTATTAATAATTATATATAATAATTATATTTTAGTCCAACTCATTGCTTGGGACACTAATCATCATTAAAACCAGCAACATTAGAAGAAAATATTGAATTGTTATTAAGTAAAATAATAACATAAAAACATTCAAAGCAATTGTGATTGGATCACCCACTTGTATTGATCTGCAGTAAGAACAGGGTCATTGTTAGAGGTCTTTCTAGATTCTGCAATTGCTCTGATGGTTTTCTGCAGATGGATGTAATTGACAGGAACCTTTTGGTCGAGCAGTCGAAAACCAGTGTTGTCTGGGAAAATTGTTCATCAATTAGTTTCTCAATAAAGATATTTCTGAGATGAATTTTATAGGCTCAAGCTGTGTTTAAAGTTTAATCTTGATTGAGTTTTAAGTCACTTCAGTTTTATGTTGAGAAGAATGATACCTATAAATCTGTAAATGTTAACAATCGTCTTTCTGTTTTTAAAATATGCAGACAAGCAAAATGCCAAATTGCTGTGCATTGTGGTCAGCATCACTGGAAAAGTGATTTCAAATGTAACACAAGAATGATCGAAAAATCTACTTTCATTGAAAACAGTCTCAACAAATCGGTCATTCACAATTAAACACTTTAAAATATTTAAAACTCACGTATATTTAAAACTCAATATTTATAATTTTCAGTCATTAAATATATAATATATATTAATATAAATGATGCATAGTATATTCTTATTATAAATAATGAATAAAATATATTATCATAATATTACCAAGTGTCAAATCAACAGCCTTCCAAACGATCTGATGCAAGCGATGATGGCTGGACTTTGTTATCATTCCAGGCTTGCATGTAACCATCACTTGACCTATAACCTTGGGGAATCCCCACCTGCTTGGTTCAACTAGTTTGATGTATCTCTTCTCCAGGATAGTCGTCATTTCTTCAAGGAATTTTACAGAAAAGTTTTTGAAAGCAAGATCCAGGTGAGTCCCAACGATGATGACACAAGAACTCGGAGCTCGTGCCTACAAATACATGCACAAATGTTTATGCATAAAGAATGTTGAATCCACACTTCCTATTTCCTTTACCTGAATGTTGATGAGCCAACGAAAGATTTCATTTAAGCCTTTCTCGCCATCTGTTATTTTCCATACCACCAAGTAAACAGATCGTTTTGACAAAAAATACTGGTGAGTTGCACAATATTCACTCTGCAAAGTTTTCAAAATCAAAATAATCCACTAAGTTAATAAAAAAATAACTGAAAACTAATTTCACTCACCTGCCCTCCAAAGTCCCATGTACTGAAGACAACCTCTTCATTGTCTCTCTTCATGATGAGCTCACCAATGTCGACACCAACAGTTGACAAATTTTCTTCTTTGGCATCTCTCATGTTCTTATCTCTTCGTGATATCCAATGCTGTTCAAGGAAGATTGTCAATGGAAGATCTCGATCTCACCAACATGCCCATAGCCACAGAATTATTCTCTTACCGTGTTCTTTCCATTTTCGCTGACAAGGGTTTGCAAAAGTGAAGTTTTCCCTGTGGCCTGTTTGCCAACGACCATCAGTTTTAAATGGTTGAATGGAACAACTCTACGTACCAAAAAGGAAAGGATAAATATATATTAAAGAATTATATGTAAATACAATAATATTATCCCTAGATAAGCACAACAAATTAAAAACACATTTCTTCACAAGAGAAAATCACAATTAATGAAAATTTAAATTATTTGTAAGGAAAGGATAAATATATATTAAAGAATTATATGTAAATATAATATTATTATCCCTAGTTAAGCACAACAAATTGAAAACACATTTCTTCACAAGAGAAAATCACAATTAATAAAAATTTAAATTATTTGTAATTGAAAATATCAATTCCACAAGAATATGTTAATGTCAAATGAATGGAAGAATGTCCTAATGCATTCTTACTCATCCATGATGGATCTGAGATAAGAAACAACAGATTTAACAACTCTCATTTTGTCACCAAGCAGTGATTTGAGTGTTTCATTCACAGGATTCCCAGAAAAATTTAATGACCAAAGTTTCTTTAGAAAACCAACTTCTCTTGGTAGCTGCAAGGAGTTGTATATTAAAATTTTTTTTTTTAATCTATCAGTTTTAGATATGTTAAACAAATAAACCATAAACTAAATATTACGTCGACTATGCGGTTGTTTGCCATCGTCAGAGTCGACAAATTCCTGAGGTAACCGATTTCTTTCGGGAAAACGGCAATGAGGTTGTTGCTGAGGTCGAGGGTGATGAGGTTCGGAAAGAGCACGGCAGGTGGGCGAAGGCCATCTCCTGCTGCTGCCTGGATTCGGACGAGATCGACTTAGTCTCAGTGAGAGCGATTAAATGAATGTTAAATTAGTTTGTGTCAACATACAAACGATTTTGCACCATAGTCATCTTTACAGCAGAAATTAAATGTTTTCAAGCAGTTGAAAGTGAGTAGTAGAGTCTTGAGCTTCGGAAGCTGGGAGTGACACGAGTGGCTGCACGGAGGACTCATGCAGGAAGGGATGGAGAGATTGGAAAGATTGGTGATAGAACACCTTGACATTAACCTGCAGCTCGTCAGAAGTGGACTATTTGAAGGACTGTAGCTGCTGTTAAATTGGCTCTTGGTTATTACAAATAGAAAATAACAAATACAAAGTAAGTTGATAGTAAGCAATTAAATTTTAAGGCAAGCAACCAACTTGGTAAGACACATGGGACTTTTGCAAATTCTTGGAATTCCAGTGGAAATAGATGGAGATGGAAGAATAGAGGACATCCTCCTGATTTGATGTTCCTCAGAAATCTGATTGCGAGACAAGTCTAACACCTCGAGGCTGATAGGATAGTTCTGAACAGATCCAAACCTGGTGATTTGGTTATTGGACAGCAATAACTTCTCCAACCTGTAAGCAAGGCAAGGCAATCCAAGAGGCACTTCTTCAAACAAATTGAATGAAAGATCCAACTCTCTCAGATGTGAAGCGGTCTTAAAGACATCTTCATTGTCATCATCGGCAAAGAACGGCGGCTGCACCTTAACTTTACCTTCCCAATGGTTAACACGAGTGTAGCATAATTCATCCAAGAAGATGCTGCCGTTAGGACCGTCGCCGTCAAAAAGTACGGCAGAGTCGTTCGAAGACAAACTGTCAAGACGCGAACTCGACATTTCCCTGACACTGCAATCCTTGCAAAAAGCAAGCGATAAATCAGAGGGGTATGGTAGTTCGGGCAAAAGATTGTGAGAAACATTAAGTTCAATGAGAGAACTGCAGCACCACATGCTGGCAGGGAGAGAAGTTATTTTATTGAATGAAAGGTTTAATCTCTTCAATGTTGCAATGTTGAAGAGAAAGTGTGGAACTCCTTTCAATTTGTTGCTCCTTAGATCCACTTCCTCCAAATGTTTGTGGATCACTGCATCAGAAATGTCGTGTGACTCGCTATCACTGCTGACAGTCTCAGAATTATCGGTTGTTTCGAGCTGATCGAGTTGAATGACTGCAGATTCAGAGTTATACACTGCATTCTTTCTGTCCATTTTTCTTTCAACTCGAGGTCTGGCAATTTCAACCACCTCGATCTGCAAGATAAAATTAATACTTAATTAATTAATAAATAAGATTAATATATTAATACATAAATTTATTATTTAGATTAATATATTAATGCATTCAGACATGAATACAAAAATTTAACAAAATACATATTAAATACATGTTTTCAGAAAATATATAAATTTATATATCAATAGGCAAAGCATAAACAAGGAACTAAAGCAAAAGAATACCTGATTATTAGATAAATTAAGTTTCTTTAAGTTTTCCAAATTCCAAACAAAGAATGGCAACTCCTTGAGAAGATTATGCGAAAGATCGAGTTCAGTGATCAAGTGAAAACAGAAAGGTCTTGAATGGAGTCTGTATTCCATGCACAAATCTTCCTTCTCTTGGAACCAGTTTGGATTGAGAGACACCAAACCAAGAGAGTTCCAATCAACCATCAGACCAGGGTACGAATTGCAGAGAGACCTGCCAGAGCCGAGAGCCTTGTAACTGATGGAGGACTTGAGATCCTGACAAGTTTTACAAGAATGCCCTTCTAAATTAATAACAATCTCCGTGTGGAAATAAATCTGATTTTCCAGAAATATGTCAATTAAACTTTGCTCCTGACTTTTTATTGCTAATTTTGCAGCACTAAGGTTTTCATCTTTGGCTCTGAACTTCAACAGCAACTTGACCATCTCCTCATCGTGACGCTTGACTGCTTCGAGGAGGGGTGTCAAAAGAGTTGTTTCTCTCTTACTATTATTTTGAAGCAAATTCATCACTTCAAAAGCCATGTTGGGATTGGCTCCATGCTCAAGAAGAAGTTTCAGAATTTGTAGATAATTGTTCCTACATTCTGGAGAACTTCTGACAATGGAGAGATGCAATGCTGTTCTGCCATCATCATTAAGAGCATCGATTTGCATCAGAGTAGTAGAAACTTTTTCGCCTGATTTTCCTTGATTTCTAATTTCATTTTGATCGGACTTCTCCAAACCAAGAAAATACTGCACAAGTTCTACTGATCCACATTCCACAGCCAAATGGAGACATGTGCAACCCTTGTTGTCTCGAAAATTTAAAGCCGACTCGAACGTTTCATTGGCGCACGAGCTCTCCGTGTCCAGGCATCCGGAGTGGCACAAAAGAATTGTTACGAGCAACTTGGCCACCTCAAAATGTCCTTGCATGCTTGCTAAATGAAGAGGATATGATCCCTCAAGAGTAGGAACTGTTACTTGAAATGGCAGTGCCTTCAAAAATTGGGTAGAATTCACTGTGATGAATTTATGAATTAATGTGGCCTTTAATGAATTAAACTCAGTGACCTCTCAAGTTATTTCCAATACTGGGTTAAAAATCATTTCATCGTCCACTCATTAACATTCGGGATGCAATTATGATTTGTCAATACAATATATTAGTATTAGCAAAGATTAAATTTAATGGAATTTAAAATAAACCATCAATAAACTCTAAAGAAAACTGATGAGTTTAAGTACACTGACATCTCAAACATCGGACCTCAAGAAACAAACATTTAAGCTATCGTTATTGGTAGGTTTTAATCTTTGGCTCCAATAGAGATTAAATTCTAAATGGTAAACATGGTTTAAAAGTACCTTCAGTAAGACATCCACACAATCTAGATGTCCTGCAAGGCAAGCAATATGCACAGGAGACAATCCACTCATGGGTTCAACTCTTACCTCAGCCCCAAGACTGAGGAGGTACTCACACATTTCAGCATGACCACTGCGACAAACGCTGCAGCATTTAAGAATCTACTTTCAGCATTTTGAAAACAGTGCAAGGAAAACTAATGTTCAATTGAAACATGAAATGTAAGTCTAACCAATATAACAGATCATGCTCTTGTTCATCAGTGGTGTTGATTAATGTCTGAATCATTTTTTGAGTAAAGTTTGAAGATCCCACTATGCTCCGAGCCATCTGTACATTCCCAAATTTGCAAGCCTCAAAGAAAGCTGAGAATAAAGTAATATAATGGGATTGTGCAATTTACATAAATATAAATTGAGCCACTTTAAAACAGGTATTAAAACAAACTATGCTGTAAAAAAAAGTGTATGGAAAGCTAGATGACAATATTTATTTTCATTTGATGTCAAGCAATATAAAGTGCTCACTTGTTTCAATTTCAACATTCTTTATGGACTGCAAATCTGTACCAAATTCAAGTAAAATTGTTCAGCACAAACAAAAATGCATTGGTGAAATAGCAATTAATTATAGACAAGAAAAGACATTTACACATGCTACAAATCAAATTTGCCTATTCCATTATTTTATTGAACACATTTAATGTTATTTAAATGTTTCACAGACCAATGTGCATCTGCATAGACTCAATGCAGTTGAAACTGTTGTTCTTCACGGCCACATCCATCGGAGAGCATCCTTTGCTGTCGGCGAGGTTAAAGTCTGCACCATATTCTAACAACAACTCCAGAAACTTTTCCTTGTTGCCGCCTGCAGCCGCATGAAGAGGCGTCTGGAAATGTAAAGATTCCACAACAAATCTCAAGATTTACTGAATCCTGCACTTGTAAGAGCCGGAGACAAAAACATAATTAATAAACAATAAACCATTATGAGCCAAATGTTTCATTTAGGATATTCCAACTTTTCAAATGTTAAAGTACAATATTTTTGCAATTTAATATAAAGATTATTGTTATGACTTAATTAATTGAAGTGTTAAGTGTTCTTATAAATATTCATTAGCATAAAATCTGTGCTTTGTTGATTTCACAATAACAGAAAATCATGTGATGAGGCAATACATTAATATGATCAATGACAAAACCTACCATGCCACTGCATTCTGTTGTACAAGCTATATTTGGATTAGCTACAATAATAACAAGGAATTGACATAACAAAGTAATGGAATTAAATCCAACAAACAGGAGAAAAGCAAAATTAATTTAAATGTTGTACCTCTTTTGTAAGATGTATTAAATGTAAGTATATCCTAGCCATATAACAATATTGACACAAACATGTGTAACCCTATCCCTGATGTAACTGTTATTAAGGTTAACAGGGATTCTAATAACTTATTAGGTAATATGATGTGGCACATGCTCTTGGTATTGATGTCATGGTCATTACATAAGCACACGTTATGACTGGTCATGTGAAACTTAGTTTTAGGACAAATTTTGTTTACATTGTCAAAACTAAGAATTACTGTCCAACTTAAGTGCTGAATTGTTATATTTTGCTTGCTCATATTTTTAACAGTCAATTCTAAAATTCTAACAAAAATTTATAAAGTTCAAACAAATCCTACATTAAGAACCAAAATAACATCACGAACCACCAGCCATGAGGAGCAGATGACAGCACTTTAAACTGTTGTTTGTGATTGAAGTATACAATGGGGTCCTACCATAAACGTCCTGTTCGTCGATATGACTACACGCTGAGCCAAGAAGCAATGATTCCATCAACTCAACATTGTCAAAGAGAGCCGCTTGGTGCAACAGCCTATTGTCATCATTTTCTGACATAACTAAATTTGACTTCACTTTATTAGTACATTGATGATTTTTCTAACGCAAAGAATATGTGTAAGGAAATTAATAGCAAATAATTGTCAAATTATAGGACGAAACGCACAAGTCGAAATGTTTTGTTTAAAAGCGAGCCAAACTATTAATAAAGGTATAATACCCAAAATCGGAAACTATTTTTTTTACCACCCTGCAAACTGGAAAAAAATGAATTATAAGACAGTTAATTATTTAAAATAAAAAATTTAATATTACATTTATCAAATTAGTTTAATTATTTTACTTTAGAAACGCCAAATTGGTAATTTTAAGCGGAGAGGAGGGTCCAAACAATCAATTATGCATGTTTTATACGGATTTTCGACTGGAACAATAGACGTGTTTTAAGCATCTCGAGACATGTTAAGCTTGAAAAATATAAAGAAGATTTTGGAAAGTAAAAATATTAACGAACATTTTGATGTTCGGTACATTTGATCAGTACAAGCTTCATGGTATTGAATAAGAATAAGACTTGCAAAACAATTCAATAGTGGAACGACTTCCGTCTAACATGTCTCAAGATATTTGAAGCACCTATGCGGTTTCTCAGTTCTAAATCATTATAAGGAATAAGTTTCAAGTCGAACCCGGTTGCATATTTACAAACCCGTGTCTAGAACGACGCCGGGCTGATTAATATTAATGTCGTAATCATTTTTATTGCAGCATAAATAAAAGGTCAAAAGGTTTTAATGCCCACAGCAGTCATGCAACGGACTATAATCAAAATATGATTAAATAATAATGCCCACAGCCATGCGGCACATTAGATTCAATGTTTTCTGCATGCAGGTTATGTTTGTTTTATTAACGTCCGTTGCATATCTAGATGATTAGGACGGGTTTCCCGCGGCGCATGCAGGTTAAGTTAAAACTATATATACGACCTACTTTCGGAGAACATCTGTCCAATCATAGCGCCTAAATTAGGTAATACATGAATAGTAATCAGCCCGGCGTCGTTTTAGACATGGGTTAGAAAATACGCATCCCGTAAACGCGATATTCTGCAGATACCATATTAACTCAAACCATAAGTATGTCTATTTCTGATTAATATTCATGCGCTACTTGATTGGCATTGTAACATTTACAACAATTTGATCTAAAAATGCTTCTGTGTTTACAAGAACGATCTTGCTTGAAGCCGGCACATATTTTATGTTAATGAACCAAGAGCCTTAAACTGGATTGTGTCACCACGAGTGAAGCGGATGTTAATAAAATATATACATTGTCTTTTCTGAGAATCCATAAAATATATACATTCTCTTTCTGAGATTCCATAAAATATATACATTCTCTTTTCTGAGAATCCATCGCTAACAATCTATTGAAAATCGATCAAAAGACACTTGAAGAGCGAAGCAAGACCAAAAGACCAGAAAGCTTTAAAAAAACATGAGCACAAATCCAAAGATGCTTCATCGCCCACTTTTTTTTTAAATTGAATTTAAAAAATTTTTAAATTTCAAAAACAAATGTGCGAGTTTTGGAATCATTTCAGGCATGCTTTTATTAAAGTTTGACAGGTTCTTAATTTGGATCTTTTCCAGATAAGCCCCGCCAAAAAGTTAACCCCCGCCACAAAAAAAAAAAAAAAAAAGATTATAAAACAGAGGATATGAAATTTGTACTTTTAGTTTTTATTGAAGAGGGTAAAATTGAAACATGTCATTCATAATTTCCATGAAAAGGTCCGTATTTCTGTACCTTTGCCTCCACGATCGGTGTGTGCCGCATTGGCGCTTATTCTGCATCTTGTAGACGTGCCACAAAGATTCGATGGTTTGTGTGTGAGCTCCACTCGTTGGATCCACAAATTAACCGTTTGATGAATATAAAGTTGAAAGTGTCATCTGGTGACCATTGTTGCATAAACGTTGCTGATGGATCACTCCGTGGCTTTGCAAAAAACGTATTGCCGTCTCCTTGTCGTGAACGAGAGTCGAAAGCGTCAGAAGGTTCATTTCAGGTTTTAAGTCCGAACGTAGAAAATATTTGCACAAAATGGGCATAGAAGTGGATAAGGAGTTGTTTTGATAGCGTGCATTTAAATATTCAAATGTCCAGACATCAGAAATTTGGGGCGTGCATGAAATTAGAGTGGCGGGGCTTAACTATTCGCGAGTACAATTTTATCATTAGTGGCGGGGGTTATCTGGAAAAGATCCCTTAATTTAGCACTGTCATTAAGCGTCAAATTGTATTACATAAAAACTCGTTCTTAGATGCAGTTTTTCCCTCCATGTTGGCAGTTTTAATTGTATTTGTTCTTATATTGCAAACACAAAGATCGCTCACAAAATCCCATATTGACGGAAAGGTTTGTTACTCGCGAATTTGTGAACACTGCATCGTCGACATCTTTGTGTTCAGCCATTCTAAGATTTTTTCTTGCTGCATCAGAAGCCATACTTCTCACGCATTTGCTTTATCACGTAGGCCTCCTTTTCCCATCTTAAAATCGTGTTTGCTGGAATGCCATGCTGACGATTAAGGTCAACCGGTTTTAGTCCTTGTTCTAGCTGAAGTATGATTTCATACTTTTTGTCTATTGACTGATTGTCCAGTTTTCTCTTAACACCTCTAGACATTTTTAGAACGAAAAAAATAAATAATTGCTACAGCTTGTAACCTCTCAGACAAAATCAGCAAGAGTGAATTGTGTTAAGCGACATAAAAGTATCGAAATTCCGATGAGAAAATGCTGGGAATTTGGCGGTTCCGCTTTGAAGTCGGCGATTAGTCACAGGGATCGAGATAAATGGTGTAAAGTGGCGAATTCGGCCTTCTTTAGTGCTCGAGATGTTAGGGTTCGACAATATAAAAGTATCAACATAATTGGTGAAAAAGTGCTAGAACAATGAAGGAATTTGGCGGTTCCACTTCAAAATCCTCGACTTAATAGGGTTGGCGAGTTAACCGAGGTCGAGTTAAGAGGGTTCCACTGTATATCGAAAGTAGAAATCTCAATGAACATTTCAGTAAACACGGCTTGGGTTTTGATTTAAAGGACTTGTAAACAAATTCCACAAATTCAAAATGATTTAAACAAAAAACTGAAAGTCTTGCCACAATTAATATATGAACACTTTTAAAAGCATTGGAAATGTAGTTGCCAAATAATATAATTTAGAACTTCACAATTGAAACAATTTGAGTGTCTGCTAACTTCAGTTACGTTAGAGATTAGGCTTTTACCATTATTATAAGTGACTGCTCTGATTATTGTTAATATTGTTATTTTTTAAATTGATTGGTCAATTAGGTGACATTTTCTGATAAAAACTATGCCTAGGATCTTTCCAATAGATAATGTCTTACATAACGATATCCTATGGTTTACTTTTTGACCATTTTTGTTGAAAACATTGATAGGATCATTTTCCATTAGTTCCAACTAGTGCCCGACCGATTATCGTATCTGGTATCGCATAGGTACAGATATTCGCAGTATCGGTAAATATCGGTATCGATGATGCTTTGTGCGCTGATACCGATATTTAGGGTTAGGTTAGATAACAAAATAACCGTTAAAAAAGCAAAGACTACAGAAACTTGTTACTGTGTTTACAAGTATTTACTTGCGTTCCTCTTCTGCGTTCTCCCTTCCTATGATTGATTATTTTGTGTGTATTTATAATAAGTAATAATTACCATTCAAAAATGAGATGTAATGAGTGTGGGAAACACGTCGAGGTTCGTCTGCGTCAATTTACAGTATCTCCAACCTCGTCAATCAATTGCGTCGTCATCACACCATTTCAATAAAGAATGTGGATAGACTAAAGTAGAGAAGAAAGCTTCCAGCATCATCACTGCAGTGCAATGATGGGCAAAATAAATCGCGATTGCGATTTAAATCGTGATTTAGGCAAGGTTGCGATTCGATTTGAACGTTGTTGGATTCGATTTTGGCCTCAGTGATTTTGATTCGATCAGATTTGCCTTTTTTTTGATTCGATTTGCTTTTTCAAATCGAATCATTGAAATAAAGATGGTTATATATTTTTAATTTTGTAAAAATGGTTATAAATTTAAGAAGTCTATATCTTTGGCGTGCTCCCCGTTAAATAAACATTGTTGTAGGTTACATGCTTTCCGAGTTAGATAGCAGGAAATATGGAATTTTTCTCTTTAGTCCAGTCATCTAGAGCTGTACAAAGATGCAAAAGGAAAGAACAACTCAACGGAGTCATTCGTTGCTACCATTCATACTGTGGCAGGAGGTATTAATGAAAATTCTCTTTCTCTGACATACAATGATTCCAATCCAAAGCGAAAGGCCCTTACCGAAGGAATAGTGAAACATCTTGTAGCCGAAGCAATGCTTCCACTACGCATAGTTGAAAGTTCAGGTTTTGCCTCTTTTATGAGAATTGTGGATCCAAATTATGTTATCCCAAGTAGAAGGACTATAAATAGAAAATTAACTGGTGTATTGCAGACATTAAGAGACAATTTGAAGAATGAAATTGAACTACTAATTAATAATAATTTGAGCGTCAGATGTGTACATGCTTCAACAGATTTGTGGAGCAGCCGTTCATTTGAACCAATTGTTGGAGTAAATTTCCACTACTTTGACGAAGGCTTTCCGCTGAGAACAAAGACGGCTGCTTGCAGACACTTCGGGTCCTAACACACAGGAAAAAATATTTGTGCAGCTTTTGAGGAAATACTGTCAGAGTATGGGTTGCAGAGCATTGACATTGGATATTTTGTTACTGACAATGCCAGAAACATGCTCAAAGCATTCACAATATTTTCCGAGGAAGCTGCCAGATTTGCTTTTGATCAAAAGGAAAATAAAAGTTTATCTATATGTACTGATTATCAGACACCAATTTTGATCAGACACCTCTTTTTGGTTTCAATAAATAAATAAAAAAAAATAATAATAAAACTAAAAATGTTGGCTGTTAATTTCATTGTGTTTTGTTCGAAAAAATTTGCGAAGATAGGGCAGCAGTAAATTTTGGAAGATTTGATTCGATTTGGGATTTGGGCATTTGGGATTTGATTCTATTTGAGATTTGGTTGTTGAGATTTAAATCATTTTACAAATGATTTGAGATTTTACCATTGAGATTCGATTTGATTTGTGCCCATCACTGCTGCAGTGACATCATCAGGCGCAAGTTCAAAGCATTTGATAATTAAAAATTTTTGGACATAAATCAATGATAATTAACGCACTGAGACACAGTGATTGCAGAGTTCATTGCACTTGATGGCATGTCATTCAACTAAAGACACTGACAGTAAAGCACTCCAGCGAATTCTGCAAGCCCTGGAACATAAATAAAAGTTGACAAGTTTAAAATATTTCAGAACCCCATTCATTCCAAATATTTATCAAGTACTAGTTGCCAAAGTAGCTGAGAGAATTTGAAAGGGGTTGACTTTGTAAGTTTTGCAACTTATGCATGGACTACTCGATGCACTTATTCACTACTCAGTCTGACTGCCCACTGCTGGATGGAGATTTCAACAGATATTTTGTACAATGCTACATGCCAGTTACATGATAGGTCAGCATACCGCAGTTCATATTAAATTGATTGTTCATATTGACTTGGTTGTTCCTATAAAGGGAATTTAGGAAATATGGTGCAAAACTGGAATTTAATATGTTTATTTGTAAAGCGCCATAAGCGTCAGGGGCACTCAACCATTTGTATTGCGCCGCACACAAAGGGCACTTTATGGCGGTGCAAGCTGGGTTGCGAACACGACATGTAACGACTGTTGCTGTTGGTTCCTTGACTTTTGCAACAGTCTGGTTACCGTTGCTTTTACCGTCGTTCGCAGGCCCTTTCTGAGCCAACTTGTACGCCATTAGCAGGTCGGATTCACTTCATGATACGTGAAAATGCACCAGCAATGATTAAGGCAATGGATGATGCTCACATTCTAACATTCGGCTGTGTCTCAAACACGCTTCAACCTAGTGTGAATGAAGCTCTCAAGGTGCAGCAAATTGTCCACGAATGATGCAAGATGCCGAGAATGCAATTTACTATGTTGACAGTATTATATTTTAGTTTCAGTCATAGTTTTTAAGTTTGTAGTAAAATTAATAAAGTATAAGCCAACTTGTAGAGAAAATAATAATAAAATATCGGTATCGGCCGATACTACATTCGTAAAATTCGGGATATCGGTAAAAGGCCATATCGGTCGGGCACTAGTTCCAACCAATTCGTCACTTCTTAATCACAAAGAGAGGTAAATAATAAAATATAAAGTTGAGAATTGTAGCTTTGCGTTTGGATTTGTTTCTTTGCAATTAATTTTAAAATAAATTTCAAATTAAAGAAAAAAAAATGTTTTAATTTTGCATGAAAAGGATTGTTCATAAAATTGATTGATCGTGTTCAAAGTTTGTCGATGACTTTATGAATATGAATTAGGTAATTGTGTTCCTTGGGCTAAGTGGGCACCGTGTACTATTGATTTCATAACATCAAGTGGCATTAAAGAACTAACAACGTTTCCATCGAGCGCTTTCGCAAAGTTTTTGAACTGTATTGTTTTAGTCACTCATATAATTTATTAGACGACATAATTCAGGTCATCAACACAAATGCAAGGGTTTATAAAATAACTCAAAATACACGAGGAATTTAAAATATCCGAATACCGATGAATGTCGTTCCAGATGTTTGACCTAAAAGCAGATTTCACCTGACAAGTTGGAGGGAAACTCCGTCCAACAAAAGTCTTACGTTTTGTGCAAGCCTAAGCTGTTCTGAGATGTATAAAACCATGTAACATCAGTAGTCGTAGCAGTGGGTTAACATCAGTTATGGAACATGTTTGGCTTTCGGCAGGTGAGTTGCTGCGCATGGATTCCGGCTTTAATGTTTAACAGATGGCTTCTTAGGTGTAAGAATTCCTTGTTGATCTACGAATGAATTTGACGTCTTTGAATTTTTCGCCCGGATTCTCTGGGATTGAGCTCCTCTGAGGTCTCTTTTGACAGCAGCACATGTCTTTGAGAGTCAACCTAAATGTCCTACCGAAAACGCAGTAGATGATGAAGTTGATGGTTGAATCGAAAGTCACAATGGTGTTGCTAAAGTTTGATGCAAGCCTCCTGTAATAGATGAGAAGCCTGTTATCACTGGCAAAACACAACTCCACAGCGTAAAGTAAATGGGAAACCATCACGGCTACGTTGCACGCTATGGAAACCGTTACTATGACGACTGCTATGATGGTTACCGAACGAGCGGCATCTGAGAAAGAGTCTTTGAAAACAAAGGAAGAGGAATTGACTTCAATCCTCCTTCTGAGGCCGTGAAATCTGAAGACTGAGAACCTTTGCCGAGACGACGCACGCAGTGTTCTGATGATGCGAACGTTCATGAAAATGAGAGCACTCAAAGGAACGAGATAAACAGCCACGAAGAAAAAGATGATCCTGTAGCCAACCGTGTAATAGGCATTGGCCATTAAATCTGTCTTCTTAAAACCGGTTCTGGCAATCTCAAAAGGAACTTTCTTGTATTCGAAGAACCTCGGCAAAGAAATGAGAGTCACGATGGCTATCATGATGCAGATGATTAACCGAGTCTTTCTCAGGGTACAAACGAACTGTACATGGAGAGGATAGCACACTGCCACGCATCTCTCGTAAGTCAGCAAAACTGTCAGCCAAACGTTAAAAACCCTCAAAAAGTAAGCAACCGGATTCATCCAGGGAAACCAAGAACTGAAGAAGACGTCGTATGACGGAATATTCAAGTACCTCATCGATCTCAAAACTAAACTCGTAGCTAGGATGAGAGCGTCAGTTACAGAGATGGATTTGAGTAAAAAAGTGGTGACAGGGGACTGTTTGTACCTTAGGAGAACTATAAGAGAGGTGGTGTTGCCGAGTATACCTATTACGGCTACCGGTAGTGATATCCAAACTTCGCAGACTATTCGAATAACTTTTAAAATGTCATCCTCGTCTCCGGATTTAAATTCGCTAGAATTTGTTATATTCCCAATCATTTCAAAATCAATGCTATCTCGAGATAACACTAAACAACAGAAATCGTGAAAAACTTTGGAAAGCGCCAAGAGTATCTGAGCCTTTTAAAGCGGGGAACTAACTCTATGCAAACACATAGCTCATCCAATCAAGCGACAGAATTGGCAAACAATGTCAAAGAAAATAATTGTAAAATTTCTTAGCCACGAACTTCTTAAGTTATCATTGATTTCGTTGATGGGAGTTGATTATTTGTTGAATTTGGTAAAATATTACTTTCGAATTGATTAAAATCTCTAAAATGTTCTTTTGCGATGCACAAGAGAAAGGAAAATCTTATGCAAGAAGTAACGAGATTGTTAACATTTTTAATGACATTCCAAAATCAATGCGGATAATTATCGAATTATATACATAATAAATTAAACATATAAATTAAATATATCAAGTAATTAATTTCACAGTGTGAGTCTTGGTCCATATCTTTTCAATAAATTAATTTTTAAAGTTAATAAATGTTGGCAAAACATTCATTTCTCTGTTGATTTTCAAGTGACATCTGAGGGATACGCGAGGTTTCACTTAAAACGTTTCGATGGCTTCCGTTGTTTGCTCGCGGAAGGATTCAGAGTGTGATTGCATCACAAACTCCGCCAAACAGGAACAACAGGAGAATAAAGAAAAAAAACAAGCACAACAACGTAGTTGGAGTGAAGGACAAATAAGGCAGTTGTTGACCCAAGTTGTCTCTGGACGACCAATGTTAAGTTATTTATAACCTTTTCCAATCTTTTTGTCACCGGAGACGTCCATTGTCAAATTTATGTGACAAATTCTTTCTTCTTACGGAAGAGATGGAATGTGATGATGAGGATTGTGATTTCACGATAATGACGTTGACATGGAACCTTTATCACTGCGAGGCAGTGGCATATCCAGTTTTTAACAATGGGGGATGCGAGTACTTAAAAAAGCAATAAATAAATTCAATTAATTAAATTTTGATTTACCGCATTTATTTGTTGCATATATTTTAAAGGAAAACACTGAATACTCAAAAGGTCGCAAAAAAAATTTTATTTATAAAATACATGTAGTAATTTTATATATGTATAAGTCACAACAGAATAACGCTTAAATTACCGTATTTTTTACGAAATTAACGCGCAGACGAATTTAACACGCAAACGATTATAACACGCATTTATAACATTCATATAGCATTTTTCTTTTAGCCAAAGATATTTAACAAATAATCACGTAATTATGCATTTTAATTCGATTCTAATTACAGCCTTTTTGAAAGTTGAAATGATTATAAAAGCACCCTTAAAGTAAGAAAGGAACAACTACAAAAAATTATTGAACATTTATTGCAACAGTTACTCAAAATGAGTTTAGTTTGAGGAAAGCTCTCATCTCCAAGGACTGTTGCACTCGGTTGCGTCGTCCTGCGGTCAGGATGCCGCAGAGCGAAAATATCCGCTCCACGTAGGCCTGAGAAGCTGTTGCTGATAATAAGTACTGGGCCAACTCATACGATTTATATAATTTACATACAAATGATATAACTTGTAATCGAAATAACTGAATGTTATTTCCAATACAATTATCCGACAATTCTGTTTGTAGAGCTTGATTTAATTACTGCAGCATGATTTTGTTTAATAATTTCTTGGTATTGCGTCTTGGAGCTAATCGAACTAATAAATAGAGAGAATTTCCCTGCCTTCAGACGTTTTCTGGAGAGGGCCGCAACTAGTGATCAGTCGATATATAATTTAAGGACCGAGCTCACTGTTAAATCTTGAATTTTATGGAATTCCAACAACTCCTAATAGATAACGACGCTGTAACCAACTACATAATTAAAAAACAAAACTCGGCTCGAGTCCTCGCTTCCAAAGAAGTCAATACAGAACACCCCTTCCCCCCTAGTATTCATAATCCTTTAAGTACGAGGAGAATTTAATGTCTGCCTTTGTCATTGAACTTCGGGTTCTGTAGTTGGGGTTGTTTCTTGGCCGACATCTGAGGTCGCTGATGACGTGTCCAGAAGCATCTCTGGTGGTGGAATGGCACTCTTCCTGATGAGGTCAACATGGCGTTTCACGGTATGAGACCGGTCCAGTATCTACCTGGATGGTAGCTGGTATCCATTCTGATGTCAAATGTAGACAGGATCTTCTGACTGAAATGATCTCAACTTACTAGTGTATGTCTTGGCCATTTCCTTTTCTTGTTGCAATTGTTTATCTTTATAGTAGTCCGGATGCCAACTATTCAAGCAGTTTTAAAGCCACCTTCCCATCAGCAATTCAGGAAGGCAGAAAAAAATTGTTGATGCTAATCTCCTTTGATTCAAATCATTGTGAATTAAAATATCGTGATTAAATATGGCCATCTGTACTCTTTAATGTTGTTCCTCTTATCATTGCTAACTATGTTCAAATTGGCTTCTGAAGATTCTGTAGGAGCTGGGGTAGGTAGGTAGGTATTTTATTTAACGTCAATTCCATAACGAGGTGATATAGACTAAAAAGATTCTGTACTCGGACATATATATTTACATGTTAGAAAACTTCGATGTTATTAACCCACAAACTGCGATTTAACAAAATCGATCAATTTATTTTTTTAAATAAATTTTAAAAGTAAAATCAACTAATTTATAATTTTATTTACGTTACTTTGTAACGCCTTATGCAAAAAAGTAGTGAAGTAATTACTAGTTACTAAATACTCCGCCTTGGAGCTCCGACAGGGATCCTCAGAGGAGTTTCCCCCGTCTTCAAACGTTTCGGCCCTTTGAGTCTCCTTACGTTTTCGGGGGGCGGGCCGCATCCGGTGATCAGCCGGATGTCCCTGTCGGTTTGGTCTTGCTGGACCCAACTCTTACCGCCGGCTTTGAAAGGCACTCGTTGGCCTTGTTATGCCGGTCACTGCTGCCTGGACTGGAGCGACTTCGAAAGCTCTCAATGGCTCCTTCATGTCGCATGCTGTCTGTTTGTCGCCTGCAAACTTCGACTATGCGGGGCTCTCATTGGCCTTGTTATGTCGATCGCCTCCACCCCAGTTTGCCTACAGCGGTCATGCAAGCTCTCAGTGGCTTCTTCACACCGCCTTAATATATGCAAACTGGGCCTTATAATTTCTTTGTAGCGGCAGCCGGAGAAATTTTCGGGACTCGACCGCGGGCCTTTTCGAAGCCGCGGTTTGGACCGCAGTTCATGTTGCTTCGCGAGTCCGCGGTCGGCCCATTTCTCCCGACAACACCGCGTCTCTCGGCCAATGGTTTGGCCCCGTCGTTCGGTGGATCATTCATACCGGAGACCGACGGCTTTCCCCGGTTTCGTGTAGTGGCCTGTTAAGACTTCTTCTGGCTTCTCATATGCCAGATCCAGAGTGAAGCCGCTTCAGTGGCCTCAGACATCCTTGTCATAGCCTTTGTTCTCTCTCGGCTTTACAATCCGATCTTAGTGAGGAAAGCGTAAGTCGACTTGCCGACCACGCCCCTTGCGCCAATCTCGATAGGGTAGAGGTCTGTGCGGTATCCTCTCGTTTCCAGGTCCATCGTTAGATCTGCATACTTGTCTGCTTTGAGCGCATTGCTGTATTGCAGCCTGTCCTCCCACGGAACCGTCAGCTCCACCAGAATGATGGCATCCGTCGACGGCGATACGAGCACTAGATCCGGCCTCTTGCCACTTTCCATCAGCACCTGGGGGTAGTGCCTCATCCCTTCTAAGTCGGCTGCGATGGTCCAGTCGTTTGCCTCTGCAAGAATGTCTCGCCTTGGGGTTTGACATCTCTTTTTGCAGAGGTGTGCGAAGCCCTCGCGCAAGAAGTAAATCTTTCGCTGATTTGCGATCGTACGCGAGTTTGCTTTGGAGACTGCTGCTTTTGCGGCTTCGCACACTTCTCGAAGGACCTGGTTATGTCGCCATGTGTACCGACCATTGGCAAGGGCATACGTGCAATTGCTGAGCACGTTGTGCAGTGTCTCTGTACCGCCGCAGAGCCGGCATTCGGTGTCTTCCACCATACCCCACTTCTGCAAATTGTCCCTGGAGGGCAACTGGTCGTACACTGACCTTATCGCGTAGGCAAGTCGGAGCGGGGACATTTTCCACATGTCGCTCCAGGTAAGGGATCGTTGCATCACGTCTTCCCACGTTGTCCACTTACCCTGCTGTGACTGCTGAGCTGCCCTCGTGACTCGGTCCTGTTCCACTTTTCGCCTCCTTTCCTGGATAATCATGGCGGCTCTGACTGATGAGCTCGCCTGGGACCATTTTGGCAGGTGGTTCCATCCTACTGCATGACGGTCCGTCTGGGTAGGACCTCTCACTTCCTCGAACATCAGCTCGGCAACTGATTCGTCGATCTCATTCTGCGCTCGGAATTTCCTTCCAGATCTAAGCAGTGGCTTGACTTCACGGATCCTGCTATCCGCGGAGTTGTTGAGCATCCACTGCGTTCTTATTTTGGAGAGTTTGTACTCTTCCACGATGGACCTTAGTGGTAGTCGCAGGCTCGTGCTCCTACTGTAGAGGGCTACCGATGACAGCGCTGGAGGTAGGCCTAGCCATTTTCTGGTGTATCGGTTAACTTTCCTCTCTAGCTTCTCGACCACTGACAAGCCAATCTCATAGATGGTTAACGGCCAGAGAAGTCTTGGAAGGAGCACGAACTGGAGCAACCACACTTTGAACCGCCCTTGCAGCGGTGCCGCCTCAATCGCCTGCAGTCCCCTAATAGTTTGCTGGAGAATGGCGTCCTGCATGCTCTTGTCGGTGAGAGACTTGTCAAAAACCCTTCCAAGGCTTTTCACCGGTTCTTCGGATACTGTAGGGATTCGCTGCTCCGCCACATCGAAGGACACGTCCTCGCGAATTTTTCCCCTAACTAGGGCAAGACTTCTGGATTTCGCAGGTTTGAAAGCCATTCGACACCACTCTAAAAGGTTGTTAAACTTGTCCAGGGTATTTTGGACAACCTTCTTCCTGTTCATGATCAGGGTGGTGTCATCCATAAATGCCTTTATTGGAGGCATGTACACCCCTTTACCAATGTGCGCCTCTGGAGTACGAGACCCGGCTGCCTTCAGTAGGATCTGCATCGCCAGTACGAATAAGGAAGGAGAAATTGTGCACCCCATTGCTATACCAACCTCCAGAGGCACCCACCTTGTAGTGTACGTCTTGGTGGAAAACCGCATCATGAACCCGTTAAAGTATTCCTGAAGGATGTGAATAACGGGCTGAGGCACATGATGGGCTTCCAATGTTTTCCATAGGAGCTGGTGTGGTACCGACCCGTATGCATTCGCTAGGTCCAACCACACGACGTACAAACTCAGCCGGTTCCTCTTGGCTCTCTGAATAGCTTCCCAGATCATCGAGGTATGCTCGATACAACCGGGTACACCTGGAATGCCTCCCTTTTGGACTGAAATGTCCACGTACTGATTAGACATCACGAACTCCGTGAGCCTCGATGCCATGATAGAGAAAAATATTTTCCCCTCTACGTTCAACAGCGATATTGGTCTGAATTGACTCAGACCATTGGAGTCTTTCTCCTTTGGAATGTAGACGCCCTCTGCCTTTTTCCACTCATCATCGACCGTGACCCCCGACCACGCTCTCTGAATGAGGGAATGCAGCAGATATAGTGTCTTGGGACATCTTTTGTACAGGAGATAAGGAACTCCGTTGGGCCCTGGCGCTGATCGGTTTCTCGCTTTCCTCACAACTCCTCTCACCTCCTCGAACGAAGGAGCCGCCAAGCAAAAGGGACTGGCCGGCAGAGGCACCGCTGGGATATCGGCCCTTTCCTGTAGAGACTCATGGCGGAGTGCGTCACTATACGTTTTGAGTAAGTGTTCTTCCAACTTGTCTTGCTCTACAGAAAGTTCTCCCGATTTCGGAGGGTCTAGTAGCGATCTTCCGTATCTGTACGGATCGCTAAAGAAGCTTCTCATAGCTCTCCTCCTCTCGTACTTCCTCTGTCTCCCTCTTTCAGCGCGGCGCAAGTCCCTCACTCGTCTCTTCACGTCCTCCCATAGGACGGAGAGTCCTTCTCTCTCGTCTTCTTTGGCCACTTTCCACCGACGGCGAAGCGCTTTCTTTTCGCCTTTGAGGCGTCCGAGTTCACTCTGTCGCCTGGAGTCCTTCATTTCCTGGGGTCGTTTGACAGGCACGACCCCAAATCTCTCGATACACTTGTTATAGATGAAGTCACTGAAGGATTTCACTGATTCATCCTTCAGGCTTTTCTTAAGTCCTTGCTTAAGTTCCTCATCCAGTCCTGACCAGCCTTTCTTGTCGTTTCCTCGAGGGAACCTTATCCTGCTTCTTGGGGGGTCTTGTCCTTGGCGAGAGACTCGGACACACTCGGAGCTGTGGTGTGACTCCTGTCCGGTGTTGTCCGGCGTTTTACCTATCTGCAACTTTGCGATAGTACGCTGGTATGACAAAAATAGTGATATACAAGTAAATGTTACAAGTAAAAGTACAGAAAAGTTTCTGCAGTTGTTACAAGTAAAACAGTATCTGCATTACATGTATTTCATTACAGCAAATAGGGCTCGTAGGCAACGCTTCCTCTAAACTGGGAGGCCGCGCAATTGACAAGAAAACTCCGCAGCAGTTTCCAAATGATTCCATACATTTGCATTGTTCTTCTTTTAATATTGAAAGACGAGGCAAACTACCAAAAAAATATATAGAGACTAGAGATGTGAGCGTGAAATATTTCAATTGTTTTATTACAAAATGTTTTGTTCTTTTTGAAATATTTTAACACAAAAAAAAACACAAAAAAAAACATAAAAAAAACAAAACAAAAAATTTGTAACTTTAAAAATGAAGTTTTGATGTTGCTGAAACCAATTGCAGTTTGTTTAGCATTTCTGTAGGTCCTACCAAGAGACTGGCGGAAAGGTACATGCTCATCACGGCTTCTTGCTAAAATAGCTTCTAAGATTTTGTCATTGCCATAACAACCGCCATAATCAAAAGAGGTTTAACATAACAATTATTTATAGTGGTTAAGAAGGCCTGGATCTGTGTAATAACCACTTTTTTTAGTCTTAATAACCGAATTTACTTAAGTAAATCTTAAATTTATCTACTGTGTCAGCATGGATGGTTTTCTTATCTGGTTTATTCCGTAAAGAAACCACCCTTGTCCTTAAATAATTATTTTTTAAGTTTCCCCAAGCCTTCCTATATAATTTACAATCGTTCCCTCTAGTAGAAGTACTTTTTGTGGCTTCGAAAAACTGTTCGGGCAAAAGGCCTTCCCTTCCTGATAAAATTTTGTATGCCTCGACAAGGTCCACTCTATTTCTTCTCTTTTCCAGAGTCGCTAATTTACATCTACTTACATGAACTTTTTTTGCGTCGTTATGTAAAAAAATCAACATTTTTCTAAGTCAATTTATTTTATTAATGCTCATAGTATTTTCAAAAATTTGTGATATGTTATAAACCAATTTTAGAAAAAAATAATTCAACAAAACCTTTTGACCACTCTTTCGATATAAATATTGCGACATTTCGGAATTTTTCTGAATTTAGAAGCTTGTAAAACAAAAACTAAAGAACAAATTCAAATGAAACTTAGCATATATTTAGGCAATTGTGGTATGAATAAGAACAAGTTGTTATTAATAAACATGCTTAGTTTTCAAAATATTTTATTTAAAAAAATGGAATTTTTCAAAAACTTAACAATTTCTGAATCGCATTCCTCAAGAATAGTAAATCACAAAACATTTAATTTTAAATTAATAGCTTAATTAGATAAACAAATTCACAAAAAAAGCATTGCTTTACCACATTTATAACTTTTTTTTTAACATTTATAACATTTATAATTTATTATAATAGTGATAATGCAGTAAATGTTTCCGATTTTAGAAAATTCAAGGTTTTTCTAATTCATTTTATTTCATTAAGACGCTGTTGGACACTGAACTTCGTCCTACTTGCATCATCACACACAAGCTCCAGGCGTGCAACACTAGGAATGCAGGACACTGAACTCCCCCCACTTGCACCTTCACACACACCCGACTCCAGGGACTCTAGGAGTGGAGTTCAGACGAAAAAAATCAAAATTTGAAAAGTAGGCTGACCAAGTAAAAATAGCAATATTTTTTGAAATATTGGTTAGATATATCTTGTTTTCCCACATTATATGAACCACTGTTTGTGGTGTCAAAATATAAAATTTCTTGAAATACTTTGGTGGGAAAATATTTCAAAATTGATTGAGTTAATTTGATATGACCCATTTGAGTCGTTACTGCGTTAATTCAAACAAGATATTTGGAGGTGCATTTTTTAATGAAACGCTAAGAAAACATGCTTGAGTTGAAGCAATCAACATAAAACAAACGACTACACACTGTAACTTCTTGAGTGACATTTAATGACGGGTAATTAATAAAAAGTTTATTTAAATAAGGAACTTAAACCGTTTAAGATGAATAATTTAACAAATAAACTTGTTTAAGTGCTCGTGAGAGCAAATCAATCAAGAAAGATTAGACATATAGAAAGCTAGACACATTTAATTATATTTAAAAACATGATATTTAATGATGTTTATAAGATATGTAATGAGATTAGTAAGATATTTGATGATAGTTAATGATGGATGCTTAAAACTAGCTGGAGGACCAGTTAAGGTCCACAAATGCAAGAATTTTTACTTCCAAAATCGAAATACAACAAATGTCGGCTGTTGACGAGGAAAAGGATTCAATTCATCTTTGGATCGTGTCAAACTCATCTCTCTGTAGAGCATTTCACAAACATCTCATGTGGTTGAATCACGACTTGACAAGCACTTTCCAAAAACGCTTGCATGGTGACTTATCTCACATAGGTGAAGAAAAAATTCGACTTTATTTCTGGTTCTTTTGCCGCACAAATTACATTTGAATGGCGTCTCAGGATCGTGGCAGGTCATGTGACATAAAAAAAGGGAGGAATCTTCGAAGATTATGCTGCAAAAATCGCATCTTTTTATTGCATCTCTCTGTTCGCTTCTTGTTTCTGGACTTGACTTGTTGATGCTGAGATCGAGAGGCGAAGAAAGGCTGGCTTCATCACCTTCAGTTTCTTTATTCGCAATCGACTCGGATTTGCCAGGGCACCACGTATTAAATCTTTCGTGTGGTAGCGATCGATCTTTCAAATCAAAATGATAACGGTTATTGACAATTGGTTCGAAATCAGTTTGTTTTTCTTTATCGTCGCTTCCTTCCCGATGTTCCTGGTTTATCTGGAAAATGTCGATTCCATTGTGAACGGATCTCAGAGGAGACCTCGTCTCATTCAAAGGACTCGAATTTTCACTTGGAATCTTAATTAATTCCTTCCTTTTTTCTTCTGACAATTTTGTATGTTGAATTCTGAAATGTTGGTTCAGTTTAACATCATCGTCGTTTCCTCTGTCGTATTCCTCAACGGCATGGTTGGCTTTGGATGAGTGAATGTACAAGGCTTGTCTGTACTTGGTGGCGTAGGAACATTTGCTGCACTTGAATGGATATTCGTTTGAATGGGATTTGAGGTGGCTATTAAGCATGGATTTGTTGTTGCATCTGTAGTTGCATAAGTGACACTTATAGGGTTTATAACCGAAGTGGTTGTTGAGATGGTACTGCATGTGGTGCTTGAAGGCGCACACAAAAGGACATCTGGGACAGGAGAGAAGCTTCGAAGCAGGAACATGTACCCTTGTGTGCAGCCATATTTCTTCCTGCCATCATTGGGGAATTTAAAATCATTTAATAAATATTAATTAAGCTTGTATACGAATTAACTCGTCACGAGTTTATGTAGACAACATTTGGAAGAGATAAGTGAAATATACTGTATTGCCATAAAATAGCTTTGCCTAAGGACCACTGGGACATACATGTTTATTTAAAGTTTTAAAAACAACGAGTTACAAGACGTTCATTTGCATAGCAAACTAATTAATTAGTTTTTTCCGTTTATCTAAAATTAAAATATAAACTATCGCATATTTTTAAAATTGACCGTCTCATTAACATTTATTAAAGGTTCATTAGCACAAAGAAGTGTAATTAATTTGAAATCCTTAATTTAATCCTCACTATATCTTCTACTTCAAATACGAGGCTTATACACGAAAAATTTCTAAAATGACAGCTCCACACTTCAGCATTTCCTTGACAAACCAGCATGAAATATTTAAATTTTTAGCATCTATTTTAGCGCGGATACATCTCGGAATGTAATTTCAAATAAAAAGCCAGTGTCTAATAAGATTACGAGACAAACATTATTTACTGTATTTGAAAATGTTATTCCAAGTTTATTGTTTGTTCTCAAAAATATTTAAACTGCCTCGTGTTGGCACAGCGATCAGTCATAATCCTTATTTTTGATCGATTAATATGTTAATTGGAAGATAACCAATAGAATACAATCATGGACATCCACCACCTTCTCTCACTGGTGACCTTTTATGCTTTCAATGAAAAATGTTCGAGTTTGTAAGAGCATTTGACATCCTGGATGATAATGGACTGGCCCATTTTACAACTGCTGGTGATTTCCACAGAAAGAATAGATACTTCTCATGGCTCAGCTTCTCTTCCTATTCTTAAGGTTAATAACTGCAGTAAAACCTGCTTATATGGACACCTCGATATAGGGAAAACTGTCTGTGGACATTTTTTTTAAGAACGGAATTTTGTTCGATATTCACTTCATATATCGATATAAACCAACCTGCACACTGGTCGAGAATGGACACTGCTTGCATGAATACTTGCGCAGACGTTTCGACTTTTTTTCTTCCCTTTTCTGATGTTCCAGTAATCCGTCGTGGTTTTCCGCCAAATGGCGACTTAGGCGTGCCTGACTCCTCGACGAAAAGTTACAGACGAAGCAGCGGAACGTCGAATGGACTTCCTCCAAGTGATTGTTCATTTCTTCAGTGGAATTGCCTGGAAGTGGACCACAAATGAAGTTCTTCTAAATGATGCCATCATTTGTTTAATTTGAGTACAAACAATAAAAAATGCATTTTATACTTGCTTGCGATATCTTTCACCGAAGATGTCCACAGTGATAAGTGAATATTTAACGATTGAATCAACAGTCACTACATTGAAATAATTCGGGAGTCCGCAAATAAGCAAGTTAACTAATAAGTTTATTAGAGCAAGCATTCAGTTAACGGAACTGAATAACAGAAGGTGAGCCTTGAAGGATTTGAGGCACTTAACCTCCTCAGACCCGCGTGCACTGTAGTATAGATAAGGTCATAAAGCTTTTGCGGATAATACAATCAATTGCAGTGATAGAGACCCGTTGGTTACTGTAGTGTACATAACAAATAATTGAAAAACTTTTTAGTTACTTTCATTGACTCTTAAATGTTATAAAATTTTAAAAAAAGTTCCAAAATTTTTGCGTCTTGTATTGGTGGGTCTGAGGAGGTTAAGGACGCAAATGGATATTTGGGCTACTAAATTGTCTGGATTCTCGCTGAATGTCAGGTGATTAGCGAGAATGCTTTATATAGCAATAATAGAGATACCACGTGCCCGAAAAAGATACCAAATATAATGAAATATAAATTTAATTATTTTAGCAATTTAAACTTAATTATTCTCAAAAGCTGCTTATACAACAATATTGTTGCAAACGTGGCGTATGATTAAGTTTGTAAGTAATTATTTTGTATAATTTAATTCAGTGTCTTTTTCTACAGAGCCAAAACTTTATAGCACAACAAAACGGAAATCCAGACAGCCAGAAGCCCAAATATCCATTTACATCCTAAAGTATATAAAATTCCTTAGACTTTTAACTTCGTTTATTTAGTTCAGTTAACTTATCGGTTAACTTACTAATTTGCGGACCACCAGGTTATTTCAGTATCAACCAAAGTCAATACAACGATGATCAATATTAACCACAGTCAATATCAACCAGTCATTATAACAACCACAGTCAACATGTCAACCAGTCTATCCAATCAACCAATCTATAATCAGAGCGCAGTCAATGTATCAACCAAAGTCATTATAACGATAATCAATATCAACCATTGTCACTATCAACCAGTCAATATACATCAACCATAATCAATATCAACCAGTCAATATACATCAACCACAATCAATATCAACCGCAGCCGATATTACCAAGAATATTTGAAAGATTGTTTTAAAAAATGTTGATCATCTCGATGTGACACACGCTCCAAGTATTAATTTTATTCAAGTTTGTATGCGGCAACATATCATGGTCCTTTGAAATTCATGCAATTTATTCCTCGAGGAGCTTAAATGTAAACACATTTTAATTAATTTTGCGTCATAAACTTTAAAAAGGCTTGTTTTCATTAGGATCAGCTGGGAAAATGTTCATTAATCAAAGATGCTCTTTCAAAGGTGATAATCATACTCACGTAAACTATTCGTGTTTAATTTTCCTGGAAACTGATTTGGAATCACAAACTAAATTAAAATGATAAATTAAATCAGAAAAATATCCAACATGTCAAAGCTTTCTTCAGATTCGTATTAAAAAGGTTCCAGCGATTCAATTCATACAGAAGCATGATTTTGTAATATTTTATACCGAGCAATGTTCAGTAAAGTAAGGCTTAGAAATATTTACTATTGATTGAAATTATTGATTATTCAACATTATTTAAAAAACTTTAAAATATTATTTCTTCAAAAATTTCTCAGAAATTACCTGATTTTTGTTACTTGAAGAATTAAAGTCTCATGCTCTAACATTTACAACCAGGTTCTTAAATTAGATTGGCGTTACCGGCTCTATGTATGTAAAATCCAGGTTCAAAAATATATTCAGGGGTAATAATTGAAAAGATGCACACTAACAATTACTGTTGTTCGATATTGACCGTAAAATAGGTTAATACTGTTAACCATTACTCTTAATATCAACTTATGTTATTTAATGATTATTTACACAGGCCCTGGTCTTTTAAGCACTTTAAATAATTTGAATGTTATGTGAATGCAGTATCGATTGCTTATGATATTCGCTAGAATATTTAAAAGGCACAAACTAAATTCATTTGATGGATTTAAATAAAGTAATCATTTCGGTGCGCTTGATTTTCTGGAAATATTGAGCAGATTGTGAATCTTTTTTTATAAAAGTGTCGTGATTTGTTCTTAAATTCGAGAAAGTGCGGTGATGAAAATATTTATATAGTTTAATCAGTTAAAAATTAAATTTAAACTACTCTTTCCTATAACAAAATCAAAATTTAAAGTGACGAAAACAAGAAGGGACATCATTTGGGGGTAAGGCTTCGCCACCCTGATTTTAAACTAGAGTTACGAGGGAAGATTAAGTAGATGCAAATTAGCTACTCTGGAAAGAGAAGAGGTAGAGGGGACCTCATCGAGGCATTCAAAATCTTATCGGGAAGGGAAGGCACTAGGCCTAAGCAGTTTTTCGAAGCCACAAAAAGTGCTTCTACTAGAAGGCATGATTACAAATTATATAGGAAAACTTCTGGAAACTTAAAAATAATTATTTCAGCGCAAGGGTGGTTTCCTTATCTAGTTTATTCCATAAAGACGCGGTAGATAAATTTAGGATACACTTAAGAAAATTCGTTTATAAGAACTAAAAAGAGTGGTTACAAAATTGTGATAAGTATAATCTGGAGATCTGAAAATTTGGAAAATTCATATCTGGAAATAATCTGTCATTTTTAATAGCTAACAAATGCTTAAGAAATGTTGCCTACGAGTTGTGATACCCTAAAAATGATTGCAAGTGGACAATGATTACAGTTGCAAGTGTGTTTAGAATGAACTTAATGCTCTCTGTTTTGAATTGTATTCAACTTTTCATTGGATAATTTTTGTCGTAAAATAAATAAAATTTCTGGGTTTTGTTAAGCTGAAATATTATTTTATTAACTTCATCATTAGTTGATTAATATTTATGAGCCAATAAATTTTAAGTGGATTGTAAAGTTATATGAATTAACTTTACCTGAAAATGTACACATTGTGCACAGTAAGTTTGATCGCTCCTTGACAGAATTGTTTACTCGCTTGAAATTAACTTGAATAAGCTGAGTTTCGTGCTTCCAAACATTTAACTCTGAGTTGAGAGAAGATTTTATCTCGTCTGGAGAGAATTTTCTGTCACTCAGTGCATACATGGAATGAAACTCGCTAACATTGTTCTTACAGCAATTAACCGTTAAAGAAGCAAGTGAATCTAATGATGGAGATGAGAATAAGGAGGCAGATCTGGAAATACCCAACTCCTGAAGAATCGTAATGTCCTGGAAAAGATTGTCTTTAGTTTTATGATTTGTGTATAAAATTCCTGAATTGTCCGGAATACCGTCACTGATTCCAAAGCGAGTGCATTTTGAATCAGTGTAAGGCCCCGCTAGTACCTGGTCGTTGCTCATTAAGCCGCCGAAAAGAGAAGTAAATTTTTCTTTTGCTCGTACATCCTTCTTGTGTCTTTCCATTTTCTCTAATTCACTCCGATCTTCCGATGATTCCACGAATGGAATGTCGATGTCATCAACGGGGTGAATCAAAGGAATGAGAAGTGGAAGGTTGCAAGAAGAATTTACTGTTTTCCTTTCCGCAGGATTGTTCATAATCTTTCATTAAATTGTCCTTCTCTGATTCTTTGAACATTGGAATCAACTTTTGTCATCCTCATTTTTTTTTCTGAAGAATGAAGGTAATTAACTGAATATACTGCTAAACATTATACAATACAATATATGAACACTATTATAGCAATAATAAGTTTGGTGCCTTCAAGGAAAAAATCACTACAGGTCACCAAGTGTTCAGTCAAGCCGTTTTAAAGCGAGGCGGAGACCCAGGTGTCTATCGAACTACCGGCAAATATGACAAAAATTTCTCACGAAAACTTTTTGAAGTAATTTCGATAAAATCCTACTATGAACTTTTTCAGTTCCCTTGAAGATATGAAAAAAAACGAATTCTGAAGAAACGAAAGAACGCGAGACTTTTGTAAAGTCGCTTACTAGGAGAGACAGCCTTCGCTTGAATGCTTGGCCTAATATTAATAGGAGCCAATAGCGGGGCGGTGAATAATTGGGAAAAAATTGAGCCGACAAATACATTCAAAAGTGGGTTACTGGGTGACAGTGTTTTTGTTTCAATTCCATCCAAGAGCTTTGACGTCCAATGTTTAAACATTAACAAGAACTTGCTGAAGCTTTGAACATCAGCGATATTGACCAATTAAGGTCTTCATTGAAATGGAATGTTGAAGCTAATAATTAAAAAGATAACAAATTAACGAGGTGATGTTTAAGACACAGGTCTGGACGGTACAATCAACCCTTATTAACTCACATCTTATTTTTATTTTCGAAGACATCTTCCGCGATTCGCTGTCAAACCGGTTCGAAACCGACACTGAATTAAAAATGGTCTCTTTTTTTGTGTTACTAAAGACGTAATTGTGCGAGATAAGCCATTAATTCTAAAAGAGGATTCATGCCTCAGAATAAGAAAAGAGGAGCTTAGAATGTTTGAGTTAAAAAATGCCATTTAGAGGCTTTGAAGTTATTTTAAAATATCTTATTTGACCCTCCTACAGCTAATAAAAAGTAAAAAGATTATCATATGACACGAAAGTGTTCACGTGAGTTGAAAGTGAGTGTAGGGCTCTTTCAAACTATTCACATATCCGTTGATTTATAATCTAGGCGATTTACAGTTCAACTTGTTTTTGAGTCAATATAGAAAATATTCTTCACAGACGACAAGACCCCATTCAAAAATTCCTTTGTCTGCACCGAAAGATTAAATGATAGTCTGCTACCTTCTAAGTATTATAAGAATAATGGAAATCTTTTCTTTCTGAATTGGTTTTATGTGGGTCATAAACCCCCGCCTATAAATCAACTTTATCAAATTTTCTCGGTGCACTCCACATTGGTTCAGCAAGCTTCCAATCAAGTAATTTGGATTTGTTTCAAATTTATCATGAACTTTATTTTAAAATTCTCAAATTCTAACTTTCAAACTTTTTTTAGTGATTTCAACAGTATCTCACAACATCAGCGGATTTTCATAAGTTTGATGATATTTATCGTCATTGTCATCATCATTAGCGTCAGAAATTACATTAATATCACAACTATCCAAAAATTAATTGAGAATCTTGATTATGAAGTCTATTGCTGACATATTTCCTCCAGCGACGTAGTCAAACTCTTGCTAGGTTTGAACTTGCAATAACTTCAATCCCTGTCAATTGCATGTTTCTCACATGTTTCTGCAACTGCTTTATTAGAATTAGTCAATAAACACGTACAAAGTGAACTTATCACACCGAAATGATTATTAGGATCAGGCTTTATCCAATCCTTTAGGTCGATGTTTGTCAATTGTCATTCGTCATTGAATGTCTGATTGTACCACATCTTACCTTTCTTACGAGGTGGGACATCGCTGCTAGCAACTGAAGCGTCAGCGTTCATTGTCCTAAAAATTTCAATGTAATACGCGCGTGCAAAGATGGCGGAAAGGAGGAAGTCGTATCAATGAAGAGTCTTCATTGAAGAGATAACCAAAGAATCTGACTGAATATTACTTCTAAGTAATTACAGAGATTTGTTTTATTTTATTCAAAAAACCCAGATTTGCAATAAAAAAATACAGAAACCCAGATTGGGTCGAAACCCCCACCCCAAAAAAACATAGCATTGGCAACCAGTGAGATTTTTAAAAAAGACCACATAGATTTACAAAAAAATCCAAGAAAAACTTAGATCATATTAAGCCAGCTTTTATTGTCAATTAGTTTAATTTTTAATTACTAATCATGTTGTTATACATATCCATGGGTTCCAAATTAAATAAAAATCGGATTAATAATAATAATAATAATAATAATTGTCATATGTGTAAAATTATATTACATAATAATTACATAATTTTATGTGGTATAATTTTATAATATTTATAAAATGGCATCCGCTATCTTTGGATGCCAAGTCCAAAGTGGTTTTTGATTAATAAACCCATTCATCTCTTGAATCATCACTCGGAACACGACATGGCGCAGTCGACATTTTCTTTGAACGTTGGGTTGCCACCGATTTTAGATGTCAATTCTTCTAATCTTGCAGAGGCCTGGAGGCGTTGGAAAAGCAGTTACGAAACCTATTTTCAGCTTTGTGACGGGAACCAGCTTACCGAGACTCGTCAAGTAGCCCTTCTTCTCCACGCTCTGGGTGAAACTGTCAATGCCATGTATTATGACATGGATTGGCATAACGCAGAGGACAAATTGAAGCACGACATTGTCCTGCAAAGATTCGAGGAGAGGTTTGCACCTAAGAGGCATGTGTTGGTGGAGAGATTCAATTTCAACGAATTGTCACGAAGGCCAGGAGAGCTCACCAATGACTTCCTGGAACGCCTGAAACTTGCTGCACGAAACTGTGAATTCAGGGACCTCACAGAAGAACTGATTCGTGACAAGTTGGTTTTCACCTATCCGGACAGGGACATCCAACAGAGAATGATGAGTGAGACTGATTTCTCACTGAGCAACCTGAAGAGAATCGCAATAGTTTTTGAGAATTCGCAGCAATGCCGCATGTTGATCAATACTAGTCACTCCACACATCAACAGGTCAACAAAGTGAATCTTCTAAAGCCATCTGTTCCAAACAACAGAGGCAAGCAGATGTCTAATAAACAGTGCTCCAATTGTGGTCGGGCTCATCCAGTTTCTGCAGTCTGTCCAGCCAAAGGAAGAATCTGCAAGAAGTGTGGTAAGGGAAACAATTTTGCAAAGGTTTGCCGTGCTAAAGACATTGCCAATTTAGAATCTCAAGCCACATGTGCAATTGACTCATTTGACTTTGACAATAAAGATTCTAAATGGTCTTGTGTTTTTCAAATTTTCAATGGACCATCAGTAGAATTCAAGATAGACACTGGTGCAGAAGTAAATACCATCTCATCTTCTCATTTTATGAAGCTATCAAACGCAAAGTTGAAAAAGTCAGTTGTGAAGTTGAAGCCATATGGAGTCAGTAAATTCCTTAACATATTGGGAGTAGTAGAGCTAAGGTTGTTACATCCTGTTAGTCGTGAATGGATGGACGATGAATTTCATGTTGTTGAAGGAAATTCGGAAGCTTTGCTGGGAGTAAAATTTTGTGTCAAGCACAACCTTGTCAATTTAAATCTTCCCATATGCCAAAGTTCACACAGACAGCAGCATGCAGTTCAACAAGTTTTTGAGGTCAGTCAAAGGTTTTCTGAAAGTTGTCTTTACAGAAAATTTTCTGGAATATTTGAGGGGCTTGGAAGAGTTCCCTTTGAATATAACATCAAACTAGACAATTCAGTTCCTCCTGTAGTGCACCCACCTCGACGTGTTGCTATTGCTCTACAAGATCAACTAAAGAAACAGCTTGATTTGATGGTAACATCTGGCATTATAGCAAGAGTGACGGAACCCACAAAATGGGTTAATTCTCTGTTGATTATGGAAAAGAAAAATGGTTCCTTAAGACTCTGCCTCGATCCTCGGGATTTGAACCGAGCAATTTTAAGGGAACACTTCCACATTCCTACACTTGATGACATCATCCATAATTTTCATGGAAAGAGCATTTTTACAGTCATAGACATGAGCCAAGGCTTCTATCAAGTTCCACTGGATGAGGCAAGTTCATTTTTATGTACCTTTAACACACCATTTGGGAGGTACCGAATGCTGAGAATGCCTTTTGGAATATCCAGTGCTCCAGAAGTGTTTCAAAGGATCAATACAGCAATTTTTGGTGACATTAAGGGTGTTCACATCATATTTGACGATATGATTGTGGCCTCTAAGAATGAAGAGGAACATGATAGGATACTAGGGGAGGTATTCCAAAGAGCCATGGACAACGGTGTTCGTTTCAATATCGACAAAATACAGTACCGTGTCAGCTCCGTTCGATACATGGGTCACATCATCTCACAGCAAGGAGTGAAAGCAGATCCAGAAAAGGTCAAAGCAATCACCGACATGCCCCCACCTGCATCATTGGCTGATCTCAGACGATTAATGGGCATGCTCGCTTACATCATGAAATTTGTCCCGAAACTGGCAGAATATACAGAGCCATTGCGATCGCTGTTGAAGAAAAACTCCCTTTTTCAATGGTCATCAACCCATACAGCTGCTTTGGACAAGATTAAGGATGTCGTTGCAAACTTGCCTGTATTAAAATTTTTTAATCCAAAGCAAGAAATTGTTCTTCAGGCAGATGCTTCAAGTTATGGTCTAGGTGCTTGCCTTCTTCAGAGAGATGGACCAGTTGCCTACAGTAGTCGATCACTCACGGACTGCGAGAAAAATTATGCTCAGATTGAAAAGGAGCTATTGGCCATTGTTTTTGCATGCAACAGGTTTGACGGCTACATCTACGGACAAGTTGTGACTGTTCACAGTGATCACAGACCACTCGAGTCGATCTTCAAGAAATCCATTCATGACACATCTCCACGTCTTCAGAGGTTGTTGTTGAAGCTGTTGCGTTACAATCTGATAGTCAAGTATGTTCCAGGAAAAGAATTGCACATACCGGATACTCTATCCAGGGCCCCTCGCACGGAGGTGACAGGTGATTCAGAGCTGGAAGCAGAAATGACATTGGCAGTTCACAGAGTGGTCAACAGTTTGAGCATTTCCCCGTCGAAGATGAATGATTTTCGCCAAGGCACTTTAACTGATGTACAGCTTTCACAAGCGATCAGTTATATTCGAAATGGATGGCCTCACCTGAAAAGGATGTCGTGCAGGAGGCACAAGCATTTTGGGATTGCCGTCAAGACCTGACAGTGTCTGAGGGTATCGTCTTGATGAACGACAGAGTGGTCCCACCATCAAACGAGCGGCCCAATATCTTGCAGCAGCTACACGCAGCTCATCAGGGGATGGACAAAATGAAGCATTTGGCACGCACGTGTGTTTACTGGCCCGGGTTAGACCGTGATATCGAAACTCACGTGATGTCATGCTTGCAGTGTCTAAGCAATCGAAGCCTTCCAAAGAAGGAAACACTAGTTCCACATCCCGTACCAGAGGGGCCATGGCAGAAAGTCGGAATTGATATTTTCACTTTGAACTCTTGGGATTATTTGCTTGTGGTTGATTACTTCAGCAAATATCCAGAAGTGGCTCGTTTAGAAAGCAAGACAGCTACAGCCATTATCTCAAAGTTAAAGAACATTTTTTCCAGACATGGCATCCCAATAACCATTGTTTCCGACAACATGCCCTTCAACTCAGAAAGTTGCAGGCGTTTTGCAGTGGAGTGGGGTTTTCAGTGGCTATTCACCAGTCCAGGAAATCCACAGTCAAATGGAATGGTGGAAAGACACATTCAAACCATCAAGAATGTCCTCAAGAAAGCTGAAGGAGAAGGGACAGACCAACATCTCGCTCTGTTAAGCCTGAGGAATACCCCCATTTCTGAGTTAAATGTTTCCCCAGCACAACTTCTTTTCAGCCGCAGATTGAGGGACACACTTCCGGTGCTAAGCAATAAGTTACTGCCTAAGGTTGTTAAGGATGCCAAGGGACAACTCACTCGGCGACAGCAGAAGACAACAGATACACATAATCAACTCCATTCAACTCAGCATCGTCCCCTCACCCCAGGCACTGCTATAAGGTTCAGAATAGAGAATGGATGGAGGAAAGGAGAGATTATGTCTGTTCTGGGCCCAAGAAGGTATCTCGTAAAGACTTTAGATGGCCGTGAGTTTGTAAGGAATCGACGATTCTTGTTTCCAACAAAAGAACAAGATCGGCACCACCATTGGTTTTGGATCAGCAGGAAAGAAGATGAAGGCACAGTAGAATCCGCAGGCACGCCGGGGCATCCAACAGTTTCTCAAGCAGAAGCCCCGATTGTGGAAACGCCTCCTCAGCAACCAGCCCTTGTTGGGGAAGGAAGACCAGCAACATCCAGAAGTGGAAGACCAATCAAGCCCCCCTGCCGATATGGTTTTGACTGAACTCCAAGCTTGGAAGGGAGATGTCATATGTGTAAAATTATATTACATAATAATTACATAATTTTATTACATAATTTTATGTGGTATAATTTTATAATATTTATAAAATGGCATCCGCTATCTTTGGATGCCAAGTCCAAAGTGGTTTTTGATTAATAAACCCATTCATCTCTTGAATCATCACTCGGAACACGACAATAATAATAATAATAATAATAATAATATAATAATAATAATAATAATAAATAATAATAATAATAATAATAATAATAATAATAATAATAATAATAATAATAATAATAATAATAATAATAATAATAATAATAATAATAATAATAATAATAATAATAATAATAATAATAATAATAATATAATAATAATAATAATAATAATAATAATAATAATAATAATAATAATAATAATAATAATAATAATAATAAATAATAATAATAATAATAATAATAATAATAATAATAATAATAATAATAATAATTAATTTATAAAGCGCCATGTGCGTAGCGTCAGAGGCGCCTTGTGTCTTCTCTGTCCCATGAAGTCCTGAAGAGGTGGTTCTTCAGATGGCGCTTGAAGAGCTCCAGGGATGGCTGGGCTCTGACGGTGGGAGGGAGTCTGTTCCAGACAGCTGGATATGCGTACGAGAAGCCTCTGTTTGGAAGGGATGATCTATGTACCGGTTGGTGAAATTGAGTGGCTGATGAGCGAAGACCAGGTGTTTGGCGGCGATCTAGTAGGTGATGGAAATAAGGTGGGGTAAATGTTGCTAGAGTGTGATATGTCATGAGGGCAACTTTGAAAGTGATACGACTATGGATCGGCAACCAGTGCAATTTCTTCAGCCGGTCTATTGAGGGTAGGGAGATGCCAATCATTGATGGCATCCGTGCACCTCCGCAGTTATTAATGAAACAAGTCAAACAAAACTTTATTTTAATTCAAAAATTCAGAGTCGGCCAGAAATTGCATCATCATAAATATCGGAAACTGATGCAAATTAGCAAAATTTCATTTGAGTCTTGGATGTTATGTTTCCTATTGTTGTCATGTTGCCAATAGCGTCCTTGCGTCACATCACTAACCAAACTCAGGAATGAACTTGGAACAGCATCCATCTCTGGCAATTGCTTGATTGGCTAACAAGCGAGAGCTCACCGTCCCAAACAAGAGTTTGTTAGCCAGTTTGGTTTCGACCAACTTCACATGCGAAATAATTCTTTCGCGAAAACTAGTTCGGCTTGAGTTACTTTTTTTATTGAATGGTCGTTAGAAGTTTTATAAAACTGGCCAATATCCAAAGCTGTACCTTGGGCCTTCATGTTTTTCACGCGTTTCTGCATCTGCTTGTGAGGCAGCAGACCTGATTATTCAATAAACATGAACAAACTTTACATTTTACTCCAAAGCGGTTGTTGGGATCTGGCTATATCCAATATACATGTCAACAAATCGTCACTAAATGCCTGATTGTACCGCCTTTTTACGAGATGACACAACTCTGCTAGCAACTGGAGCAACTGCGTCATCGTCCATTGTTCAAAAATCATAATTCAATGTAGTACGTGCGTGCAAAGATGGCGGAAAAGAAGGAAGCCGGTGGTGATGAAGGTTCTGTATTGAAGAGATAAACCAAAGAGCTTTACAGAATATTTTCATCCAAATACCTAGATTTCTAAACAAAAAACCAGGAAACACAGATTAGGTCCAAATTAAAAAAAGTCAAGATGTTGGTTTAAAATCCCGACACTGGCAACACTCGTTGCAGTCGAGCGCAAGACGCGTTGGTCAATTGCGTTCATGGCAGGCTCATCTCGGAGCGGACGTAGTTTAAAGTGACCGCGCTTTCGAGATCGAGAGTTGTTTGACTGGCGTAAAAATACAATAAAAATACATTTTTAGGCAATGGGTTGCAACCACCAACAAAACTAAATAATGAAATCGAAATAAAATTCTTTACAATGTAAAAATGGAAATTACTTTTTATTTGTTCGTGGCTCTCTATATGATGCTTACCTTAATTTGTCTTATGCAATTTGTTCAAGTCTCTCTAGAAGTTTCTACGCATCCATAACTTCTCCCGTTCTGCTTCAGTGAATCCAACCCTTGCTTAAGACTCTTTTGAGTCACTTAATTCGAGATTTACTTCACAACAAATTGTGTTCGCGCAGCCCTTTTGATAATTTATTATGTAAAACTAAAGTCGACGATAATTTCTACAGTCTACATTGCGAACATAAGAGTAGTTTATTAAACATTTGAATTCAGCACATCGAAATACTTTAAAATTAGTAAATTTTGTCTGAGATCAGACGACTTTTCGAACATTGTAGACAATCGTAACGAGGACGGTCCAATCCAACCAAGATAATAATAATTATATCTAAAGTATCAGATATGAACTTAATCTAAGTGTAACGAATCAATAAACTCCACTTGGGATAAGACTCATCACCGAAGGAAATTTGAGAAAAATGCATTAGCCGTTTCTTCTTTGGCTAACTTCGTAGCTTTCTAATTGGCATTGTTCTTCCCAGCCGACTAAAAAGCGTTAGTTAAAAATATAGATAGACCAGTAACGTCGTTTGCGACGCAACAGCCAAATGCAGACTTAAACAGACTTAAATGCCTGTCTGCAACCCCCATTCTTGATTGGCTATCGCTACTCGTGGTTAGTTGACAGCCTTTTGCTGGAATAAACTAAATCGAACTAAAAAATAAATCGAACATCACCGTGCTCGTCTTCCTCTGTCCAACAAATTTTAGAAACTACACGACCTTAACTTTGTTCATAAATATTATGCTTGAGCCACCATAACAAAAAAGGCACTAAGCCAAAAACATATTGTTACAAAAATTAATCCCAAACAAATAAAGTTTAAATTGTCATTGTAAGCAATAAGTGTACTTGGCAATATCATAATTGAATTGGAGAATTTTCTTGAGACAATCTAACCTAAAAATCGCTTTCAGCAGCTTGAGCATCTTGTGTGAGGCCTGACACTGGCCCAATCTCTCGAACATATTTATCAACTTTGCCTTGCTTGATCATTGCTTTCCACTTGTCCCTAACCTCAACTTCAGACCTGTGTACCACCATATTCTTTGCAATGGCCGCCCAATTTCCAACTCCGTACATCTTGGCACCTCGATAAATCAGTTCTTCTTCTTCTTCCAACCAGATCCTCTGCCTGCAATCCGACTTTCTTCTTCGATCATCCTTCATTTCTAAGCCTTCAGAGTCTGTATCATCATCTTTTAGTGCCTTCCTTCCTTGTTCCTCATCAAAATTGCTTAAAGATCTGTGGAGGTCTCTCCTTTTCTTAGTGCTGCCATCTTCTTCTATGCTGTCCGTTGAGACAAAGTCATCTGGAAGCTTCTTCGTGGTTCTGTGTCGCTTCTTGTTTTCTACGTTACCATGTTCGCTAGCCATCTTTACGACCTTGTTCTTCACGATAGAACCGATGGATTCGGCAACATCGAGTAGGTGCGGTTGCCAATTAGCAAAAACTTTTGAAAAATAAATCTTCACAGATTGTTCGAGCACGTCTTCGTCGAGAGACAGTTGGTCATGACCTTTTAGAACATTTTCCAGCGAGGCCTTCAAGTTTGAATCCATATCTTCATCATCATTTTGGAAGAGTCTGTTGAAGACGATAGTTGCTTTTTCATACAAGTTTTTTCCACACCAGACCAGCACTGCATGGCGTTTCAATTGCCATCTGAGAGTGGATGCAATCTCTGCAGAACTTTCACAGTCATCAGAGTTGAGCTTCTCTGCCTTATTGAGCAATTCCAGGCACAGTTCTAGTGGAGACAGGTAAGAGCTCAAGGAATCCTCCATACTTTTTCGTTCATTAAACTTGAACATAAATCTGATCAAAAGACAACTTTTGGTTTCCAAGTTATTTTCGGACACGAATTTCAGCAACCAATCAAATTTTGCTGTATTGATGTGATCAATGTTTTTCCAGGCTAAATAACAAAAGTATTCAGCAAACCAGCAATGAATCAGGAAGTGTTTCAACTTTGAATTTTCAGATGCTTTCTTCTTCTTTGAAATTAGTAAAAGAGCTGAACCATAAACATCAAACATTTTTTCAGCATTTCTTATTAAAAAGGATGTCAGAAGTACATTGAAATATTTTGAGAAAAATTTTCTACAATTTTCTGTCAGCTCCGAAACAGAGAAAGGCTCCAGGGCAGTGGAAACATTTACATCTTCTCTAAACAGATTAAGGAGACTTGATTTTGATGAAGATTCTTTAGAATTAAACCCATTCCAGACTCTCTCATAAACAGTTTTGGCTAATTTTAGTTTATAACATCTAAAACAAATAACAACGCACTCTTGCCTAATCACTCTTTTTAGCTTCATCAACAAAGCTTTGGCAGGTTCCTTGAGCGCTGATTCACCCAAAAGATCTATGTATTTCAATGATTCTTCTAAAGGAGTAAGAATTTCTGTATTGTTATCAGGGGGCAATTTGGAAGCATTTGATATTGAGTTCATGAGTTTTATCAGAAGAGTGTTTATCAATTCTAAATCATCCTGTTGTTTAACGTTTAAAGTCATGAAAATGCTTGAATGACCTAATTCTTTCAAGTAATCAATGAACATCATTTGCCATGTTTGATGCACTCTGAGATTGTCCGAAAATTCTCTCCATAATTCAAAGCACTCGTAGTCTAAAATCCAGCGATTAATAAGACAGGAGGCAATGTCTGTCATGCTGAAGTCTAACTAAATTTTAAAAAAAGCAATGTTATAATACGTGATGAGATCAAAATGACAAATTCCATAGAATATATGTACGATAAGCACAATATCAAATGCAAGTACATACTTGGTGACTTTGTACAATATATCATCAAATTCTCTTCCCAAATAAAAACAATTAAGACACCTCAATTGGACGCTTGACTCCAAACTATCGAAATATGTTTGTAAACAATTATGGTTAATTATTAGCCGACTGAAAATAAATTAACCGGAAATGTCCAAGTTATCGTATAAAATTAAAAACCCATTAAATGAATCGGATTGCGAAATTAAAAATAATACTTTAACAACATTTTTAATTTATTTATTTGTTCATGTTTCCCAAACCGGAACAGCCACATAAATTGCAACATGCAAGTACAACAACATTTAAATTTTAAAACAATTTGGAAACGATCTTGAACGGTTTCAAGAAGTTAAGCGATCGTCGTTGCCATAAGAGTATTTTCGGTATGGCAGAAATCAAACCAGTTTTCACTGAGGGGATTGACGCAAAACTTCATGCAAGCTTTCCCAAGTTCTTCCGAAATTAGCTGACTCTCGGCCATTTGAGGCCATGTTTTTCTAATGTTTACATAAGAAACCTTGCGCTGCTAAACAGGCCCCACTAGAGGGGGTGCAGCCGATGCGCCGCACCGTGGCCTAGAAAAGTTTAGGAACATTAGAGCTCAAAACTGAAATGGGCAATTATGCATGCAATTTTTATTGTAACTTTAATGTTGAAAGAGAAGCGGGGAAATCAAAAATATTCTTAATCTAAATTTAATATATTTAATTTCCCCTCAATCTCTTCCAAGAAGGCTCAACTAATTTTTCTACAAGGTCATTCAAACTAGTAACGCGACTTTAGATAAGGAAGCAGAATTGGGTTACTTGGCATCTCTATTTCAGGTACAGTGCTAGAAATATTGTTACGACATATCCACTTTTTATGGATAATTTCCTTACAAATTAACATATCTTGCTGAAATTTTCAGCAATTACGTAAAGCACCATTTCTAAACATCGTGCAAAATTTCCTTTCATGTGGGTTAATGGTTCCCGTAAATTATGCAAATTTTTTATGGAACCATTTTTGGCCTGGAAATATTATTACGACAGTTTCCGGTTTGGGCTCGTTTCATCAATTTCAAGGTCTTATTAGAAGGATCAAACATTAAATTTTCATTAAGAAGGCTATATAAAGGAGTGTGAAATTCAAAACTTCCTTTAGTCCAAATCATCTCAGTTATGCAACGGACTATAATCAAATAAATAAATAAATAAATAAACAAAACTTCCTTAAGTCCAAATCATCTCAGTTATGCAACGGACTATAATCAAATAAATAAATAAATAAATAAAATCAAAACTTCCTTTTACATTCATTTCATCATGGGGAAGAAAGCAGATTTAACAGAAGGAGAAAGAGGACAAGTTAAGGCTTTTGGAAAGGCAAACTATTCAATAAAAAAGATTGCAAATGAGTTGAATAGCTCAAAAACTGTCATTAAATGTTTTTTGGGTGATCCAGACTCATATGGGAAGAAGTACTAGGGCGGAAGACCGAAAAAATTCTCGAATCAGATTCAGAGACGTCTCATCAGGGAGGCTTCACAAGGGGAATATTCGCGTAAACAGTTGAAAGATAAACTGGATGTGGATGTCCATGTTAAGACAGTCTTCAATTATCTTAATTCAAGTGAACAGCTGAAATACGAAATGCGAAAGCAAGCTCCAGCGTTGAAAGTCCATCACAAGAAAAAACGCCTCCTCTTGGCCAAGAGATGGTCAACTACAACGAAAGATGGGAACGCGTAATTTTCACAGATGAAAAAAAATTCAACCTTGATGGTCCAGATGGCTATAAATACTACTGGCATGATCTCAGAAAAGAAAAATATGTTTTTTATAGCAGAAACCATGGAGGAGGTACTGTGATGGTCTGGGGAGGAATTTCAGTATTTGGGAGGACTGAACTGGTGCTTTTGAAAGGGAGGCAGGACTCTCAGAAGTACATCAAAATGCTCTAGGATCATCTTCTTTTTGCTGAAACAAAGCAACATGAATTTCAGGTTTCAGGTTTGAATTCGTTTATTTTCAAAAAACTATATTCAAATAGCCAAAAAAATCACACCAAAAAAAGATTCACAAATTCATTAATGAACTATCCCAAGGGAATTAATTCCCGTCTAGGGGGTAGGTTGTTTCAATTTGACAAATTTAAAGGGGCGTTTGAAAGGGTCTTTGCATATATATAAACTTCTAATGGTAACGACAGGTGAAAATTAATGGCAACAACTGAGAGACGAGGAATAATCGGAATAATGAATAAGCGATGTAATCAACGAGGAAAAAACCAGGGTAATAAAATGAATGATAAGGTGGAAATGTGGATAACAGGTTCAACAGGTGGATAGAATGTGTTTTTTAAGATGGGATTTAAATAGTGAGGAACTGTTTAGAGAAACAAGGGACGACGGCAGAGAGGAGAACAAGAGTGGACCTTTGCAACATATGGAGAATTTTTTGAAGGTGGTACGGGAAAATTCAGATCTCAATTGATTGGATGATCTAAGATTGTAAGAGTGGACATCTGATGATTTGAAAAATATATTATTAAAGGATGGAGGCAGCAAGTTATGTTCATAATTGTATATGAAGAGGCAAGTTTGGAATTTATTGATCTGATATATATTTAGAAGTCCATTTGAAATAAAAAAGTCCTTTGTATGGGCACGTGGATGGAGACGAAATATAGTACGAATTATTCTTTTTTGGAGTGTAAGTAAGTGGATAAGTTTAGAGGGATAGGTAGAGGCCCAGGCGATATTACAATAGATGAGATAAGGATATATTAAAGAATAATAAAGCATAATGAGAATTTTTTTATCAACAAATGAAGAGACCCTTGACATGATGCCAATGTTTTTTGAAATTTTGGAGGCAACGTAATTGATATGCAAAAACCAGTTTAATCTATCATCGATAATAATGCCGAGGAATTTGGTAGAGGTGACATGTTTAATATGTAAGTTGTTGATGCAAGGTTGAATACTATGGGTTCTGTCCTTATTTTTTGAGCAAAACAGCATAAAATTTGTCTTGTCGACATTTAAAGATAACTTATTGGCGCGAAACCAAGTGTCAACATTTGTTAACTCCCTATTGATGCTGATAATTAAGTCATTGAGATTTTTGCCAGAAGCAAATACATTTGTATCGTCTGAGAATAATAAAAATGTAAGTAAAGATGATGAGTTATGTAAATCGTTAATATAAATTATGAATAGCAAGGGGCCAAGAATAGACCCTTGAGGAACGCCACAAGCTACGTCACTAAACGAAGATTCAAACCCATTAAATTCTGTCAATTGTTTACGACCCGACAAATAACTGATGAACCACTTCAAAACACAACCACGCAAACCGTAATGATAAAGTTTCGACAAAAGTATCTCATGATTTACGGTATCAAATGCCTTTGATAGATCGAGAAACACACCGATGGTGAACTCACCACGGTCCAGAGCGTCGGCAATTTTCGAATAAAGTAAGAGTAGAGGCATATATGTTGAGTGATTTTTTCGAAATCCGAATTGTTTGTTATTGAGCAGACTAAACCTTGATAAGAAGGATTCAACTCGACGATATACGGCCTTTTCGAAAATTTTTGAAAAATATGGCAGAATTGAGATAGGTCTGTAATTGCAGATCCTGTTCAGATCACCGGATTTATGCAATGGAATCACTTTGGCCAATTTTAAGTCATCTGGTACACTCCCCGTCGACAGTGAACAATTGATCAGAGAGCTGAGAATATTGGAGATCAATGGGATGAATTCGCCAGCAATACAAGGATCAATACCATCAAGACCACAGCTATGGGAGGTCTTCAATTCTTTAACTATTTGGATGATCTCATCTGGCGAAACAGGGAAAAAAGACATTGTGGGAGTGGGAGATCTCGTAAGGAATTCATGGAAGGATTTGGATGGAGGGATGATTTTCTTTGCCAAGTTTGGACCAAGATCGGAAAAATGTTTGTTGAATTGTTCAGCTATTTCAGTTGGGGAGTTTAGTTCGCATCCGTCGTCTGAATAGAATATGTCGGGAGCTTCAACCTAACCCTTTCGGATTTCCCTGTTGTCTCAGGAATTTTGATGAGAAATGTTGGCGAATTATAGCTTGCTTGATGGTTTTGAATCTGTTTCTGTACTTTGTGAATTTGATCTTGTTTTCTGGAGTTGGATTCTTTAGATATGTCTTGTACAGTTTGCTTTTTACTCTGCAAGATTTTAGGAGGGCGGGGGTCATCCATTCCTGTTTTTTAATTCTGGATTGAGAATCGACAGTTGTCAAGGGAAAACAATGATTGTATAGACTTTGATATTTCGATAGAAAAAGTTTGTAGGCATGAGATATATTTTGGGATTCACATTCTCTGGTCACATCAGACCAGTCCACCTCAGTCAAGCATTCTTTAAATTTCAGTTTTGTTTGTTTATCTTGTTTTCTGTGCAGCTTTGGGGGCTCCACTATTTTAATAGTCTCATGTAGTTTGATGTTGATGTGGAGAGGGAAGTGATCCGAAATATCATCAATAATTATCTTGGAGATGCATTTGCTGAGAGAGATATTTGTGAAAATATTGTCTATAAGAGTGGCAGATAAGGGTCCAATTCTTGTGGGTTTGAGGAACACAGGCATCATGAAAAAGGAGTGGAGGATGTTTAAAAATTCATTAGTGGGTTGACTGCTTTCAATTCAATTTCAGCAAGATACTGCTCATATTCATGTTTCCAAGGCAACCAGAGCAATTTTCCAGGAGTCCAACATGCAAGTGATGGACTGGCCTGAATGTTCACCCGATTTGAATCCGATTGAAAATGTCTGGGGCCTTCTTTCAAGATCAGTTTATGGCAATGGACAGCAATATAACACAGAAAATGATTTGAAAGAAGCGATTTGGAGCGTCTAGAGAAATTTGGATAAAAACATCATCAAAACACTGATTTTCTCCATGAAAAAATAGGTGCATAGATGTTATTTCTAAGAAAGGAGGAATGACATCTTATTGAAACATTATTTCATTTAGTTTTAAATAAAATTTTTTGCCAAAATACTGAAATTCATGAGTTTTTTGTAACCTGTCCTAACAATATTTCTATGCAAAAAAAATGGATTTTTGAGGGATTTGCGCTTAATTCTTGATCAAAGTGAAAAAAATACGAGTTGTATTCTTTAAGTATATTACACAGTTTTTCTACATTTGAGCTTCATATGATAATTTAAACTTAAGTTATTACAAAAAATGGGACCTGTCGTAGCATTTTTTCTAGCACTGTACTTGTACTTTGAAGTCGAATACTCGTATTTGTACATGATCCAATTTTAATGAAAATCATGTTTATTGATTATTTAATTACTTTTTGTTTACTTTCGAAATTGGATTTGTGAAACGAAACTTATTAAGATTTTAAATTCCTTTTTATACCAAACTGCTTCTTTATTTGCTTAACTAAGATGATTTGGACGCAGATTGTGGAGATGAGCACACACACATAAACTTGGAGCGCACAAAAAATTTCATCAAAAAGCTGTATCTACACTTGTTTTGTTAATTTTCATTTTATTTTCGGTAATTAATCATGGGTTTCCATACAATATATTATCGTTGCGCTGTTTTTGATTGAAGTTTCATGGAATGAGAATGTTAGCCACAAGCAGTGCCGGATTAAGGGGGGAGGGGCCCAGGGCCACCCACTAAGAGGGAGGGTCCAACCAATATAGACTTTCGATCAAATTTATACAAAATGTGTAGTATGATACGTTTTCAAAATCAGTAGTCCTTGATAAATGCGTCCATTGAAGAGTTAGGTTTCAATTTAGCGCATCGATTGATGTACTACATATGCGAGTCACACATCAACGAGAATCACCTTACGAGGCCCTCATCAAGTCATGGCTGTTCCTCAGATCATCCAGTGATTTCTATTGATAAAAGAGTTTATATTCCAAGACCAAAGCATGTATAATCCGTCCTAATCATCTAGTTATGAAATGGACGTTAATAAACTACCAACCAACCAACCAACCAATCAAAGCATATTATTCGTGCATTCTGCTTCCATACATTTGCAGGAACTACATTCATTCGCAATTGTTACATTGAAGAACTTGGATTCAGAAGCATCTCGGTGAGTTTGATTAGTATTTCTTTTTTTTCTTTCAATTGTTATTTGTTTTACTTATCTGAATAGTTGCCTAAATAATCATTCGGAACAAGTTGTTGGGACAACAATTTGCCTAGCCCTTCCAAGACTGATTGAATAGGCTGGTTTAGGGGGACCTTAAGGTTCCAGTATTTGGCCACTGCCAGAGTTCTAGATCCTCCACAGAATCAGACTCTGTGACATATGTCTATTTTTATATCTTAGTTCGATTAGAGATCTTTTGTTACGCTTGTCTATGTCGTCGCCATCTTGTGGTCTGGGCTGTTTTTGATTAGCTGTTATTGTCATTGTGTTTAGAGAGTTATAGATTGAAATAAACGAAAACGTTACATGGCGCAGTCGACAGTTAACGTATTTCAACCGCCGACACAGTTGAAGTTTGACAGTGGAAATGTGGACAAAGCGTAGAGGATGTGGCTTCAAAGAATTGATTTGTTTCTCCTTGCTTCTAGATTTGACCAACTTCTAGAGAAAGTTCAGGTCGCTATGTTTTTGATCGCAATTGGGGAAGAAGGACTGCACATTTTCAACATGTTCAACTTTGATTCCCCAGAAGATAAGAAGAAGATTGATGCAGTAAAAGAAAAGTTTCACCGCTACTGCTCACCTAAGAAAAACATAGTCTTTGAAAGGTTTCAGTTTTGGAAAACCGCCCAAGGCCCTGGAGAGTCCATAGATGCCTTTGCAACAACCCTTAGCACCCGAGCTAAAACTTGTGAGTTTGGGGATCAAGAAGAATCTCTCATTCGTGACAGAGTTGTCCTAGGTTGCAGAGACAATCGCACACAGGAACGCATGCTCAGAGAACTAGACCTTTCTCTGACTAAAGCATTGCAGATTTGTAGAGCTACAAATGAGCAATTGAAAGTTATAAAAAATGAAGAAGCAGTCGTAGACCTCCTTAGATTCCCAAACAAAGAGATTCCCCAAGAAAAACACAACACACAAGCAATGGAATGAAAGTTGTAAAAAAATGCGGCAGGCAACATGAACCGAAGCAGTGTCCAGCCTTCGGTAAGAGATGTTTTACATGCGGTAAAGAAAATCATTTTAGTTCGATGTGCAGGGCATAAAAAGTGATACCAAGGCAAAAATCTATACTTCACGGCTCATCGAATCGTTCTGGGACAAGCATAGACCAGGTGGAACAACATTTGGATTTGGATGAGTTCAGCATATCAAATGTGGGTGTTGAAATGGAAGTGTTAAGAGTTGGAAGACGACCATCATAGTGGGTGGAAAAGCAATCAGTTGCAAACTGGACACCGGTGCTGAGGCCAACGTGATGTGCAGGTCAACATTCGAGCAGCTTCCCGAGAAGACAAGGGTTCAGAAGACAACAACAATTTTGTCAGCGTTCGGGAACAACAAGGTTCGCCCAGTCGGAAAAGTAACGCTGTCTGTAAAGACAAGCAAAGAAACTGCTGACCATGAATTTTTTATAGTCGAACACCATACGGCAACGATCATTGGTTTGCCCTCTTGTTGCAGATTAGATCTAATTCGTTTGGATGTTAGTCCTGCTCAATTGCTCATGAGTCGATCGTTAAGAACTAAGCTTCCAGTATTTGAGACCACATATTGTAAATGCTCAGAAGAATCTGCTGATTAGACAGAATAAGCAGAAGATGTATTTTGATAGAAAATCGAAATCACTTCCGAAATTGAATGAGGGTGAGGTAGTACGTGTGCGACATAAGGGAAAATGGGCACGTGGCGTTGTTAAGCATGCTCATTCCACCCCTCGTTCATACATCGTTGACACCCAAGACGGATCCAAAATTAGGCGCAACCGGAGAGACATTATTCGAACAAAAGAAGATCGACCCATCAGAGAACCCTTACTGGATGACTTTACAACTAACACTGATGAACAACAGCACGAAGCACTGGCGGGATCGCCAGTTTCATCATCATCCGATCAGTCAGCAAATGTTGCCGGGTCAGGAAGCAATTCTCAACCAATCATGAAAACCCGCAGCGGTCGAACCTCTTGTTTCCCAGTTCGGTTCAAGGACTATATAATGAAGTGACATTAGTTGTATAAGGGGAGATGTGACATATGTCTATTTTTGTATTTTAGTTCGATTAGAGATCTTTTGTTACGCTTGTCTATGTCGTCGCCATCTTGTGGTCTGGACTGTTTTTGATTAGCTGTTATTGTCATTGTGTTAAGACAGTTAAAGACTGAAATAAACTAAAACGTTACAGACTCTGATTGATTATCATTGTCATTATTTTATATCGGAATCATTATTTAGCTACTTCAAGATTTTATAAAATGATTTAAAGAGTTGGGATTCAATTTGATTTAAGCGTTATTCATTTGATTTCGACACGATAAATGCGTCATCTTAAACGTATTTTGTAAGCAGAGATTTGAAATGTAGGGTCAGAGTAATATGAAACTGATATCGGAAATTATAAATTAATTCCTGAAATTATAAAATGTCTAATACTCGAAAACTTTCTTAAACAAATTTTCAGATTCCGAAGTGCTTGAGAATGGAAGTCTGCAAATCTGAAAAAACATACAAGCCGAATGTTGACTTTGTTTCGGTGCATGTGAACCAATTAGCAAGTTCACAAGATATGACCTCAAATAAGAGTATGCTCTCCAATATGTTCGGAAATCGAAAAAAATTAAACGAAAAAGATTTTGCTTTCAACTACGGTTCCTGTAAAATAGTAGAACTGATGCATGATTCCTGGCTCAAGCAGATGAGATGTGACGTGATTATAAAAACTCTCGACAAAGATATAGGGGCTCAACGATTAATTCTTTCTGCTTTCAGCCCTAAAATGGCATCTTTCTTCGCTAGTTGCAAGCCATGTTATGTTTATGTAAACACTTCTAGAGAAGTAGTGGCAATCGTTTTGAACTTCTTGTACACCTGCGATATCCAACTAAATTGCAGGAGCATCCCAGACATCTTGTGCTGTGCCCAAGAACTTGATCTTCAAATTGTCGTAAGCGCCTGCAGTGAATTTCTGAAAAACACTGCCGATGGTAAAAACTTTATTTTGCATTTTTCCTTAGCATGCAATAATTGCTTGGAAGCGAGATATGATTTGAAGCGATTTATGGTCAATGCATTCTCTCATATCAGAAACCATCCTCACTTTCACATGTTACCTTTCGATCACTTGCATCTCATAGTGAAAGACAAAGATCTGAAGGCAGATGTTTCTACGATACTCGATACAGTGTTTACGTGGATTGGCTATGATCATGTGTCTCGGAAGAAACATTTAGCAGATTTCATAGAAGCTAGTCCAACATGTCACGTAGACACTGCCACGTTGAGGTCCATCATTACTAAGTACGAGTGGCTTCAAGCAGACCATGAATGCATGACACTCCTGAAGCTTGGAAAGTATTAATCTTTTAATTGAAACCTGCTCTTTTAAATGTTTTCTTAAACAAATTTTGAAAAACCGCAAAAGATGTTTTACCGTGATTTAGAACAAATTTGTACTTAAAGTAATACAGTGGCTTAGCTAGAGTATTTTCGCCCGGGGACAAACTATAAAATTGGCGCGCGCCCCAACCCCCCCGTTTAAATACACTTTTCTATTACCTCGATTGATGTCCGTGTCATAGTAATTTCCAAAATCTGTGCAATTTTAATCAATTGCATCTGGTGTTGCATATCATATAAAAGAATTTGTAAAGTCCAGCAGCAATCTCAGGTCTTTTAGTCGTAAAAAAGTGTTGAAGTCGATCAAATATGCTCTTCATAACTTGCACAATTTCTTCTACTGAAAGTCCTGTATCTCTTGCCAGTTCGCCAGGAATCTTCCAACGTCGCCTAATTCTTCTGTCCACCTTGATCCCCCAGGCTGTGCATTTTGTTCTGGAGTTTTCTACAGCAACTTGGCTCCAATCATTATGAAGCTTGACAAGTTTTTGCTCCAAAGATTCTATATCAGTTGCCGCTTCCTTGAAATAGTAAACGCATCAATAAATGATCAATTTTTCCAAGAATGGCATCCCAGAAAACTATCCTCCGATTATTTGTTTGTCAACCCCTACTATAGTTCATCCAGTCCTTCATGGATAGCCTTCACTGCTTCTGATCGTGCGCTCCAACGTGTTTCAGACTCCCGCTTTACGCCTTTATGGGCAGAGCTTCTTAAACATGTCTAAAGTGGGCGGCAGACGTATAATACGTCTGAGGTAGCCGCTACAGTCATTCAAAAACCTCATTTTGGCGCCCCTGCAGGGGCGCCGAGAGCCAACAAGGGCCCCAGGGCAGGACATCATTGCGGGCCCCTTGTCAAAATACAGTCAATTCCGGGTATATTCGAGTCGGTTACAGCAGAGGCATAGCTAAGGGGGGGGGGGGGGATACATATGTCCCCGGGCGCTAAGATACAGAGGCGCCAAAATGATACAGTAATCTTGCTCTTCTTAGTATAGACAGAGAAACGCTTGAGAAAACAGACTTTGATGACGTTATTGATCAGCTTGCAATTGTTAAATCAAAAAAAATAAATCTATTTTAGACAGTATTAGACTACTATGCATGTAAATCATCTTAGACTGTGACTGATTGGGTGAAGCATGCGCTACTATTTGTAGTACGTTTTTTCACTTTTAAATGGATGCCTTGTGCCATTAAAATTTTTATTTCAATTTCAAGTGTAGTGTAATGCAGTAAGATTAAATATATAGACATGGAAAAGGGCGCCAATTCTATAGTTTGCCCCGGGCGCAAAATACCCAGGCTAGGCCTCTGGGTTACAGTCAAGATTCGGAAACAGTCAAGCTGATCTCTTGCACCGTGTAAACCATACGTAGCTTACTATTTTCGATTATAGTAAATATTCAGTTATAGTCAAGTCAACAGCCTACAGTTTTGGACGTGACTATATCCGGAATTGACCGTATTTAGAAATTTTGTCGCTATAATAAAACCTGTAAATCGAGGTAAATGTTACTATCAAGGTTCAACATTCGTGCATACACGGTACTAAATTAAATTATAGAAATGACTTTTGCAAAGGTAAACGCTGTTCGTCATCTAATTTGAATTTATTTGTTTTACAGTTAATCAAAATGAAAGCAGTAATTTTTGGTGGTCAAACACGCAGCGAGGCGCTGCCAACTCTAATCATCGGTGATCCTATTTTTTGTGAGTGTTTCATTTCATCATAATTGTGTCCTTATCTGCAACGACCGTACAACCAGCCACATGCTACGTGTACAGATTTGTGTGCACTAAGCAAACTGGTGTTTCGATGGAGATTAAGCTAGACAAGTTCTTAAAAACGATGTAATTATGTGGAACCGACTTTTACGACATGCAAGAGAGATGGCTACAACAAAACTTTGCGGGCTTTTCTGCGTGCAGACAGTTCAATTATACTGTTGTAATCAATCGTTCTTGCAAGTCGACCTTCCACTGCCGGCATTCCAAGGCTGGTCAGGCGTTCTTGACACATTGTCGATCTCAGAACATTTTTAACTCGGGCCAATGTGATGAAAGATCGTTCTGCTTGAGCAACGGTAACCGGAAGCGTGCAGAAGATACGTATCATAATGACAACGTTTGGAAACAGTGTATCGATTTTCAAAGCGTGTAGACGGTTCAGCATGGCGACAGACTTATTCAACAGCATATCAACTGAATTTCTAAGAGGCCGACTGTATCCATGGAATTCCCACCAATTTCCCTTCTAGAGTAAGTGATGCATCAACTTCTACGGGCACAGCCCTGTCGTCTAGAGACGCAACAATAAACGCTTCGCTCAACACGCGCCGACTTTTCGACTGCATCAGTTATATGAGAAAATTTCATGAACGGTTAGGTTTGTAACCTAACATGTGGTACAGAAATGACGTCCAATGCCATTATATAAATTGCAAGAAGGCGTTATAAAATGGTTGACTCGAAGTGGGCGTTTTTCCTAGTTACGACGCCATTATTAAATGACACAATAACATAACTGTTGTTATTTATTATAGTAATGGATTTGCTCTTTCAATATCGTGATAGTTTGACAAATTAAATATGTAAGATTTTTACATCCTTTAGACCAAAAATCAACTTTAGCAGTAATCTAGTGTGATGGTAAATCAAACCTTTCCTGCTAGGGAACAACACAAATCAAATCTGTAATGATCTGTTTCGCCTAAAATGGTGTGGGCGTCCTACACCACCTTACCCTAGCGTCTCACATCAGAATACAGAGTTTATACACCCTACGTGAAATGGACTGTTCGTTCGGCAGTATATAAAAGTATTTTACAGTATGTAAAACTATGGGGCTATTAGGACATTATGTTCTGTCGCCTACGGTAAACGAAGAGACGTGCAAAAATTGACATGATCGGACCGGCCGGGCCCCCTTACAGATGCGGGCCCCCTGTCAGTGACCCCACCTGCCCCCCCCCTCTCGGCGTCACTGCGCCCCTGCACCTTTCGCCCGGGGACATATGCACCCCAACCCCCCTTAGCTACGCCACTGAAGTATATGTTTGCAGTTTGAGACAACTGTTTTGAACACTAACATCTGTCTTCGGATTCTTGTCTTCAAACCGAATATTTGTCTGCTACATTAAAGTTTGATGACACCGGCGCCAATACAGTTGAACCTGCTTACTGATAATCGACGTACGGTTTTGCCAAAATGCGTCGAGATAACCGAAAGCCATTATGGCGGCAATATACTAACATGATCTTGAAATTTCTTTATGTAACAAGCTGGCAAATGTCCTAGGTTTTTACAAAAGATAAAATTTAAAATATATTCGCCATTTGTCACTGATCAGGCAAAAATTATCAATGAAAGCTGTTCATAAGCTTTTGCAGAAGAGAATCTGTTGAGTGATTCAGTACCATGCTGGTGGACGAAAATTAGTAGAAATTTGGAGATGTAGAATACATAATGTAAAACTTACATAATATAATTAAATTACTATATGCTTTAATTAAATAACAATATAAATTAGTTAAAATTTTAGTAATTTCTAAATGGTCAGTATAAGTTAAGAAATTACACCACATCTCTTTTTTTGCAAAATAAATAAAAGCTCCTTCCCTCTTCGCGGCTCCTACGTCTTCAATCTAAAAATCAGATGATTTAAGTGTCTGGTATCTCTACCCGCCATGAATCTTATTGTGGTGTTTGTATTTACAGTAACAGTTTTTCTTATCCTTTTAACCAAGACCTGTCGGAAAAAAAATGTAACAAGTGTTATGTTATATTATAGGTACGTATTATATTTCGTTAACGGCATGAATTTTTGTGCATTAATGGGTTTTGTTAATCTATTTTTGATTAAATAATGCTCTAGAATAATTTCCAGATTTGAATGGAAATTCATTTAAATTTATAATATCATTTTAGTTTTATAGTTTAGCATTTTAAAGTAATCAAAATAACTCGAAATTAATTCTTAGTTGCAATATATTGTATTATTTATGTCAGTTTTCTTAGACAATTTGAAAGTTTTGTGTGAATGGAAATAATATTCCAAAAAGCACCTTCCCCCAAAAACTGCCGAGTTGTCAAAACCTCCTCAGCCTCAACCTTGGAATGAAGTTGTTGCAAATGTGAGGTTTGGTTATCATACATTGTGATTGACTAGATTCTGGTTATATGGAAGCTCTATAATAATGTGGGACATTGAATGATTCTAATGTGGGGACTGTCATTAGAAAGAGAATTCAGAAAAACAGTTGCTTTCTGAATGTTGGTTTAGTTCACAAATGATAAATTATGATTATCAATAATGAATATTAAAGCTGTGGCATGTTGAGCCCATTTTATGGCAGCTATGTTCTGTCACCCTACTTTTATTGATATATTGGGCTAATTATCAGTGTTATGTTTAATTAGCATGAATTCTTTTTTCAAAAAGCCAGGGCAGTATGGTGCATTTCGAGGCCCTGCTAAGGTCTCTTTTACATTCAGTTATCAGAGATTCATCAGATTATCCATGCAAAGAACCACATGGTGCTTTGCTGGAAATATATCAGTTTCTAAGATGTTGATCACATAAATGAAATTTAAAATTTAATTATTTTTTTAATGCATAATTAAATTGATCACATGCAACAGTTTGTGAAGGGGTGCTACATAAAAGATTAACTAAAAGCATATCTGAACTCAATGGCATAACTTCAAATTAATAAGTTCATTATCTTGCTTCTGGAGAAGCCGATGCCACGCCAAGAGAAGTACAATTTTGAAGAGATCACTCCTCTCCATTTGCAAATGAATTAAGCCACAAGAACCTTCAAAGCGGAAAACCCAACTGGATGGTTGTTTGTCATCCAAATATGAACGTCTTTATCATCATATTTTTGGACTTTGTTGATTCATTCTTTGTCCATATCAGAAATGATGGTGACATCGCAGACTATTGACTGAACCCTCGCCTATTCCAACAGGTCTGGAATTCTGAGATTCTCTTCAGCATTAATTTGAGGCTCAATTTTGGTGGTATAGACTTTCTCATGAAGCTTCTTTTCTAATTGGCGAACAAGATTGTTATGCTGCTCTTTTCTATACCTGGGCAGCCTGGGAGGATGATACCTGGATATGCTTTGATTGGTTGGAAGGAAAGCAGCCCATCCTGAATTGACTGTCCACTATCCATGTGCTAATTACTGCCTATTGGGAAAACGACTGAAGTCCATATCAATTGACCAAGCCATACAAACTTGCCACAGTTTCATACTTCAGTTTTTTTTTTGGCTGTGGGTCTTTTTGCTCTTCTGCACTTTCTGTTTTTTCAGAGATATTGAACTATTATCTTTCAACAAGCAGAAACTCATCCTCATTGGTCTTGGACTGCACCACCATTGCCAGCATTCAATTAACATGATTGTCACCCATTTCAGAGCTGCAACAATCCAAGTCTTCCATCTTTAACTCCTGCATGGAAGAAAACAGCAGGCTTTGGGAAGTCATTGTTGTACAACAGATCTTATCTTGGTGTCAGAAGAACTGAGAGATTTTTTTGTTATTTGTTTATTGAAACCAAAAAGAGGGTCACAAGTGACTGCTGACACAAATTGGTGTCAGATAATCTGTACATATAGAGTGCATATACAAAATTGAAGTCAATTAAATTGTTAGAAACTTCTTCAATCCTCCCACTTGAATGCCATTTGTGAAAAGCATGAAGCTTCAGTTTCTGAGCTCGAATGATGGATGTAGGGTAAGATGGCTTTTTTACTTTTGTAGTTTTGATAAGTTGGCCTTGTCCTGGAGCAACATTCTGACTAGCATTTGTCACAATGTTGAGAAACAGTTTCCAGCAGTCGTCAACCGAGAAGCAATACCGAGGAGCAAGTCATTCCATCTGATTTAAAAAAAAATAATTGTTGAGATTTCTATAGCAGGATTTGGTTAAGTGTTGATAGTTTTGGCAGTGGAGCATAGTTGGTTGTCTGCGGAGGTTTGGTTTGAAAACTATGAGCAATTGGGGCATCATTTCAATCTGTGATAAAAAACATTCATAATTCGAGAGGAGTAGATCAAGTATGTTTGAGATTTGACAAATTGGTGTAATCCCATTTCATCTATAAAGCTAGTAAATAAGTTGTAAATTTCATTATTAGGGTGAGAATAGTCTTTCCAGTTCAGCTCAGGAAGATTAAAGTCACCCATAATGCTTTGTAATGTTGCATAAGTGGGTGAGACATTGGAGGCTATTGGGAGTGTAATCTACAGATTCAGAATTAAGTCCTCCTGGTCTGTATTAGATTATAGCTCTGCATATTGAGCTACCAGTGTAAATGTCTACACAAACTATTTCAATATGGTTATATTCAGGCGGGATTGAGATTTGTCTGACTCTGAGTTTCTTCTTGACAATCAGAGCCACACCACCACAAGATCCTCTATCACAAGGAAAAGCTTGATATTCTTTAGGGAGAAATAAGCCATGTGGTTCATGATTCAACCACGTTTCAGCCAAACCAAAAATCTCTAAATCATGAGTCTCAAAAAATAAAGCAAATTCTTTTCGTTTATTTACAATGCTTCTGATGTTAGTGAATGCCCAGAGCCTTGGTTCATTTCCGAAAGGGCTGAATATTGGACTGGATCAGAACTGAAGAGAGCTTCACTCTGGAAGTGTCTTGTGCAGCCTTGGATCTTTTCTGGTAAGCAGCCTCAGCCTATCTGGGAGTTAGATCATGATTTATAAACACTTTCCTGATGGAAGGATTGGTAAACAGTCGGAGAACTTGAGACGAGGAAATCAGATCAGATAACGCTTCAGAATTCGTGAGAGTAACACAGAGTATGGTGTTTGTAGGTAACTTTCCAAATCAAAGAACATTGACGACAGCAGATTTGATGGTGAGGTTGAAATTTTGGATGAGCTTATCATCGTTGACTGAGGGCTGAGGTGGCAGGCTGGAAATAATGACGTTTTTTGAACGTTTGTCTTTCTCCAGTTTCTCCCTCTTGATATTCCACATGGCATTTTTTATCATTGATAAATCCATGCTGGGAGGGAAAGTTGGAATAGCCCGCTCAAGCGTCTTAAATCTGGTCATGATGGCTTTCGTCATCTCATTGAGAGTTTCAGATATGGTTCTGGTGACTTGAGAAACTATTACCTGCACCATAGCTGAAAATGTTTCCATCATTTTGCTCGTATTGACATTCATTTGGTTTATAGCATTAGTCATATGATCATTCAGCTGCTTTATTAACAAATTTGAATTTTCATTTGCGTGCTTCATAAACGAATTCAGAATGAGATTGAGAGAATCTGGTGTTAACGACCTCGCCGTGAAAAAATATTTATCGAACAGTGATATCTAAATCTAGAAAACAGATTAAGTCAATATTTATTTATGCAAAGTATTTCAAACGAGATTTATTGAGGTTTTTCACAGAGAAAGAGAATTCTGTTTATACTCTAATATCGCTATCTATTAACTATTAATTTCAACGAAATGCTATTGAAGGTCAGGTAGTGCACAAGACTTGGTGTTAAAAGAGACCTGAGGGTGTAAAATTTTTGATTTGGCATCAATGTAGCCCTGGATATTACATAAACTTGTTTCGAATTTTTTCTCCTATTGAAATATATTTCAACGGGACCAATATCAGCCCCGAGGTACTTGTAGGTGTCAAGAATATTCATTGCCATAATTTGATATTGATTGACTTCAAGATAAGGATCCTGGTTGACAATCCATGGATTATTCTTCCTCTGCACTTCTGCCTTCAGAGATGAGCATTTTTGAGCATTGACAATCAATCCCACCTTTGCCAAAGATCCCTCAGCTCGTTCCAGAAGCCTTTTCATTTCAATATCCGTGGAGGATAACAGAATCAAATCATCAATAAATGCCATGCAATTGCATTTGAATGATGAATTAATGTCACCAGTCACACTGACAGAGCTTCCACCTCTGCCATCACCATGTCAATTATCACATTGTAAAGTAGAGGAGACATGGGGTCTCCTTGGCGGACTCCTCTGTTCTCTGGAATGTTGTGACTCAATTTTCCTTAAATCTTTAGTTGGACCAACATCCACTGAACAACCAGAGTGTCTTATGGGTAGCCACATCTTCTGGGGCTATTTGTTAATGTCAGTTTTTTTCATTCCATCCAAACCAGGAGCAGAAAACACCTTTAAATATTTTGTGGCCAGAATGTTTTCATCCGCAGTGACCGGAGCATTCATTTCTCCAAAAGCGTCAATGGATCTCCCCAACGGTCTGCAATCTCTTTTTGACCTCTGGATAAAGATCTTCTCCCAATACTCAAGCAAAGCCTCATCATCAGCAGGAGGCACAGTTACTAATTACTAAATACTCCGCCTTGGAGCTCCGACAGGGATCCTCAGAGGAGTTTCCCCCGTCTTCAAACGTTTCGGCCCTTTGAGTCTCCTTACGTTTTTGGGGGGCGGGCCGCATCCGGTGATCAGCCGGATGTCCCTGTTGGTTTGGTCTTGCTGGACCCAACTCTTACCGCCGGCTTTGAGAGGCACTCGTTGGCCTTGTTATGCCGGTCACTGCTGCCTGGACTGGAGCGACTGCGAAATGGCTCCTTCATGTCGCATGCTGTCTGCTGGTCGCCTGCAAACTTCGACTATGCGGGGCTCTCATTGGCCTTGTTATGTCGATCGCCTCCACCCCAGTTTGCCTACAGCGGTCATGCAAGCTCTCAGTGGCTTCTTCACACCGCCTTAATATATGCAAACTGGGCCTTATAATTTCTTTGTAGCGGCAGCCGGAGATAGAAATTTTCGGGACTCGACCGCGGGCCTTTTCGAAGCCGCGGTTTGGACCGCAGTTCATGTTGCTTCGCGAGTCCGCGGTCGGCCCATTTCTCCCGACAACACCGCGTCTCTCGGCCAATGGTTTGGCCCCGTCGTTCGGTGGATCATTCATACCGGAGACCAACGGCTTTCCCCGGTTTCGTGTAGTGGCCTGTTAAGACTTCTTCTTCTTAAGACAGAATCTTTCTTGTGATCTCAATTCAATACAAACTGAGCTCCCAAACTTGGACTTTTTCTGAACATTTGTTGAACTTTTGCATACCGTTGTCTTTGCAGTTCTGTTTCCTTTGCTCTCTTTGATTGATGGTTGGCTGTTCTGACAAATTTGTGAGTATTGGATCCAACTTTGTCCTCCTCTCTCAATTCTAGATTCTACTTCACATGTTCTTGTGTTTCCTCCTTTGTTTTCTTCGGTATTTTCTCAGAAATCCATCTTTCGAATTCCATGTTAATGATGGACCTCATTTTCCTCATTGGAGTTAGTGAACGATCTGAACACGTTGTCTGTCATTCGGAGGAGAAACTTTCTTTTTTCAGTGAACTGCAGGAGACCAACTAAATTTTCCAATTCAATTTCTGTGAAACTGGTTATGGTTTTGAAATTGGCTTTCATGTCTGATATCATATTGAAGAGCAGTTTGCCGTATTGTGTTTTTTTCCTACTTTTCTTTATGGCATCCATATCGAGAGTAGGGAGTGCTGTTGGAATGAGACATTGATCTTGTTTTTTTTTTGTAATCCTCTAAGATTCACTTCTGCATCTGCCAGTGCTCTCCATAATTCTGGGTTGTGAAAGTTTGGAATAGAAAACAGATAAATTCTTTCCTCAGCAGGACCTGAATCTTGGCAAGAGGTGATTGTAGGATTTGACATCTCAGTGAGCATGGTTGTTGAACAAGTCAGGTATCTCTCCAGTATTACCTTGTATATAGTCAGCTAGTCTTTGGCTTTTGATGTCATTCAATGTTCTGTATCCAAATCTTTTATTGAGTTCTTTATTGACATTGTAAACTCCATTTTGAATCATTTTGGCCTCCATGGCAGCCACTATGCAATATTCTTCCTCTGTCCATCTTGCTTTAGCAGAGGGAAGGTCAGCTCTGGCTTTGTGATATTCAAGTGGATAGATTCTGTTTTCATGGATGTGTTAACCTCTCACTGTGCTGAACTTACTGCAAAAGTCGCAGCACACATGTCTACTACCTGAAGGAGTTTCTTTCTTTCTTTGAACATGAGTCACTTGGCTTTGGCCACTACATACAAACTCCACAATAAACTTTTAAATAGTAATCCCTGGCTCTCTAAGTTGTGTTCTATATTTTATAACAGTTACTGAATTTGTAACTGGCTAAGTTGATTTATAATCGTCTTTTTCGTACTCCAGTACTCATAAGTCTTTTATTTTCGCCCAAGTTGTTTTGATTTTATCAGAAGTTTTTTCGACCCTGTCCCTGTGTATTAAAAATACAAGTTATATATATATATATATTCTGATATATATATTTTTCAGGAGAATTCAAATATGTAATTGTCTTGGCTGGCGCACACACGGATCTACCATAAAAAAAATCTTAAAAGTTTTCAAGCATTAATTAAAAATAGTTCCCGATTTTTTAATTTTTTTTGAATACTCGTCCCTGGCTCTAATCTTTCTTATATTTTTTAAAACAATCCGCACATTTTTATCTCTATTGGTTGATTTTTAATCGCCTTGACAAAAAAGCCCTAAAAAGGGGCTAAAACAGAGGCACTTATCACCCTCGTGATGATGTGAATGTAAAAGGAAGGATTGAATTTCATATCCCATTATATAACTCTCTTAATATTAATGTTTGATGAAAATAATTGTGCATTAACATCTGCCACTATGGCACATGAAGTTAAGTTTATTCAAGTTATTTTTTGAGAAAGGTGTCTTAAATATTACAAATAAAGGCTACAAAGTGTTTACACAGTGCAACATGTTCAACTTCAAAAAGTCTATTAGTGGATCCAAAACTTTCTTGAAGTCCCACCTAAAGAATGTCTGAATTGTAAATGTTGTATGTGATTCAGCTTTGTCATCAAATTGCAATGGTGCTGCTCTACATCTTTGGTGATGCTTAAAATCACCTTCCCAATCTATATGCAATTTGGATAAAAAATGTTTTCCTGCCTGAATTTAATGATCTTTAATGATAATTCATCTTGGATTTATTGATGAGGAATTCTAATGTCATGGTGCTTTTATGTTTTCTACTGCATCAGTGACATGCAGGTCAATTGAATTAAATATTCAGTTAAAAGTTTTACTTTATACATTCATGGTCTCAGCTTAATGTCCTCAAACCATCCTTTTAAACAAGGATTATATATAAGCCATGTAGGTATGGTTGTAGACTATTTTCTCATAATTACTGCTTTCATCATTGGAGCCTCCAAAAGCTGAGCCTTGATGAACAAGTGTGAGTTATGAACTAATTTCACCAATACTTTGACAACTTCAGCTTTATATGCTAAAATTTGTTCTTTCTATCATTGTTTTAAGTTTGTTTTTGCCTAACAGAATGACAACATGTCCATGCTTCATCATGTAGGGGCAATAGCCACTGACAGGCTTCCTTGTGATGTTTTGGAAGAAAGATGCAGGCTTTCCTTGCTTCTGGGTTCCTAGGCTTTTCATTTCTTCCAGTTTGTTACTCCTTCCAAACACCAGTTTATTTCGCTTTGTGCTCAGGTCCATCAAGAGAATAATGAACAAACATAGCAAAATGCTTTATCTTTTTCATTACTGTATTCAAAAATACTTTATCTTTTTCATTACTGTATTCAAGATACTCAAATCCTTCATACAAAAGTGCTCTGAAATGGTGTTTTCCTTCATCTGAAGGAAAGCTTGGGTATTGGCCCTCTAATACCTGAATCGTGATTTGCAAGTTGTTGATCTGATTCCACTTCATCAATGGTACTGTTGTGCTGTCACTGCCTATGTTTTTTGGTAAATTTGCACGATATTATCACAAGTTTCTTTTATTTGCTCCACCGAATCCATTATTTCATTTAATAACAATCTAATATTTGGAGCATCTTGAGCTTTATACAGTCAGGATGGAAACCATAAGGACACCCCATTATTTTGTAATAACTCGATAAATAAATATTTCATTGTGGGGAAATTTTAATATGTTATGTATTTATATATTTGTGATTATCTCTTAAATTTTCATCAAAATATGTTCATGCATTAATTTTAAAATTCCAAAAACGTGATTTCGGGGCGTCCAATAACCATAAAACACACTTGCAAAAATCATCGAAAAATGACTAAAAACTTTGTGAAAAAAAAAGAAAAAAGTTCATTAATATGAAATAATGTTTCCTTTATTTTCAATAACTTTAAAACATCTGTTGTCAATTGCTTTTATTAGAGTTTTTTTGAATTTTCTGTCCAGTTCTTTCCAGGCACTCCTAATGGCATTTTCCAGGTCAGATTTTGAGTGAAACTGCCTTCCATTGTGGTAAACAAGTCTTGACAACATTCCCCATACATTTTCTATAAGATTTAAGTCTGGGAAACAGGCTGGCCAACTCATAACTTTCAAATTTCTTCTCTGGAAAAATGTCTTTGTCAACTTGGAAGTGTGGATCGGGGCATTATCTTGCTGGAAAATAAAATTTCCTCCATAATAATCTTCTCCAAAAGGTAACAGATGATCTCCTAAAACTTTGATATAATCCACCAAAGACGGTTTCCCATCCAGAAAAGCTAATTCAGTCAATCCTTCACTCACAATTCCTCCCCGAATCATCAACGATCCTGCTTCATGATTTGACTAAAAAACTATCTTTTTTTCTAATCTGAGGTCATGCCAGTAGAACTAATGACCATCAGGTCCATCCAGGTTAAATTTCTTCCCATCTGAAAAAATAATATTGCTCAAACCATCTCTGTTGGAGAGAATGGTTTTGGCCCATTCCACTCTTGCCAACTTGTGATGGTTTTTAAGAGCTGAAATCTTTAATTTTTTTCATATGATAAAATACCACTAGATCTCAAATAACTTAACATTGTACTTTTACAAATTCTTAAATCAAGTTCATTTCTAATTTCATTTGCTGAAAATTTACCTGAAGAATCCTTTTTTACCAGGAGTCTCTGATGACAAATCGTCAGTTTATTGGATATTCCATGATCATTTTTTGCACCATATTCCTCAGAAGTTTTTATGTAGTTCCAGATGACTGTCTTGGATCACTTGAGCTCATTGGCAATTTCCCTGATCGAATAATTTGCTTGTCTGAAGGCCTCAATCTGTCCCTTCTCTTTGTCAGACAACATTTTCCCTCTAGCCATTTATAAAATAGTAATTTTATAAACTTCACATCAATTTTTAACTATCTTTGGGTTTATATATCGATAATATTTGCATAAAGTGCATTTTGGTTGCATAACTATGACAAATTTCAAGTTTTATTGGAAATAAGTAGATATGTCTTTAACGTTTTCAAATGGCCATAAAATGCTATTTTGCATATTTTACAAGATCTACTCGTTAAATTTTGCAGGATGTTTTGTCTACCATAAAGAGTTATTATATAAAAAAATTGAGTAATATTGAACTTATATTTAACGAGTCATCACAAAAATATAGTGTGTCCTTAAGGTTTCCGTCCGGACTGTACAACTAGATATTAACTTGAGGAGGCTGAAAACCAGTTTTGAACAACAAGTTTGAATCTTAGATTTACTGATCACCACAGAAGAAGATAAGCAGAGAGGAAACTGTTTACATTTGAATTTGAACAATAGGGATAAATGGTATTAAAACAGTTTCCATGTTAGCTGATTCTATCGTTCTCACGATGCCATTGTGTGACTATGAGCTGAATTCCATTTTGTAAAATTTCATGAAGAGTTTAGTTCATTTATTCATCACACCACAGTATTTGCAAGTCTGATTCTTATTACTGCACATATCTTCTTCAATGTTAAGTTCAACAAAATTAATTACATCCACAATTAAGAATTAAGCGAGCGAGTGGGAAGGGTCAAATGTCGTGGATTGCTATTAATTTGGTTTATTCTAGTGTTTTTCTTAGAAAAAACTCGATAAAATTAGTATCATTTGACTCGTCGTCGTCTTCCGCTTCTGCCGGTGCTTAAATAAATAGACGCAGTCGAAACACAGTTGAGAGCCAACAATCTGGTAATCTATGGATTGCCTGATGCGTCTTTGGCTGAAGTGGTCGCTACATCCTCCGGTGACAGGACGAGTCGGGAGCGGGGAATGAATCGAAGAGATACAGTCCAGGCAATTATCAATTGCTGCAACTCAAAACTTGGCGCAAATATCTCAGAGGGCGACATACACTCTGACTACAGGATTCCCAGCAAAAGTGGCCCTCGCCCAATAGTTGTCACCTTCGCTTCAAAGATGATCAGAGACAGAGTCTATACTCTGAGAAAAGCCCTGCACAAGGATAGAACGTCAAAGATCTACATCAACGAACACTTAACCAAGCCAAACTCAGAAATCTTTGCTAGAGCCAGGAAACTTGTAAAGGACAAAAAACTTTTATCAGCTTGGACATGGAATGGTCACGTCTACTTGAAGAGAGGTGAAAACTCAGGACCAACTCGAGTTCAAAACCTCCTTGACCTGGAAAAATACTAACTTCTTTTTGTTTTGATGTTGGTGTTTTGCTTTTCTTTTCCTCTCATCGTGGAGTCTCTGTTTATTGAAGAAGATAAACTTTCAGTTATATTTGTCTCCGCTATTGATCCCGTGAACTTAGACCATGTTTCAACAGTTTTGGCTGATGTGAATACGATTTATGTTACATCTGTTGTGGGGAGGGACCACAGGTTCGAGAAAAGTTTGAGAAATGGCGGACTTTGATTTTTCTTCATCTGACCCGGATGCCTACCTGCCGGAATTCTACGAGGTTGCAAATTATGTTACAACTAAAAATATGGCCAAAATTTGTAACTCAGATCTTTCCCTAATGCACATTAACTGCAGAAGCATTTCAAATAAACTCCAGGAAGTAGAATTGCTGTTATCTTCTTAGCATGCAGAAATCCTCGGCGTCAGTGAAACTTGGCTGAAAAATGGTGATCCTATTCCTGCTATTGATGGTTACAAATTTGTTTTGAAAAACAGGGACCGTGGCCTAGGAGGAGGCGTTGGTTTTTTCATCCAAGACAATATTAAATTCAATCTCATTGACACGACCAACTGGAAATTTGAAGGTTTTGAATATCAACTAATCTCAATCAGCCAACGTAGAAGGGAAAACATTGTTGTCACAATTATTTATCGCCCACCTGGAAACAGCTTAAAATCTTTTAACAAAGAGTTTTCAGAATTCTTGTATTATACGATTAAAGACAACAAAAAGACTTTTAAAGAAGGTCTTTGTTTTTGTTTCTTCACATTTGAACATATTATTGTCTTTGACGTTCTTCGATCACAATTTTATTTCTTTCTTTTTTTTTAAATTTTTTATTGAATAAATGAACAGAGGATAGAAGCCTCTTACTTGCTCATGATCAAACAAGTAATGAAAATTGAGAAGTGAAACAATAGGTATATTAATTGTAAGAAAGAAATTGAAAAATGTCATAATCATTGATGAGAGAGATGAAATGATACTCATTCGGATGCTATTAGGTAAGAAATTCTAAATTTTAATTACTCAATTAGTGAAAGAATTTTTTGTTAAGTGCACAAAAGTTAGGACTTAGTTGATGTCCTCGAATAACTGAGTAATTTTTACAAATGAATATGGTTTTTGTATTCGGAGGCAGAAATTTAATTTTAATAAAGTCATAATCTGGTTTGAAGTCTTCTTAAACATTTCCCTCAAGATATGTTTTAATTGCAGGAGCAAAAACATCATTTGATCACTTCCTAAAAATTATTTTCTTAACCCATGCTTTGTTATTGGCTCCCCACATTACTGGAAGCATTTCTGTATTGGAAGTACTTTTGATAACATTATTGAGCTTAAAAAAACATGGATTTTCAGAGTGGTACACAAAACATGGTTTAATTTTCAAATCACCACTTGCATTGGCACAAAGTAGTGTTACCCTATCCTTATGGCCAGGCTGCGACTTTTTTTGTTTTGTTATGTATGTTCTATTTGGCATTTTTGCCAGAAATCTTTGCATCATCAGTGAAAAGGTAAATGTTGCTACAAACATTTTGTAAGTCATTTATATTTATTAGGAACAATATCTTGCTATTATTTCTTTTTTCATTTCAACTGTAATGGGTTTTTTGTCAGTCTTGGCATCACTAGTTAATGTTTTTACTTTTTCGCACCATAATCAAAGTATTTTACACTTAAATTTACTAAATTTTAAATCTTATAAATTCTGCCACGTTGTAACAAAACATCTGGTTAGTATTTCTGGAATGATCAATGGACTATTCAGTAAACAATAAAAACCTGCAAAGGTTTTAATTGTCAAGTCAGTAACGGTATTTTACGAAGTGCAAATCTTTGTTCTTTTATTATGATGGAATGATAAATTTATGTTATGACTCAATCTACACCCAAAATACTTAAATCTAGACTTAATCCTAATTACCAACATTTTTTGTTTGTTTTGATAGCCCTTAACATTTACTCATGTGAAATTACATGAATTCTGTAATTAATAAACATGTCCACATGAATTGAAAATAATTAAGTTTCAATCTTAATTGATATAGGTACATGCATATAATTGGATATTTTATCATTTTACTATTATATTGATAATTTAGCAAAAACATTTTTTAGCACTCAAAGTGTGTAACCTGAAAAAAGTTTGTAAGGAGAGATATGACTATATTGACTATATTCAATGAGTTGTAATGCAGCACTGATGTACCCTTGCATGTTTTGATATCATTGTGGCTTTCTCTTGTACAATTTCTTTCAAAGATACATTTTACTGCTTTCATGTACTTTTGTCTACATGTCCTTGGCAGTGTTGCAGTTGCAAGTGGTTATCTTTAAGAGTCAGCGAAATTGTACATTGTGCTTTTTCACCTTTTCTTGCCATTCTATCTGGGCGCAGATTAGGTGTGTTATCTTGCACTACTGACTAAGTGTCATCTCAAATCAACAACATCTTTACTTTAATCTGCCAAACTTGCTAGTTTGAATTGTTCAACTTTGCAACTTCGCATCACATGATTCCACCATTGTTTACTGGCGAGTTAATCCATGACTTACTTGTGTTTTTGTTTAGTTTGGTTAATTTTTTTCTTACTGTAAAGATGACTTTAAAAGCATGATAAGTCAACATCCTAGGTGGCCTTGTGAGAAATCTGGTGAGTGAACTCAACATGTTAAAGCAGACAAATAAAGTAAATATGAAAATTTTATTTTCAGTCAATCCACTTTGATGAAACAAAGATTCCCAAGAAAACCATGGGGCATACCATATGTTAGAGTTCTGGATTGAAAATGGAATGAAGCCTGAGCTCATTCAAATGTCAAATCTTTGCTATGACTACTTTGATAACGAATTTGAGAACAAATTCTTTAAGGGACTGGTTGCTCTGACATTGATCACAAGAACCTCTTAGCACTTATCAGCACTTAATAATGATGACACTTTTATTATTATTATTATTATTATTATTATTTTATTCATTCAACTCAACCACAACATCTGGAAAGTAAATGTCCCAACAAGATTCCATAGGCAACAAAAGTAAAAAAGTTTAACTTGGTTCCAAAAAGTAATGTCGACGAAAAAAATTTGATCATTCCCGCTCAACTGAAATTTCATTGTCGTCCTAATATCTTTCTGATTATGTGGGGTGTTCCATTTAATGCAATCTTCTGCATTATTATTATTATTATTATTATCATCATTATTATTTTTTTATCAACATTGTTGTCATTATCATTATTTTTCATGAACCTTCCCATCATCAACATTTTAGTATCTTTCATGCTAAATAATAAGGCACTAAAATTGTATGAGTTGAAATAGAAGATTATATGTTGTTGATATTTTAATTTCTGATTTATAATGACTAAATAATGAATCAATGTGCTTATTATCATAATGATAAGATTCTATTAAAACATTAATGTCTTTAGTGCCTTTAGTCTGTTGGTCTTTCACTAAGTAACTGGCATTTATATCGATGGGTAGCTTAGACTATTAGTCATTCAAAGAACATGAATCAAATGTGGTTTTAAGGAATTCACAGCATGAATAGTTTTACCTTGATAGGTGGGAATGTTAGGAAAGGCTGGATCTTTTCCAGGTAAGCCCCGCCATCGGCGCAGAAAGTGCACTAGCGAAAAGTTAAGCCCCGCCACTTTATGTTAATGCACGCACGCAACCTTGACCTATTTCTGTTGTCTAGAAATTTGAATATTTAGACGCACGCTATAAAAATAACTCCTTATCCGCCTCTAGGCTCATTTTGTGCACAAATTTTCTGTGTTCGGACTTAAAACATGAATGAACTTTCTGACGCTTTCGACTCTCGTTCATGACAAGGAGACGGCAATACGTTTTTGTTTTGCAAAGCCACGGAATGATTCATCAGCAACGTTTATGCAACAATGGCCACCAAATAACACTTTCAACTGTTTCTGACAGGCGGAGGTGTAATGCCCGACAGTGTCGGCAAGACATCGGTCTTCGAAAGTTTTTTAGAGGCAAAGGTACCTAAATGTGGACCTTTCATGCAAATTATTAATGACATGCCTCAATTTCACCCTCTTCAATAAAAACTAAAAGTACAAGTTTCATATCCTCATTTCTATAATATTTTTTTGGTGGCGGGGGTTAACTTTGGCGGGGCTTATCTGGAAAAGATCCGAAAGGCTCACGTCAGAACTGTCAGACTGGGAAAGATGAGATAATCGTTTGGTGTACGCTTGCGACTTTTGAATAAAAATGAAATGAACGAAGTCGGTCTGCGAACAAAATCTGCAAATGGAACAAAAATTGGCATTGGGGTCAAGCTCTTCCTCATTGGAAAACGCTCCGTAAGTCTCTAAAAAGCACGAATTGTTTGCAATTTGATTCAAATCTCGAGAACTCCAACTAACGATGTTTGCCCCCTGGAAAGCTGAAATGACTTCTCTGCCCAGTCTGCCACAGATCGTATTTAAAACAAAGCTTTTCTTAAGAATAAATTTCTGGCATTCCTTAATTTTTTAATTGCAGTGAGTATAAAACAATTAGAGCATTAATAAAATTTAATTTGAACCCTTGTTACATTTAATCAATTGATGAGTGGTGACGATGGATGATCTTGGTGGGTGTCTGTTCTTTATTGTCACTTTTGTTGTTTCACATATTTAATATTGATTTCGTAAGTGCAGTGATTAATCAATCTCTATCAGTTGTTTCCGATCAGTTGTTTGTTCCTTTTGCCGATAAGTGGCGAACCATCACCTGAAATAAATGTATCGCTTTCGCATAGCGTAGCTCGGTCTATTTGCGTTAAGTCAATAATTTTAAATGATGAGCCTTATGATTTGACTCCCAATCGGCCGTAAAGTTGTCTACTTATTTGAGATTTAAATGTAGTTGCATTATTTTGTCATTCATTCTAGAGAAATCTGACTATAGTTTAAATAGTTCCTTGTTGAAGGTTTTACTTTTTAAGACTGGTTCTTAACATCTTTCACACCATTGAAGACTGTTTAAGTAGATTAAGGTGTTATTATAAATTTTTACTATTTTATTTATTTTTCTTTTTCTTAAGTTTTTGAGATATATAATTTATAATAATTAATAAAGTGGTAATCAATTACCATATTATATTATAAAGAATCTTATTTTATTTTTCTGTAACTAAAAATAAATCATCCTTAATGTTAACTTAATTCAAAGCTTAGTATAGTATTAAATATAAATTTTTATGTAATATCTGTTTGCAATTTTATTTGTCGTATACTTATTTCACAAAGTTAACAGACATTTATCGCATGGATTCTTCAAGGATGTGTACTAATTGGTTTGTCATTAGGCTACTAGCTTGCTTCTGTTAAGTATTGCATAAATATAACTAACCTGCTAAAGGAGATTTCTCATTACAGATGCTCTGTTAGCTGATTTGCAAAACTCAACAGCCTTAGGGAACAAAAAAGCTTTTATTGGATTTCCAAATGTAGGATCTGCGAGCTCATATCCTGGTCAGACATCTCATTCTATGACAGTCATGGATGGGCAGGTTTGAGATTTTTAATTGTGTTTAAAAGTAATTTTTAAATTTGTGTTCAACGAAATTTCAGTCTGTTTATGATCTTGAGGCATCAGTTGATGGAAGTCCATCAAAAAGCATGCAGCATGGGGTCTCATCACTCTCAACAAATCTCTCTGAACTTGACAATTTACTACAAGAACTCAGTTCTGCTCAATTTGCTGTTGAGGTTGACAGGAGAAGTTCTGGTAGGTCAATCAATCTTTTCTTTTCTGAATGATTATTAACTTTCTCATATTTTTCACTCAAATCTGGTATTTAAAAAATAAATATTACTATTCTGCTTGGTGTTTTTAATCAGTTTATTTGCTTTATGTTTGTGACATTCGACCTCAGTTAAATTAGTTTTTATGGTGATATACATCCTGTGCTTCTTTAAGGTTTACCATTGAGTTATTTCATTTAACTTCTTTTGTTGTATTGATTCTTTGTGTTAAGCATCAATAAAATGCAATAAAGTAACACTAAATTAAACAATTCTTATTCAGGGAATATATCCAACATGATCCATCCTAATTCAAACAGCCACAATCTGCCCACAAACTCTGCAAAGTAATTTTCTTGTTCTTGTAAGAATTTATAATTGTTAAGTAATCTTACTTTCACTCAAATTAATTTTGTGGACAATGTGATAACATTTATTGCTTTGTATTAACATTACTATTATGACATTAACTTGTTTCCAATTACTTTTCCTCAGACATTCGTCTGCTGCTTATGAACTTGACGAACTCATGGCTTCCTTGTCTTGCATGACCTCCTCAAATAAGGTTTTATTTTGAAGGAGATAATTTGTACTTAAGACTTCTAGAAGATAACTTGCACTTAAAATTTGTAGGAGTTAATTTGCACAAGATGCATTGATGAAACTTGTTTTTCAAGGACAAGGACCTCGTGCGTCGCGAGGATGTTTTGTATTCCTCGCCGAGGACGTCCGTTCGTTCCGAGGAAGGAAGCAAGTTTCAACCTGCGATCGGAGGAAGCGTCGATTTGTTTCTCCAAACTGGAGACGGATCATCGAGCGACGTGAATCTCAACGCCATGCTCGAAGATCTGAACAAGAACATGACCATGCAGGGTGCCAGCGTCGTTCCCAGAGGTCATTGTGCAGGTTGTGCAAAACTCATCGTCGGTCAGGTCGGAGCATATTTTACCGTTCAACCATTACCATTACATTAAATAGAACTGTTTTTATTTTCTTTTATTTGTTTGCTATTTCTGTTTCATGTTAGTCTCGGGCTTTTTTTGGTACAAAGTTTTACATTATGTGAGATAGCTGATGTTCCTTTCAACTCATAAAATTTCATAAAATCTAAAATGCTAAAATACATTGTGAGAGCTGGGATCGATAAATTTTCACGTTTTAAAGATATTTACGACAAAGATTTAACATATGTATCTTGCTATTATTCATCTGTTAGCTACAGATTTTACGATGTGACATGATTATATTTTCATATAAAAATTAGTATGAATTTATAGAAATAATTTACAATTGTTTTTTATTTTTTTTATAAATTATTATATATTATATATATATTTATTATTTAGGTTATCACTGCTCTCGGTCAACTTTGGCATCCGGAGCACTTTGTTTGTGCCCAGTGCAAGGAGGAGATTGGTACTCAGAACTTCTTTGAGAGGGATGGCATGCCTTACTGTGAAAATGATTATCACATCCTTTTCTCACCACAATGTGCTCAATGTCACGGACCAATCTTGGATGTGAGTCGAGTGTCCTTCGTTCTTTGCGTTGTTTTCTGTGCATTCCGTGTCTTCGTTATCTTTAATATTTCGGTTATTTTATTGTTTAAACACTTTTTTGAGTTCTTATTGATTTTGAAACTTACAAGATTTTGAGGTTTATTTTTATCTCACCTAAACCTAGAAATGTGTGACTGCTTTGGATAAGACGTGGCATCCCGAGCACTTTGTGTGTTACTCGTGTGGAAAGGAATTGGGAGATGAAGGATTCCACGAGAAGGATGGTCTTGTTTTTTGCAGGTGAAGCTGTCAAATGACTATTTATTATTTGTAGGAGTTTGTTAATTGTCGCTTTCTTTCTCAAAGAATGATTGAAGCCGTGCATTGATCCATGTGTGAATGTTAAACTTTTTCTGGCGACGTGTGTTAAATTTTACGAGACCAAATTTGGATTTGTTCAACTTTCGAGCTTCGAATTCCCTTGGAATTTTACATGGCTTGTTGTGTAAATTCCTAAGGGATGAAATGATTTAAATGAGTTCAAAAAGTCTTTTTATGTTAGAAGTATATTGGGTTACCATACTGGCATGAATATGATTTAAACTGTTTATGATTTAATGATCTTCAATAAATGAGCAGGAATGTACTTAATAAAGATGTTAATTATTTTCTATATTCTATAATTTACTTCTGATTATGAAATATTTTCATTAAGAATGTTGATTAAGAGTTATTTTTTTGGATTTTAGGACTGATTATTTCCAGCATTTTGCTCCAAAGTGTGGAATGTGTAACAAGCCCATAGTAGAAAACTTCATCACGGCTCTTAATCAACAGTGGCATCCCAAATGTTTTGCTTGTTTTGTAAATACTTTGCTTTTATTTTAAAAAAAATGGATTCACTGAGAGCAATCAATATTGCAGGACTGCCACAAACCATTTGGATCGTCGAGCTTCTTCGAGCACGAAGGATTTCCATATTGCGAGACTCACTTTCATGCCAAGAGAGGTTCCTTGTGTGCCTACTGCGGAAAACCAGTTTCTGGGCGTTGCATAACGGCGATGTTCAGGAAATTCCATCCTGACCACTTCATGTGCACCTATTGCCAGAAACAGTTGAGCAAAGGAACTTTCAAAGAAGAAAATGATAAGCCTTATTGCCATTCATGTTTCTCCAAACTTTTCTGCTGATCGACCCATCGATTTGCATTTTCCTGGATTTGCTCCTTGCAACAATTTCAATCGATTAAATCGGTTAAGTTTCAATTGATTATTTTTCTATTGCTGTTGAAATGACACACTTTTATTGAATACATGTTCCATTTTTGGTAAGTTCATTTTGATTGTGCTGAATTAATTATGTTACTGACCTTTATTGAGGTGACATCTTTGTTGCTTACTTGAAAGATCGTATTATTTTTGTTTTTATTTCATCGTGCCTATTTTATGATTGCATTATTCTATGACAATGTCAGTACTTATGCAGCCTCAAGCAGTAATAAACCGAAGTTTTATTTAATGTATGACTCTTAGAAACACTTGATGTGTCACGTTAATGGCTCGTCGATGTGGTAATAAAGAGAAATATTGTCCTTTGTCAAAGGAAAGGGTAGCATTTCCTCTTCCCGTTCAATCGTTCGTCATTGAGCGGCGAGTAATCGATCCCTGCTTCCTTTCGTGCGCTCGCCTTGCCAGTCTGGATTAGAAGATCGATTTGTTACGTTTAGGAGATTTCTCACAATCCCAGGGGAAGAAGTAACACTTATTGATGTCGCTGGATCTTGTTGTTCGCAGCGTCAAAACAAGCAGTTTTGTCAGAGTTGGTGCAGTTTACTTCGAGAGATAAACAACCAAAACTCGGCAATACTTGCTCTGGCGGCCTTAACAATAAATTTGATTGGGCTGCCTTTCACTCAGTTAACCTCATTGTTGATGTGATGCCTTTGATTTATAAATTTTAGAAAGATTACTTTTGAAACCTTTACACGCATAATTTTAGAAAGTTTTTAATTAAGGAAACACATTTTGTGGGAGCAAATCATCTACAACATCAAGTATACTCCTATATTTCGACTTGGTGGCCAACAAACTTGAAAAACATGTATGTTGATGGAAAAATAAGTAAACCCCAGGGACGTCATTTCAGGTTTTTCCAAGGAAAAGGGCAAAACATGAGACGACCTTTTTTGCGTCTAGTCTAAAATCTAAATTAAGTAAAGTTCCTCCTCCCAAATTACACCCCTGTTAGACGCAACACAATCTCAGATACAAAATGATTTGATTTTAAATATTTGACCGTCCTAATCATCTAGTCATGAAACGGACGCTAATAAACCACCAACCAACAGCATTTGACCCGAAACGTTAAGCGACGTAACAGAGGAATCATTTCTTCGCTAAGTCGCTGGTTCAACCTCTTTAATATTAACTGCGGACTGCTAGCAAGCGCAAATTGTGTGTTAGGTAAATTAGGAAAATATTTTGAAATTTCTTCAAGCATTTGCAGGTGTCGTTTGAAAGAACATATCGTTCTATTTTTTCTTTCTGATTCAACATCATTTTTCTAAACGAAGGCTAATAAGTTCGACAACATGGTTGTTTTATTTTCATCAAACTTATTTCAAAACTGGTTCAACCTCTTTAATATTAACTGCGGACTGCTAGCAAGCGCAAATTGTGTGTTAGGTAAATTAGGAAAATATTTTGAAATTTCTTCAAGCATTTGCAGGTGTCGTTTGAAAGAACATAACGTTCTATTTTTTCTTTCTGATTCAACATCATTTTTCTAAACGAAGGCTAATAAGTTCGACAACATGGTTGTTTTATTTTCATCAAACTTATTTCAAAACTATTACATCGAACTGTTAACCTGCGTCCTACAGAATTCTGACATGATGATTGGGCGCTACATAAATTTTGTATTAAAAAAAAAATCTCAATCAAACTGATGAGTAGGGATAAGGGGTTAAGGATATAGTTTTATCAAAATAGGTTTATTTTTAATATTAGACGAACTAATGAATTCTTAGTGTCTTAATGACCCCTGGAAAAAACGTCAAGCGACCCACAGGCTGAGAACAGCTGAACTAGACCGGTGCCAGTATTCACTTGTTTGCAAGCAAATGCTTTAAAATAATTTTGGATAAAAACTATTATCTTCGATTCTTAGCAATGACTGTTTAAACTTGAGCTAGAATTTGGATAAAAGATGTTCAGCTCCCCACCTAAATCTTGAGGGTGGTCAGGGCTTGGATTTACGGTATACAATGTACAGTGTGCTATCAAGCATCCAGAAAACTAAATTCCCAATGCTACAACTTTGGCTCAGTGCCGGATTTAAGCATGGTCGATCTGTGCCAATTCACAGGAGCCCCAACTTTCTGACTTTGCCTCGGCTCTTTGATTGTGTGATCTATGTTACCCTGAGTAAATTCTGCTTTCAATCTCTTATATAATACCAAATTTGTCATCCAAAAGTCATTTGTTAAGTATATAGACACGGGGACATGCTTAAATCCTTATCCCTGACTTTCCTCTGTTAGAGCAATTAAATTAACTTTACTGAATAACTTAATTAACTGAGTTGCAAAAAAGATCTTGAATAATTTTTTTTAGAAATTGCTCGACTGATATTTATCCGAAGTTCAAATGTTTAAAGAAGTTACTTAATTCAACTATTTCCTGGTTCCAAAAATCGGAAGAGAATCAAAGTGAATAGAATTTAAATATCAGAATATCATTAATAACTGTAAAAAGTAGATAAATTGCCTTCGATGCATGCGATGTACACGGTAATGCGCAGTTTTGAGCTCAGCCTCTTGGAATATCTCGAAAAGCTTTGCATGTTGCGTTGCCGACAAATTTTCATTCATTGCTTCATAACTTCGCTTATGTTCGATGGAGTGCTTTTACCTTTGAAACTCAAAATAAATTCCCGATAAATTAAATGGCCATGTTACAAGTAAGTGGATATAGTGGATAAGTGATATAAGAGCGATGTTGTGAGATTGAAGAACATAATTTACTTTTAAAAAAGATTTCCAAAAATAACTTGAACTATTCTTTCAATTGGAGACTTTATGAATGTTGAATGTGGTGGTTATTACTTCATCGTCACTCCATTGTTAGTTTAAAAAATCTCCCAAACGCTCATGAAAGACAAGGTAAATAACATCAGGTCTGCAGAGGAATCGATTCCCGTTTCCCACGGAAAGCTTTCGATCGATTGTTGTTGGTATCGACGTGCATTAGCCAACACATGGAGTTTCAATTTACTTAGAATCGTTTCGGGAATGCTTAAGAGTAATAAAGTAATAATAATAATAATATATTTGTTGTCGTTTATTCGGGAGAGGTTGTTTAACCATTGTAATTGTAACTGAAATCCGAATATTTTACTAGATATCCTTTCAAAAACCTCTAAATTCATTTGTTTCATTTGTGCCGAGAACTCAGCTTGAAAAGTCACCATTATTGTTACCAGCTCGCTACTTTGAAAAAGTCGGGTTATTATTGTTGTTGTTGTAATAATATTGCTTAATATCGATGTTTTATTTGACGTTGTATTTGTTATTATTTTGATTGTTATTACATATTATTATTGCTGTTATTGTGAGAAAATGGAATGACTATGGGCATTGCACATGAATATCGTTTAAAAACTATTAATTTCAATTTTGTCACCATAATTATGTTACAAAAAACATACATCTTTTAATCGATACAAATATTTCAAAATTAAATGAAGGTATGAAAATCACACGTCATAAGCGCCTCACGTATGGCGGCACATAGATTAGCTGTTAATAATGCCATTATTACTTTATTACTTTATTTATTTTTTTGATTTCTTTATTTTATTACTTTATTTATTAAGATAATAAATTTAAAAAAAAAACAATCAGTTTATTTTATATGAAAAACAATGAGCTTGTACCAAACCCCTTAAGAAAGATAAGGAACTCGAAAACTTGTAAGCATCTCAACATAGAATGCGGACCAAACATCTGAGCCGAATAAGACCTACGCGAGCCACGTTGCCAATGTTAAGCTTAATACCTCACATATTAGCTGAGCTTAAAACATTTGTTTATTTACCTATTTGTTTTTAACTGAGGTCAAGGGCGGATCTAGAACACTTTGGTGGGGGCCACATAACACCATCCCCAATGGGTGTATTATAGGGTAGGGAGCACAACTATTAACATTTTCGAAAGTGGTAAATTAATAGAATTATTTTTAAAGAATTTAAATTAAAATATATTTTTAAAATTTCAATTTAATATTTTTATTAATTTTTATTTTATAATAGACTTATTTAATTTTTTTCTTATATTTTCTAAATGACGGAGAGGGCCATGGCCTCCGCCAGCCCCAAATCCGCCCTTGACCGAGGTAGTAGTTCAACTTGTAGTTCAACGTCATCTTAGCTCGTCTCCCTTCGAAGTTTTTCCATGTAAATTTTTATAAAACTCTGTAAAGCTCTAAGTCTATTAATTTTATTTGTTATATATTCTCTTTTGTCAACAGCAGAGTATATTACTATATACATGTGTAAAGTCTTACTATAGGTTTGCCTGACAAAATTCACATAGAAATTGGCTTGATATTTCATACAGTGAACTTAAACCTTAATTTAATCAATCCACCAGATTTGAGAATCGCAAATCTCTTTTAAATGGATTAAAATTAAAATAAAATTTTAAATTAAATTTAAATTAAATAATCTTGTTTCTAAATATTTTCTAAAATGTTGTGAATTTAAAAAATTTTGAAGGAAGAAAAGATATAATATCGCCTTGAGAACATTTAATTTGCAGCATTTAATTTGAAATTTTGAATTATTAAAAGAACCACAAATGGGATAACAATAATTTTAAATAATTTCAGAAAGAATGACTGGCGGAAGCGAAGAAAACAATTTAAAACCAAAGAGTCACGTATCAGTTGAAAAGACTTTAAACTCTTGTGGTAACTACTTTTAAGCATTAAATACTTCATAAGTATTTAATTTAATTAGCTGCGATATAATTAATATTTTCAAAATGATTAGTATTAAATATTATACAATTATGTAATATACATTCAAAATATATATTTTAATATTTGTTTTAATGTCATAATTAACAACAATTCAGACAGCCGCACAACATCAAACAGAAAATCCTAAACATCTCCAGTGAGATAGGGAAGTTCAAATACGTGAGAGGCTCATTTAAATTTTTGTTAAATTACTTGACAATCTTTCCATAGAACGTTTTATTAATTTTTTAAAATAATTTTTCTATTAAGCATTCATCAAACGCAATCAATAATATAACAACCAAAACGACCATATGTCATATTGTGAAACTGCCAAAATTATTTGTTAAAAGTCTTACTAAGAAGTTCTTATTCATAAATGCGTAAGAATGCTAATGATTGCTTGAGTTTCTAATCATTTGACGCATTGGCATAACAAACTGTTCTTGCCGCCCGGGGCGGTCATAAAATTTGTCGCTCCCCTCTTAACCGTTAATAATTCGTTAACCTCAAGTTTTCGAAAAGCTCTCAATTATTTTTACAATCAAATCGGTTAAAAATTTACAAATTTCTCGTACGATCGCAAAGAAGCGAAAGATTTATTTCTTGCGAGAGGGCTTCGCACACCTCTGCAAAAAAAAGATGTCAAGTTCCCAGGCGAGAGGCAAACGACTGGACCATAGCAGCCATCCAGAGGGGATGAGGAAGTACTCCCAGGTGCTGATAGAAAGTGGCAAGAGGTCGGATTTGGTGCTCGTATCGCCGTCGACTAATGCCATCATTCTGGTGGAGCTGACTGTACTGTGGAAGGACAGGCCACAATACCTCAACGCTCTCAAAGCGGATAAGTATGCAGATCCGTCGATGGATCTGGAAGCGAAAGGAAACCGAACAGACCTCTTCCACGTCGAGGTTGGTGCAAGGGGCAAGTCGACTTACACTTTCCTCACCAGGATTGACAAGCCGATAGAGAACAAAAGCTATGACAAGGGTGTCTGAGGCCGCAGAAGCAGTTTAATTCTGGATCTGGCACATGAGGAGTCAGAAGAAGTCTTAAGAGGCCACTGCAGAAAAGCCCTCGGTCTCCGGTATGAATAATTCACCGAACGACCAAATCGTTGGCCGAGACACGAGGTATTGCTGGGAGAAATAGACCGACCGCTGACTCGCAAAGCAATACGAACTGCGGACCAAACCGCGTTTCTGAAAAGGCCCGCTGCAAAGAAATTATAAGACCCAGTTTGCACATATTAAGTACACGGTTTGAAGAAGCCACTGAGAGCTTTCACGCTGTTGGCAACTGGGATGGAGGCGATCGACATAACAAAACCAATGAAAGCCTCGCATAGTCGAAGTTTGCAGGTAAAAAACAGGTAGCATGCGACATGAAGAAGCCATTGAGAGTTTTCGCAGTCGATCCAGTCCAGGCAGCAGTGACCGGCATAACAGAGCCAACGAATGCCTTTCATAGCCGGGGGTAAATGTTGGATCCAGAAAGACAAAAACCGACAGGGACGTCCGACTGATCATCGGATGCGACCCGCTCCTCGAAAACCTACGGAGATTCAAAGGGCCGAAACGTTTGAAGACGGGGAAACTCCTGAGGATCCCTGTCGGAGTTCCATGGTGGAGCAACAAGAAATAAACTCTCCCAACTTTTTCCACTTTTTTTGTAACTGTTTCAAAATTCAGTCCATCGTCAAATTCCCTCCTCAAGAAATGACAAGCTTTGACTGGCTCATCGATGATCGAAAAGAGTTTTTTATTAACTTAAGATTGGAGAAAGAAACTTCTCATATGGCAACACTAATAGCTAGGAAGATATGCAGCAAGATCACAGTATTAGGGGCAGAATCCTGTATGAAGCTCAAAAGCTGAAATGGACCATCGACTTTATCGTTTCATGAATCTTCTACAAAATACTACAATCTCTTACTTTTGGCAAAGAACTCTTTTTTCTCTACGTCTTCATCAACTATGCCGATCATAATTATTATCAAGCAGATTTGAGATTTGACGGTGAGAGAAAGGCGTATTTGATTGCAAGATCATGAACTTGCTGAAATCTGACTCTTCAATGAACACAGCAAGACACCGAAGAAAGGGTTGGACGTTTTTTCTAGTTTTTATCTTTTACGCACCCTTCAAAATGCCGCCCCTACCACCCCTCCCCCCAGTGCGCCACTGATTTTGCGTTATTTGATGGAAAAAGCCAGCACCAAGGCGAGTGTCAAAGTTTGCCGATCCGACAGTGCCCCTGATGTTGGCCTTATTCCTTACCTAAACGCCAACTCTAACTAAATAACTAAAATTACCCCAACCTTGGAAAAGTGGGAAAATTACAAATTTTTATCCCCACGTATTGACGTTGTCCGTCACTTTCACGGGTAGAGACTGAATTCCTTAAACCACGAAAACAAACATCTGACCAGGATAATTCTATTTTTTTTTAAATTTTTATTTTAAGCCGTGTAAAGAAGTATTTAAATTACAAACGTAAAGTAAAAAACATTTAATGACGTTAAATGACGTTATATAAATGATATAAATTCTCAAAGACAAAACATGACACAACCTCATGCCACTTACAAGCACAAAAGATACTCAATCAGACCTGGAAGAATTGAGGATTACGAGCCTGGAAAATCTTCACTTGCTTCGTTGGAAGAACAGTCGGTGGGTGAATTGTGCAATTTTGAATTTTCCACGCATTCAAAGTTTTATTTTTACGCTTATCACCATTCACAATAGTTTCAAGCATTAAAAAATTAACAATAACATGATGCTAATTGCTATGATGATGATGATGGTTGAGAAGAATAGCAACTATTTAATATTTCAAAAGTGAGGTGAATAAAGTTAGACAATCTTACGCAGACACCTTCAGCCAATTATTTGATTGACAAACCAGGAGATCATTGCAATTAGTGAGTTATTATTCCATGTTATTTCTATTTCATTTTAAAACTTGGATGCGTTGTACTTTGTAATCGATAAAAGTTTCGATATTTTACATAATTATTTCGTAAATCCACTAACTCTCGTAAATCAAGTAAATTAATGGAAAGAAGGTTGCCTCAGAGGGTTGTATTCGTGAGATGATAAACAGCAACAGTTAATTTTTTATTACTCCGCGTTGGAGCTCTGACAGCGATCCTCGGAGGAGGGCACCCCGTCATAACAGCCCGGCGACAGAATAGCCCCGACAAAACAGCCCCGTCAAAACAGCCCGGCGTCAAAATAGCTCAAGACAAAACAGCCCCGACAAAACCGCCCCGACAAAACAGCCCCGTCGAAACAGCCCGGCGTCAAAATAGCCCAGGACGGGAAAATCCCGTCAAAATGGCCCAGTCAAAATAGCCCCGACAAAATAGCCCGGCGACAAAATAGCCCAGGACAAAACAACCCGGCGACAAAATAGCCCGGCGACAAAATAGCCCCGTCAAAACAGCCCTGTCACCAGGGTCGGACTGGCTTAAAAAACCGGCCCGGGAACTTTTATTTAACTCCTACTTTGATCAACTTAAACATAAGAAACACTAGAGTCTAAAATTTCTATCCACTATTAACTATTATAACAGCTTTTTCATCGTTTCACTAGTCGATGCTAAAACATCAATGATTTCATTGTTATTGATTCTTGGAAAAGAGTCTTTCTCACAAGACATCAGCATGAATGATCGTAGAATTGACTGGTTCAGAAAATTTCTTAATCTGTTCAAAACGTATTTCAATTTTGAAAACGACCCCTCACAAGCAACTTGTGATCAGGATAATGTCAACACAAATTTGTAAGCCAGATACAAATTTGAATAAGCAAGACTATGCAAATTAAACTTCTGGAGAACAATAATAACAACAAACAATACTCAAAACGATCAAAGCATTCAAGCCACTAATTTCGAATTAAATTTTGATTCAGTTTCACAACATTTTTAAAAAATACTTTGACATGGAGTTATCATGGGGCTATTTTGACGGGGCTATTATGTCGCCGAGCTATTTTGTCGCCGGGTTGTTTTGTCCTGGGCTATGTTGTCGCCGGGCTATTTTGTCGGGGCTATTTTGACTGGGCCATTTTGACGGGATTTTTCTGTCCTGGGCTATTTTGACACCGGGCTGTTTCGACGGGGCTGTTTTGTCGGGGCGGTTTTGTCGGGGCTATTTTGTCTTGAGCTATTTTGACGCCGTGCTATTTTGACGGGGCTGTTTTGTCGGGGCTATTCTGTCGCCGGGCTGTTATGACGGGTCACCTCGGAGGAGTTTTCCCGATGTCTTCAAACGTTTCGGTCCTTTGAGTCTCCTGACGTGGGGCGTATCCGGTGATCACCCGGATGTCCCTGTCGGTTTGTTACCTATAAACTTCGACTATGCGAGGCTCTCTTGGATTTGTTATGTCGATCGCCCCCCCGGAGCTCAGCCATCGCCCCCCCGAAAAATTTTTTTTTTTAAATTGTATGCTAAAAGTGTATGCAAAAACCCATAAATCTAAGACAAAAAAGTTAAAAAAAATGCCTATCATCCTTACTGACCTAAAAACTTATTTGTTAATATGTCTTTGGACTAAGATATTTAGTATCTGATTTGTTTTTAATCTTTCCGTTTTGTTCTGTATAATAATAACGAGTTGAAGCGAGCTTTGAATAAATAACTAAATTTCATTGAATAATTATTCTGAATTCTCTGAACGTAATTCACGGAGCTCAAAAAAACCAATCGGTCACAAAGATCTCCGATGTGATTATTACAATATTTGTTTTGGTGAAAAAAAGCAGAGGAGAAGTTTTAAAAAGTTGCTTTTTATTTTTCATGAATTTTATATAAAAATAAATGTATAATTTTAAATTTTTAAATTTAATTTTTCAGTTACATACTATGAAAAGAACAATCGACTCCTTTTTTAGTCCTTCAAGAGCAGTATCTAATTTTCAATATGTTTTTACCTAAAATATAATTATTAAACTGAGGTTATGTGTGATTTGATTTTAAACTTGTATTTGGCACGAAAAACTGCCGCCCCCCCCCCCCCCCCCCGAACAATAATGCCTGAAAGAAACCCTGACCTGAACTACCACGGAATCGTATATATATATAGACGATTCTAGTGTTTCGCATCTTGCATCTAAGTTATGCAACGGACTATGATCAAATAAATAAATAAATAAAGTTTCGCATCTTTATCGGCTTGCGTGCGTGTATTTTATTTATTATTTATTAACGTCCTTTTCATAACTAGATTAGAACGGAAATTTTTTCGGATATGCTAAACACAAATAAATACAAAATGGATGAAAACATGTTGTAACTGAGAGCTTTTGAGGCAATTTGCAAATATTCAAGACAAAATTGATTGCTATAAAGAGTGTGTAACTGTTAAATATTTTTATTTATTTTATTCAAAAAAATGGAAAGGGACGAAACCTTTCATTGAAGCACTCATTCATTCTGCACACATTCAAGTGATGGAAAATGTCTCTGAAGTTCTTCACAATCTCTTTCCATTTTCCTCCTTTCAAGCAGTATGGATCGATGTCTTTATTCGTTTGTGTATACACCTTTGCTTTTGCTATTGCGTTTAGCTTCGCCGTCATCTTCACCACGTTGAGTTATTGACGATTTAATTGGGTTAACAAATCCCACTTTTATTCCTTAAAGTATGCTGAACTGAATTAAAGTTAAAATGTGAAAATTTAACCACCTTGGAAGATGCATTCGTGTATCGGTTCACCTCTGTAATCAGAGTTTATTCAATTTCCTGTTACATGTCATTCAAACAAACAAAATTTTACGAATTGCTATTCATAACAATTAACTGAAAACATTAAAATATATACTAGAACTTAAGAATTTATGCGGACATTTACAATTATTATTTTAACTTCTGAAAATTTACAAACTGAATAAATAAGGCATCCATTGCGAAATGATCTTGACGAGAATGATGATTTTAATAATTATTTTAATGATGCTAATAATAATAGATATTTTATAATATATATATACTATATTAATATATTACATAAGGTACCGCAAGCTTTCAGAGATCGTGCAAAACGATTTTACTTGATTGTTTGAATTTTTTGTGCGAAAGGTACATCAACGTTAAAGTAAGGCTAAAGTTGACGATTTTCAATAAGCGATGGCAGCTCTAAAATATTCATGCAACTTTGTTTAATTAATACCTCCACTTGATTGTTGTTTCCAGCATTGAAAACATTAGCAACAAAGAATATTTGATTCAGAAGCCCTTAAATCCGATTACAGCCTCCGTAATATCAGGACATCAGTTGTACCAGGATGTTCAGCGCGGAGGTGAAATTCCACTAACAGGGCTTCACATCAAGGACCATTCCAAAAGTACTTAATTTCGTATCTTACTCCATATTTAAAGATTAATTTTGATTTGATTTTTGCAGGATTTACTATTTCCGTTAGAAGACATTCAAGTTCATGCATTTTCTACCCACGTTCTTTGAGCGAACCGAGGCAAAACTCCAAAAAGCATGGCAGACCTTGTCTTTCTCCATTCACCCAAAACAAATTCCTCCCTGTAAACCCTGCCATTTCTCTGTCGGCTCTTTTGTCGTGCAGGGACGATATCAGGAGTCGCAAAGCCAGGGATGAAATAAACAACGCTAGGAAAAAGGAAATGGTTTGTCAATTTGGCCTCAGAATAGTTTCGGTTCGTGCAGGTGGATCAATACTTTCAGGAAATTGTTTTGAAATCAGTCAAAGAAAAAAGAAAGATTATCGAGGAAGAAGAAACCAAGGCAAGGCGGCATTCGGACAAGTGAAATTCATTTGTTTTGTTGCTATTATTTGTTTGCACTTTTAACCGTTTGGCCCATCCAATCAACGTCAGAGGTTTACAAGTCCCCACTAGTTGTATTATGAATTGCAGCGCGTTAACAAGTCAGACATACCTTAATTTTAGCATGGCTCCCAAAATAGCAACTGATAAAAGCCATTTTATCATTTTGAATTTATATATACTATCATTATCATAGTTATTGTTATTATTCATTTTTATTATTTAACATTTATCCTCATCAACATTTAGCCATCTTCATCGTCATCATCACGATTATTGTCGCTGTGATGCTTCACATTCGTTTCAAATGTTTTTCGATTGGACATGTGGTGCCGATTAAAAAACGTCAAATTTAGGCAGTGGAAAAGATTTACAGGCACTTTACAGAAGCCCATGCAATGTCCATTCATAAATTTTTAAAATCTTCTTCAAAGGAACGATGTTGTCAAATATATATAAATCGGTGTGAAATAATTTCATGATTACGGAGTTTTGTCCTATTTATCATGCAATCCTAAATTCATTAATAAAATACTACCATTGTTTCATGTGCAATATATAACGACCGAAATATCTGAATTCATAACAGATACGTCTGCAATTCTCCAATATCAGTGGACAGATACAACTTCGATGATGAAACGAATTGTTGCAAAACGCAACACCAATCGAGGCCTAAAGCTGTGGTTATGCATAACTTTCGAGCCAAACATCCGAGGTTGTCTGCTTCTTTTATCAGAATATTTTCCAAAATGACCTAATTTCTATGTCTTATACATAACAGTATATTTTATAACACATTTTACACAATATTTATATTTTGTGTTTGTATTCGTCCGATATTTTGAGTGCCTTATGTATCCAGGTAAGATGTAAAGGCACTTCTTAATCGATCTATCGATTTATATGGCACACCTATCCGAAGGCGTTCCCAGGAATTGCGACTGGGTTGCGAACCGCCGCATGCAGGTAGGCTGCCCATTCGGCCAACCTGCATCGTATAACATGTACTTGATGTACTTTGTAATCTCAGCGTCCAAAACCAAAAAACACTAAGTATGAACTAATCGCCATTTAACATCCTTCATGATTTCACAGATTCATGTAACAGATATTTTGAACTTTTGCTCAGAATTTTGAAATCCAAGCCTTTAAATAAAATATTGAAATAATTAAATTATTTAAATCTGTTACATCTGTGGTTACATTTTTTTAATTTTAATTATTATATTGTTATATTATATTATTATTATATATTTAATTATTATAACTTCACAAGTAGTGAATAAAAATGGCTGGTATTTCTAAAACCTTTACAATGCATTTCAAGAATTTTGTTTATTTCCATCAGGGAAATTTCCTTAAAGAAAGACGATGTGGTTTACATTTGGAAGACCGTTGACATCAATTGGTTGGAGGTAGAACATCACGGAGCTGTCGGCTTGTTTCCTCTCAGTTACGTCAAGGTGACTCAATTCTAATTAAGTGACTCATATCCTCAAATCTGTTTTTCTGCTTACTTATCAATTAATTACAGTTTCTCAAACCATCTGATTTCGACATAGAGGAAAAAACGTCACACGTAAAATTTGATTTCAATGCTCAACTATCCCGAGAAATTTCAGTGAAGAAAGTAAACTGCCTTTTGTTTTAAAAAATCATTACATGCAAAATAAAACGTAATAAATTCTTACTACGTTCTGTGATGCACCCTTCGAGAATGTTTTAGAATGTTTTAGTTTTGTCAAGAGTTTATGGGGTCATCCGTAAAAGACGTCTGCAAATGGGGACAAGGAAGGGTTATTGCTTTTACGGGATCCGCACTTTAAAAAAGGCACGTGCCCTTTTTGAGGACGTCTTTTATGGAATTAGGGGTCCAAAATTGGTCTGAGGATTTCTGTTGAACTCCTACCCCTCTCATCCTCTAATAGAGGTATGAAGGTAATCAATTTTTATTTCTAAGGGGGACCAAGTCAAAATACTGGGCAGGATTGATACAAATTGGATTTTAATTGAAAGAGATGAGAGAATTGGCTTGGTGCCGTCGACATATATTGATCTGGAATTAGGTTCAACGTGTAAGTTATTTAATTTGAATTCTACTTGAAAAATACCTTTTGTAATCTAGGATAAAACACACTTAAATATTTAACTCCATTTCATCCTGTTATTGTTATCCCACAAACTGTCCAGATGACATCGATGACAACAAGACCAGCGACCCGTGTTCTGCGGCAGAATCTACAAATGTTTCTGATTCTCTGTCCACCGAATCTCTGATCAAATGTCGAAGCACGACTCCACTTTCTGTTTCGTCATCAACGAAACCTTACTTGGAAAAGCTCAATTCAAATTTTCCAATGCTGGCATCGAGCGACAATCTCAGTTCACCCCAAGAAGCTAATAAAAACGCATCAGACTTGCTGCCTTATGTGAAGTACGTTGTGAAGTCTCATCTTAAAATAATCCTCAATGCTACTTGTAACCATTCAAACAGGTGCATTGCAATACAATCGTATCGCCCTCAAGAAATTGACGAGCTGCTTTTGAGCAAAGGAGATGTTGTTCATGTGACCGAGATATTCAATGATGGATGGTTCGTCGGCATCTCCATGAGAACCAAACAGTGTGGTACTTTTCCCGGCATCTGTGTGCGCAAGTTGTGAGATGGTGCAAGAAGATTCAAAACATAATAATTACGACATAATAAGTTCGACCGCCTCCATTGCTACTGTCAACATTGCCATTTATACCATAATATTACATATTTTAATAACTCATCGGTCTTTTAACCTGATTTTTAATTCCTTTCCAAGAACCAAATGTTCTCCTCTTATCACTTTAATTCTTACTTACGAACCACCTTCCATTCTACTACATTATGTAAATTGCACGTCGAAACTTTTTGAACAAAACCCAACGTCGTCGGAATTTGATTTGCCTTTAGAGTTATTTCTAGTTGATTAATTCAGATCCAATTTTCTTGACTTGTCTCTCAATTTTTTATTTGAACGGCTTATTATGAGATCTGAACCCTAAAGTTATTTTTACAAAAAGAATAGATTCAATGCCATAAGGACGCGCAGCTCTTCTCAGGTTCAGTTGTGAAGAATGGTAATAAATTTGTAGTCAGTTTGCCTCACCTCATTCTGTTCACTACAAATATGACCACTTAAACTGTGGAACGTGTTAATTAACCATTTAATTATTTATAATTATTTTGAAAAAGGCGAGTTTCCGGACCACCGTGGAACCCGGCGAAACTATGGTGTTCGACCGGACCCCACTCGGGGAGATTTTGATCGTTGTTGACCTTTAAACCAGTTAATAAAACAGACTTCCATTTTTTTTTATAATCAACAATTTGTGGTAATTTTGGAATAATATTCAACCTCTCTCCCTGGGTGGGTCTCCGAGGATATAAACCCTGACAAGGGAAACTATCTTTCAATCTCATCAACTTTAATCGAGTATCAACGCCACAACCAATAAACCCTCGTACAATTAATGAAACTCGGTCACGAAGCATTCAAGTACAATTGAGCAATTGTTTCAACAATTTGCTTGCACCACGATGACGAGAAAAACTAAAAATTTAAGCCAATAATTCCCTACAAGCTGAAACAATTGCTTGGGTTATTACTAAGTTATTACAGCTCCACGTTCATCGAACGTATTCATATTGAATGTATTCACATTAGTGAGATTTAAGAAAAAAGTCCTCTATGAAGGAATGTGAGACATTTTTCAAAGTAATGAGCATCAAAAGCACTGGTTTTCAAAACAAATCAAATGGTTAGTCACACAAATGTTTCTTTGGACCAAGTGATAACAAAAACAATCACTTCAAGCATCTCAATTGTCACTTCAAAAGAAGCCTTTTTTCAGAGTCTACACTGCAGAGCCAAGCATCTACACAGTGACAGGCCAATATTTCTTTGGGGAATGTTCCACTTTCCAGCACTCCGAGAATGCCCTCCTGACCTTTTGAGTTGATGAACTCCAGGAGGATGTCTTTAAGACTGAAATGTCGTTCACCAATTCAGCAACTTACAACTTACACACTACCTTAAATTCATACCTTTGATCTGAGTTGTCTAAGTCATCACCTCCACTGGAAACCGTTATGTTGAGAACGATGCACTCGTACAACAGCAAAGAAAACAATTCCCTTCTAGTGTACTGCAGACAATTCATCAGTTTCTGAAGCATCTCATCAAGTATAATTTTCTTGTACTTGTTGTCAATGCTCCAGAATGGCAACTAAAACAAGACACAGATTATTTTGCGACGTTAAATGGAACGACTGGTCGGCTCGTCGAAACTAACTTGTCCATTTTTAACTTGCATCTTTGCTTGGATGAAAGATAGTGATATCCAGACCTGCTTTGCATGTTTGAACTGGAGGTTACTCAACTAAAAATTAATTAAATTAATTTTAATATGCCATCATTTTGATTCAAGAAATGATCTTACAGCAGGATAGTCGGCAAAGACATTCTTCATTTTAAGTGTCTTTGTCATGAATTCGACGATATTTTCATCCTCATTGTTGCCAATCGAAGCAATAAATTCGAGAACAACATTGAAACAAGGCAAGACTTTAGCAACATCAGGTAATATTTTGAAATTAGTTTCTAGGCATTCAGGCAATGCAGGCACCTTCAATGAAAATTAGTTCTTTAAATAAATAAATAAATAAATAATAATAATAATAATAATAATAATAATAATAATGCAAAATACCTGAGGAATCTTATTCTCAATTTCAGACAATACAACACAGACATTAAAATCTTCCTTGTAATTCATGAATTTGATCTAAAATAGAGTTAGATTTAGGATAGCAACCATAATTTCAGGTAATGGTCTTACATTTGGCTTGATCATAGGTTTATCATGGATGAAGTGATCCATTATTTGAATCTCAAGGTTTGCATAGTCATACTCCAACTTTGTGCTTTTCCCCGGTTCGAGTGAATAATTGCAATGAGCAAGTATCAAAGTATGCAATTCCTTTTCTGGATCAAACTGTATCAAGTGAGCAGACATGAATTCTCTCAGGGACACCACCCTTGTCATTCTAGAAAATGTGGATGATTAACATTTGGACAATTTTCTGTTAAGGAAACCAAAATGAAAAACATCCTGAAAACATCTGCTGAAACTAACCCTTTTCTGGTGGTTTTGTGGTAAATGGTCAGCAGTTGGTTCTGCTGGTCTGCTAAGAAGTAAATCAAAGCAACTGAACAAACTCCCAGGCCTTGCATTGTGGGCAAAAAATATCCTATTTTGCTATCAAAACTAAGATGTTCTTTCAAATATTCTTCTGGAACAACTTTTTGCTGGAAAGCTGAAAGTAGTTAAATTACAATTGCATTTAGTTTTTGCAGTGATTTAAAAAAAATTCATGATTAATATGATTTAACTATGGTAACTTTCGAAATGAAGGCTTAAATGCAAACTCAAACCATTAAAAAAAAAGGGGAACTTTAAAAAGTAGCTTAAAAGATAAAATATTTTTAATATTGTCAGAACGGCAAAGAAGAAATAAAATATTGAATTATGATGATCTGATTAAAAAATATTTTGTTGAAGTCGACATTGTAGTAATTAAGCAATGAGAGATGCGAGTGCTTTTTGCATAAAACTCACGGAATTCCTTCAAATTGAAACGCAGAACGTTCCAGACAGAAAAGAACTCTTTGAAAAGCTCCTTAAGAGATGCTCGTGTCATTTCTGAGAAAGAATAAATGAAATTCAAGGTCAAATATTGGTCAAGAAATTCTCAAATTCACGAATGATAACCATCTTGGTCTTTGAGAAACTCAGATACGGTGCATTTGTCAGCCTCGTAGATGCTAATGCGCCTGTTGAGAGCCATGCACAGCCTATTGTGGAGGTCCAATATTGCAGGTAGTTTTCTGATTTCTTGCAGTACATGGCCCTAACAAATACAATCAGAAAAATATTCTCATCACGTTACGGTTGATATGTGCTGAGAGAATATGAAAAAAACATTCATCTTGCTTGATAATGATGTAAATCATTTAATGAAACTTAGCAAAAATAATATTTGAATAATTAGTTAAAATTTAGGAAGCCAACATTTTCCAAAAAGTATTGCAGTAGATAATGCTTTTGCTCCCCATCTTCCCCCTTTCCATTAATTTCCGAGAGGTTTTGTAGGTTGACGAGCAAGTGTTCCTTGGAAATGCTTGGTCTGTACTTCCAGAAAATGGGGCATTGGTGGATGTTCTCCAAGCTATCTGGAGAGTTGCCGTCTTTGACAATCTCGTAAATCTCCTTCATCAGAGGACTGAGCACTGAAATATTCAATAAACTCGTGAAAGTAACCCTGCAGAGTTTAGACGGAGTTTTTATGCATACAAATTTATATGTTGCTTAGTTTTAAATCATTTTATTCAAAAATTTCTTACTATTTCTTCCAAATATTTTGATCTGACAAACTAGTGTTTTATTTGAAAATGTCAAAATTCCCTATTTAGAGAAATTCTAGAAAGATGGCCAAAACAAACAAACCAAGTCCATCATCTTCTAGCATCACTTTCCTCCCCTTATCAATAATTTCACTTATTTTCTAAAATAAGATGATATATATAATTATAATTATATATAAGTCATTATATATATATATATATTTATAATCTCTTAGTTTTAGTAGATTCATAAAAATATTTGATAGTTTGGAAAATGTACATCAATGTGTGGCCTGATGTATTCCTTCACAAACTCATTTTCCCACTCCAATCTGCCATCCTTGGTGCTCAGATTCAAAGATTTATCTGCCATGAAAATAAACAATAATTTTTAATGACCTAAATTTATTTGTTAATTTCATAAATTATATTATATTTTGTTATTTATGTAATTATACTTGGAGGTTTCTTCTCATAAATGGCATGAATGATTGTGTGCAGAACAATAAGAACGTTGTCCTCGTTTTGACCACTGGCACGTTGCACCATTTCAAGGTCGTGCTTCAAGTGACTCATGAAGAAATCATGCGCAGCTTGTGGCATTATTGGTGGTTTTATAAAGTCATTTTGAAATACCTGGGGAGTTGAATATTTGTTATTTAACATTGTAAATTACATATGTCTCGATTAATTAAGCACCACTTAAACGTTTAATTAATACGTGAATAGTATTTAAGCAACAATAAAACAAATCAAAAATTAATAGTGATAATAATATTAATGTAACAACAACAACAACAACAACATCGTTAATATCAATAATGACAACTTGAATAGCTTTCTCAATGATTACAAAGACATGACTCACAGAACTGAATGAGCCAATGTAGAGAGAGGCATGGAGCAATAATCTGGTTATTGAGACTTGGAGGGGTGTCATCTCTCTTTCGCCAGAAGGTGTTTTTGCAACATCGGGTTGGCCCAAAATGTGACCGGGCTGAGTGCTTTCACTTCTGTTGTGGGCAAGTTTTAGGCTATTTTTAACTTATTGCATTTTATGAATACTATTTTGAAATCGGAAAAAAATCGAATCAAAGTTACGTCAGCGTGAGGCTTTTGTTTCCACGAACGAGGGTGTGATTCAAACCTCCAATTTCTTCGCCACAAGTTAGGCACCTACTTCTTGAATTGGGCATCCCACACTGAGTGACATTAGCATTAAATTTTAATAATAAATAATTTTAAATAATGTTTTAAAGAAAATGTATTTGATACTAACTTCCCCAATGGTGTATGGGTGATTATTGGGACAGGCTGAAGCAATTAATTACATCACATTTTAATAGAGTTTCAATGTTTCTGATGTAAGAATCATGACTTTAAAATTAAATTGAGACAAACTTACATTGCAAAAGTTTTAATCAACTGCAATAATCCATAAACCAAAAATAAGTCGAACTAAAATAATGAAATCCTACCATAGAATTTGATTGCCTCCCTTTTAAAGAGGAGTTCCAGAACTTCAAACCTATCATCCTGAGGCATCGTAGGCAAATAGGTCTCCTAAAGAAGCAGTTAATATGCCTTAACTAATTAAATAGTTCCATGAATAAAATTAAAGTAATTTTTGTCAAAAAAACATGATTATCTAAATATGCTTGAGCTACAACTGCTGAATTACAACTGCAGTTGAAAGATTAAAAATGCTCACAATTACACCATAAAGTGAAATCTTTTTTGTTTAAATTCATTAAAATTTTGAGGCTCTCAAAAGCCAAATTTCCAAAATTATACCATATTTTTTAATAATAATAATAATAATAATAATAATAATAATAATAATAATAATAATAATAATAACAATAACAAACATAGCAACAATAATTAAGTATTGAAAAATTTAAGCAATCGTAAGCTGATGTTAACCAAAACTCTTCCTTAAATTTGTTTACCTTGAGAGAATCAGGTTTGCTCATTGGCAGACAAAGAAGTTGTACGATGTTGTTTTTTGAAGCCATGAGTTTTGTGGCAACCATAAAGTGGAAAACCAAAACTTGGAGATTTTTCTCGGCACGAGTGGGATTTGGGTTGGCATTTACAATTCTCAACTCGTGTTTCAAAATTTCCATCGCAAGATCCTAATATAAAGTTATTTTTAAACAAAATAAATGGACTAGTAAACTTGAGATCTGTTCACCCCACCTTGCTTTTCAACATGCTCTTACCAGAAAGATAATCATTCCAAATGTCAACATCCTTCTACAAAAAACATGCAAATAGAAACAAGCATTTTAATATTCAAAATAAGGAAATACCTACAACATCAACCATTTTGCTTGTAGAGGAATGCATCATTTGTTGAAAAAAGGCAAGCATTAAAGTGTAATCTGTGAGATCACCAGCCTAAAAAATGCATTGGCATCAGATTAACATGGAATAAAAATCTCTAAATTCTAAAATAGTCAAATCTCTAACCTTATCGAGCAATGTTGGATTCTTCTCGTAAAAGGCCTGAAACAAGGAATCTCTTAAGGTTTTATAATTTTGTCCACACAAAAGGAAGTGGTCCAAAGAACTATCTTGCTTCTGGAATAGCAAATAGCATTTCAAATTACATCAGCATTCAAATTAATTCATCATTTAAGTTAATTCATTCATATGCAAAACTTACCTCAGTTTTTATATCCGAAGGTGATACAAACCATCTGCAACTGGGGTTGTCAGCAAACAAAAGCAAGTTCTGATAGCTGAACTTGTGTGCGATTTGTTTCATCAAGAAGTACCTGCAATAAAGCCGCAAAATATAAATTTAATCGTTTTAATCTAAGATTTATTTTTCAAACAAATCTCTGAAGCATGTTTGGTTAACATAATAATAAATTAAATGCTTTTTAAATGTTTTAAAAGTATCAGAAATATAAATAAATATACAATGTATATGAATATTCATGGAATGTAAGAACAAACCTGGCCTGATCATTCTTCTCGAAAATGACACTCGCCAAATGGCCCAATGACCTCATGGCACAATAGCCACTTTCGTCGAGATTATTTTTGAGGTAATGTTCCTCGAGTCCTTCCGCTAACTCTGTGAGTCCGAATCTCAGCAATGCCATATTTTGAAGTGTTTTGATGTCCATATGCTTTGCATATACTAAGCTGATCATGCTGTTTTCCTTCCAAAGATCCTTCACAAAATGTAGGCGTTCAGTCATTCCACTGTTTTTGGTTCCAAGATTTTTGTAATGGTCCTGCAACAATTTATCAATTCAATCATCACCTCCTGTCACGAATAATAATTCCAATAATAATTGTTAATGAACAAACTTCAAAGCAATTCAAGCAAAGAATGCCCAGTTCCATAATTTGGGGTTCATCTTGACATAGGACAAGTTGATCTTTCAAAAATCTTTCCAAATATTTTTGAACTGAAGGCATTCTGAAAATTCGGACATTCTTATAGTTATCATTCGCACATTGACTTTCTCAAAACTGATTAAACTGACCTGTGTTTAAGAAGAAGTTGGAGCAAGAAGGACCTTATGACGGGACTCGGGTCGTTGTGTCCGCAAAGCAGATTTCGAGTTCTCATGTGTTTGTCCAACTCAGACTCAAAGACGACATCGTCGAGCAACCTTTCGACGATTATTTCCTCCGGTGGCTTCTCTCCATCAAAGCACATTTTGGACACAAGAGTCATGAAAAACGAGTTCAATTGCCTTTTGAAGACCAGATATTTTTCTACCGACTCCCTTCAACAGCATTTGAAAATAATTAAGAATAATTTCATTGGAAATAAATTAAAATAAACTGACTTACTTTTTAACCCCCTTTGAATCACTAGCACATTCAGCAGTACAGTGACAACGTGGGCATTTATTTCGATGGAAAGTCTCGATTTCATCGAAGCATTCCGTGCAAAATCTATGGTCGCACAAAAGGTTTATGATTCCGTTGTCCTTTCCGCACGAACAACATTTGGAGGGCAAAATGGATCCAAAACATTTTTCTATTCCTTTCTTCTGACACATCTTTAAAAACTTGTCAATATTTTCAAAACATTTCAAAGTTTTAAAGTCAAATCTTTCACCCATGTAGGTCCAAATCTTATAATAGATGTCATGATCTAAAAGTTGGTTTGATGAGGTGTGTTCGACAAACAACTTAAGAGTACATATTCTGCTCCACGAGCAAATCATGCTTTGGAGATCAATTTTCAGGTCTTCAGAGCGAATTTGACAAAAGAGTTGGTTAACCAAAGATGTCAGTCCTTTCACTTTATTTGCCCACTGTTTTATGAATTTCAAGTCCTCCTCTTTTGAAAAAGTTAACATCTCCAAAAGATAAATCAAACATTTTTGCAGAAGTGTCATGCCTTTTAAAGCGCTCTTTTCTTGATCGGTTACGTCGTCAACAATTCTCGGACAGCAGGAAACGATTTCAGAAAAAAGCTTGTACTTAAGGCAGTGCTCATTATACATTTTGTGAATTCCCGAAAAACTCATAAGATTTGTTGGATTAGTTATAGAGTTATTGATCATCATTAAGGGCAACAAAATGTTGTGCTTCACATCATTTGCAATCATTTCAAATTCTCTGTTACTGTCCGAAGCAGGCTTATAAGTCATTTGAATGTAATCTAACAAGTACATATCCAAGATCATTTGCTTATGTTCATCATCAAGAGAAAATGTCTGCAGTAACTTCCCGATGTCAGACGAATTGAAAGTCTCTTCCACGTCGAAAGCCTTACTCAACCACTCCGACTGCGGATGCTGTTGCGACATGAGCTTGTCGACGTTTTCCTTAATCAACCAGGAAAATGGCAATCTCCCTTTCATCAGTAGCCCGTCTTTCCTGTAAGTCCTCATATCAAATTCTAGCATCTCTCTGGTGTCCTTTATTGCCTTGATTTCATTGTATTTCATAAAAGTGATATTTGCATTTCTGAACATTCCAAACCAGAGATCGACGATCCATTTGTCGGCAGAATTCAAAAGATCCAAATTGCAGTTCGAATCGATGTAGGAAATTATGTAAGCCAGTATCGGAGTGACTTTCGTCTCTAAGTATTGTACGACGGAATTGCTAAACGAACCAGCATTGCAAACGTTTTCAGGAGCCGCTGCTTCTCTTTTGAGCCAAGACTCCGGTTCGGTCGTGACGCTTTCTTCTCTTTCAAGCAGTAACTGTGACACTCTCATTCTCAAGACATCCAGAAACATGACGTTGTCTGCGTCCTTGGCATGGAGATTTTGTATGAGAGCTTCCAGACTTTTTGCCTTCCTGGATCTGAAAGCATCGTAACTGACAGGGCTTTTCAGCAATGCAGCAGCTGCATGGATACAATTTTTCAAAATTCTGTTCTTTGCCGCTTCTTGCTCAAATTCTTTTTGATTTTCAGACTGTTGAAATTGTGCATTAATGCTAAACAGTGAACTAACACTTTTGTCTTTCATCTGAGGAAGTAGTGACATGAAAGTTGAATCCGGGTGAAGATTATCGATGTGGTAGGACAGCCATTTCCCACCCTGAAATCCAACAAAACATCCTCCAATAACTTTAGGAAGTTGAATGATGAGTAAGACATGTTTAAGACGTTTTATGTCGAGTGGGACATCCCAGTTCGAGTAATCATTCATGACATTGAATCGAGTGCAAGCAATCAGGTCTTCGTATTGGTCTCCAGAATCACATTGTATAATCAATATCTTGGTGCAATGAACCAAAGATTCAAAAAAAGATTTTATAGCTCCAGAAAACTGCTGTTCTGTGCCAAAGGCTTGCAAGGACAAGAGTTCAATAGATTCAGACAGCAACCCTAATCTTTTTGCCATTTCATTCACTTCCACTTTTGACAAAAGTCTCGAATGGGTTGTGATTTGGACAAAAACATTATCGGGGCAATTTTTTTCGACGACATGAGTTTTAATGAAATTCTCTAAAGAGTTGTGCTGTTGCTTTTCAAAATACATCTGATAGATGTCTTTTCCGTCGATTTCCTTGCCGAGAACCGACTCTGGAACGGCACATTGGAGAAGAAGGTCCTGACAATAATCCAAAATCTCGTCCTTGCATAAAGTTCCATCTTTCTGGAACTTGCTGAATGCTTGAAGAACCAATGAAGCAAGAGCATTTGGATGGAAACCAATAAAAATGTCTGCAAGAGTTAATGCTTTTCTTCTATTGAAATTGTCAATTCTTCCTTTAGTGAATTCTTCAGCCCACTTCTGCAAGTCCATGGTAATGTCAAGCTGCTCAGGAGTTAAGAGAGAATCAATGGATAGGTAATGTTTCTCGAGTCTATTGATGAGAGGAATTGGAAAGCGTTTATAAACTACTTGTTTGTCAGCCACCACGATCAATTTGAAAGACTTGTGCACTTTGCATTTCACCCTCTGGGTTCCGAGACCAAGGTCGACGAACCTCTGGTCTCCAAACGTCACGTAGTATTGGTTTAAAGCATCGTAGAGACTTTCGTACAAATTTTCCAAATTCAAAAGAACTACGGTCTTTCCCGTCTCCATGTAAATCTTTATTCTGTTTATATTTCGACAAATCTGCGTGTACTCGAGGTCTTTCGAAAAACTGCTTCCAAAAATAATTCTGGCATCGTTCATTTGCAGCAAATCATGTTGGAGGAGATTGAATGAGGAGTAGTTGTCCATCAAAATCAAAAGATACCGATTCTCAAAGTCAAGGTTCGTTTCATCGAGACTTTCCCTGATCAAGGACGCAGGAATGTAATTGCGGTCCAACGAGGTATCCTCGGGAATGTGAATGACTTCTTTGACATATTCCTTGAATAACTCCAAAGCTTTCACCCTTTCTAATCCGCTGAAATTTCTGAGAATAGCTCGTTGCAAATCAATCCACGAAGGCGTTGTTCGAATGCGCTTGGACACGGCATAAATCATTTTGATCAAACTAATAAAAGCAAATAAAATCATTTAATCTAGTTAATTGGAAAACATTGAATTAAGATAACTATCCATTTTAACCTGTAAAAGTCTCTCAAGCCAAAAAATTCTTTGATTTCCATGGTTGATTCACAAAGCTTCAGGTAACCTCTTGCGAGCGGGCCAAACAGTTTTTCACAATGTCTCAGAATTGTCGCATCGGACGAACAGATGCCTCTGCCACGAAACAAAACAAATTCTAAATTGAGAAAATATTTGTAAATACATTTTTCATGCAAAAAGGCATAAATTCTGCAGAAAGTAATTAATGAAGTCGCATTACCTAGCACTCAATATGAGTTCATTTTCATCAGGCGAGCACCTCTGAACAAAGATTCCTCTGTTCATTTTTGCAGGATCGAGCGACCAGTTGGAAATGCCAATGAAAGCGACCTTCTTATGAGGCAGTATTTCATCCTCATCTTCGCACCCGTCCTCTAAAAGGGGATGCAATGCCTTCAGAGGCATTTTCTCGGAATCTTCGGCCAAACCCACTTCGTCCAAGACGACGACCGACACGAACTTGTTCAGATCTTTTCCTTCTTGCAGCTTGGCGCACTGTTTGAATGTCCCCGTGATGCCTTCAGGAGTGGACAGGGGACTGCACTGATACGAAACCATGTGAGCCTAAAAAATGCGGAAGTAGAAGTCAGGTAGGACGCGTTCGATTCGACGTCGTTTCGCGGGGAACTCACGGATTTAAAGCTGCGGAACAACTCGGACTTGGATTGGTTTCCTTGCATGGCGTCGGCGACGACCGTCTTTGCCAGAGATTTGGAACTTCCGGGCTTTCCGATGAGGAAAAGAGGAATTCTCAACTCGATGCAGACGACCATGACGAAGAGATTTTCCTTCAAGGCCTGATTGCGGGCAATGTTTTCGACGAGATCCACCTCCTTCAAAAAGACATCCTGGCATCTGATCAATAAAAATTGTCGATTCACGATTGAATAAACCGATACTTATTGCATGAGTAATAAAAGAATGAAGACGTTACTCAACTAATCCGTGGCAAGCAATCGAGAAAAGCAAAAAATTATAAGTGATATTAATGAACATATTTTCAAAATATCAAGAACTTTTACAATTCCATGGAATTAAAACAAATTGTTTACACTGATATTTCATCCAGTATTGTATCAGGTCCATTTTTTAAAGTACATATAAATTCAAAATGTGTTGAAATAAAGCTTCTGTATTCCTCTCTTTTCGATAGGCAAGCGTGATAGCAAACTCCGAGCGCCAGAATCAATGATCTTGACAAATCATCGATCTGCAAATAAAATATGTAAATTTTTAGAATGTTCACTTTGGATCACAATAAGTAGTCAGAAATTATCACCTCATTATTTTCACTGCCTGCATCATCTTGCTCTTCTATGTCACCATCATCACCATAATCATCTTCTTCATCATCACCACCAAACTGTTCTATGTTATCTTCAACAATACGATCATCATTGGACTTTTCAGCAAAGATCTCATCCATTTTTACAAAAATGCTGTCATGTTGGTAGAACCAGACCATGACTTTGAGACATCTTTCGACATCTCTCAGGCTGACGAAACTGCATTCATCATTTTGATCTCGCATGAAACTTTGGGAGGCCGACAAAATTTCACTTATTCTTAAAATCAAAGTCTCAGATGACTTGATGTTCAATTCTTTTGAAATCTGCGAAAAATATAGTTGTGATTTTGTTTGTTACAAATAGACTTTAAATTAAAATACATTGGAACCCACTTATTGCAACCCGAGTTAACTCACCAACTTTATTAAATCAACGCTTTTGAAGCAGAATCGCCATATTCCCTCTTTATCTTATCATTTTCTCATTGGTTACGGTGATTCCTTTATTTTGACGAACCCAATTCACTCTTGCTGATTTGAGGGGTAGCACTCTATTCTAGCTATTCTGTTTATTTTTTCATTCTAAAATGCATGGAAGTGTCAAGAGAAAACTGGACAATCAATCAATAGAGAAAAAGAGTGAAATCATAATGCAGCTAGAAAGAGGAACAAAACCGGTAGAACCGGTGCTTAGTCGTCAGCATGACATTCCATCAAATACCATTTCATCGGGATAGAAAATGGAGGCTGTTGATAAAGCAAATGTACAAGAAGTCAGTATTTGATCCAGTAAGAAAAAAAATGTAGAATGGCTGAGCACAAAGATGTCGATGATGCAGTGCTTCAATGGTTCACAAATTCGAGAGCAACAAAACTTCCCTTCAATGGTCTGTTCCTGATGAGAACGCGGACATCCTTTTGACTTTAAAGAAAGTCGGGGATAGCTGGATCATTTCAAAAAGAGGCACAACATTGTCTTCAAAACAATTTGTGGAGAAAGCGCTGCAGTTCAACATGAGCAAGTGGATTCATGGCTAAACACTCAAATGTGCACAATTTTGGATACACACGAGAGTGGAATTTTTAATGCTGATGAGACAGGAATGTTTTGGAAATGTCTTTCATAAAAGACTATGGTGATGCTTTCAAGGGGATGCTTGTCACAATAGAAAAAAAATCGAAGGACCGACTTACTGCGCTAGTTTCTGCTAACATGGGAGGAAGCCCGCTCTACATTATAGGAAAATGCAAGATTTCCAGATGCCTTAAGCATACCAAAGTTCTCCCATGCAATGAAGATGGCCAACCCAGATCCTTGATCTGTTCAGTGCATGGGTGCAAAAGTGAGACAGAAAGCAGAAAAAAGAATCGTTGGCAAATGTAAAGCTCATCCGGATGTTCCTGGTTTCAAGGCCATTAAAATTGTTTTCCTCCCACCTAACACAGTAAGGACAATGACAATGACAATAACAATGACAATGACAATGACAATGACAATAACAATAACAATAACAATGACAATGATAATGACAATAATAATGATTAAGCTCCAACCTAAGACTTTTGTTGTTAGCAAACACGTATGTACTGTTACCAATATCAAATATCAATTGCAGCTGTGTAAAAAAAAAACATGATTCTTATTTATTAACGCACATTATGTACAAGCACATGTTAATATACAGTTGTAACTCTGATTTTCGGTCATCTCGACACTTTTTGGCAAAACCCTAGGCCAGCGACATAACCGGGTTCGACCACATTTGTGCTAAACCACTTCAGATCTAATTGATAATTGGTGTTGTTTTAATAAACTTCTGATACAAAAGTAAAATGAATGATTACCAATGCACTTATTAATTGCAATAATAGTAATGAATATGACTATGGTGATGACAATAATAATAATAACAATAATAATAATAATAATAATAATAGTAATAATGATAATAAATTTATGATATTAATAGATAATAGATAATAAGACATACGTACACAGCAATGAACCATTTGTCTGATGTAGAGTTTTTCTGCATCTTCGTCGAGGTGTCCAAAATCCCAAACGAGTGGCAACATGCTCGGTGGAAGGGATCTCACTCGGTACACGAGGTGTCTCATTGGTATCGTGCCTGAGTTAAATGACTGAGTGAGTAACAAAGTAGATGTAGTTGTAGTAATAAGTAAATTCTTAAACTATTCACCTATCATTCGCTTCATTAACATATTTGACAGGATTGCATATTTGAGAAATGCAAGGACGTGCATCCATACCATTACAAAAACTACTTTCTCAAATAATATTATATTCAGAATAATAATATTCAATTGACTCAAAGAGAATTAAAGAGCCATAAAATTAACAAAATTAACCAACATTTAGATTTTCATAAATCTTAATATAAGCATAATATTTAAATCTTAACCCAATATTATATCTTAATATGACATTTGCCTTAATTAGCCTTATAATGGTAACATTGAGGTCTTAATATAATTTTAATAATAAAATAATAATTGGTTGAAGCTTTTTTATGTAAAGTATGTTTGATATAAATAGAAATTACATAATTTTCAGTACCTAGGCGATCAGTTGTCCTGCTTGAACTGACGTGATATCCAAGGCCAGCCTTTTCTAATTTGCTGATCAATGCATCGGAATGTCTGGCAGGAAATTCGTGCCATTAATGCCAATAATTAACGAGTAAATATAAAATGTAAACAACTGAATAGCAATTGAATAATTACAAAATACAATACAAACACAAACTGACAAATTCACAAGAAGAGCATTACAAAAGTATACCTCCTGTACGGATTGCAGGCAGCAACCAATTTCAGATCGACTCCTTCGAGCGACTCTCCGCAGACGGTTTGGTCGCACATGGCTTCCTTGATCAACCCGATGGCAGATGTTGTGTTTGCCTCGTCGAAAAACAAAACGGTTTTAATTCCGGGAATCCTTTCGGAATTTTCTCTCGCGAGAACCGAAACCCTTTTAATTTTGTCGACAATGTTTTGCATCGTCGTGCCTCCATGAATCTAATTGGAAGATAATATAACAATAACTAAATTGGAAGAATATAATATAATAATAACTAAAAATTAAAGAACGTAAGTGAAACACCTTCATCAAAGACATGTTCTTGATTTCAGAAAAAGGAGGCTTCATGAAGTCGCACAAGAACTTGATTAGCCTCGTCTTCCCGCACCCGGTTTCACCCATCACCACGACGGGGATGTTGCATCTGCGGGAGTTCGGAACATATTTCTTTAACATGGAAATGTCCAAATGGTCATTCCACCATAATTTGACTGAATTAGAAGGCTTTTTAAAGGCTGAATGACTTCAACTTTTAACATATTTAAGTGCTATTTTAAAAATAATGCAAAACAAGAGATTGGATTTCTATCATGACATCAGAGCAATAAACTAAGCTGCATACATGACTACCAACGCCATAATTTGAGAATTTATGAAAAAATCTTTAAAAATGAAGTAATTTGATTGTGTTGAGTTCTCATGTAAATCCTCAACATCTCGAGACCTGAATCTCATGTAAATGGCCAGCATCTTCTTCACGTTGTCTGCCGTTAATTCGTAGGTTTCGTCGGGATCGTGGATTTCTTCCAACCCGATGATGGTCGCCATTTTTATCAGCTTTTCCATTCTAAATGACCGGTTATATTTAAATTAAATAAGTTAATATAACAAAATAAATTTGCTGCAAATTACAAGTATCAAAAGTGTTTCACTAATAAGTAAGTATCTGTTATAATAAAGTGTTTCCACTAATAACTAACTAACATATATAATAAAATATTTTCATAAATAAGTAACTACTTGGCATAATAAAACATTTTCATTAACCTGGTCAGCATGTCAAAGTTCTCAGTGAGGTTGACCCCATTTCTCTGGAGAGCATCGAACAGAGGTTGTTGAAGGGCACCTCGTCTGAGAATTCTGTTGTTCACAGGATTGACGATGTTTCCAGTCGCACGATCGACAACGAAACCGATGAACGTGAACGAATGTCCGTCGTTGTTGAAAAACAGATAGGGATGAGAACTGTCACAAATTATATACAAGCACTATTGAATAATAATCTACAAGTACGAAATAATAAATTATATAAAAATATTTTTATGAGTAATAATCTAAAAATTTAAACATTTGAAAAACAATTCAAAAATGAAAACAATTATAATTAATAATTAAAGTCAATAACAATTTGTTATAATATTAATAATGTTAACCTCATTTCCCATGTTCTCTTCATTTCATAGCCCTCAAGAAGAACAGTTTCACTCTAAATAATTCAATTTAATTTTAAAAATACTTATTTTACTCATTAATTATTCTCATATTACAAACACCAAAACACTTGATATGAGATAAAATAAAATATTGAGCGGATTTTAATAAATAATTAAAAAATAAATAAATAACGACATCTTCATAACTAACATATAAATGAATATTAATGATTGTAATAAGTGAGTGCTTTTGCCCCAAGTTCAAATAACTCATAATTTTACTGAAAATTAATCTAAAATGGACCGATTTCTTACCAGACTCTCATTAATTTCATTCAACATCTCCGGGGATTGCTCAGAAATTTTCAACGATCTCGTTGCAAAATCCTGTATTAACAAATGGTCACTTCAAAAAAAAAAAAGAAAGAGATGTGACAATTTACCAAAAATGTAGAATTAACCTGAGACATAAGGAGCATGAAATCGATCACAAATTTTCGAAAGTCGGGTAAATCTCCGACCATAAATCCCTGACAGAAAACGGAATTTTCATAAGAAACCAACTGATTATTAAAAAAGTCAATAAAGTGCTTCAGTTCTGCCCATGAGGGGTCCTCAACTCCACAAAACCTGTCATAAAATTCAGAAGAAATGGTCAGCAAATAAATTTCAGTTTTCAAAAAGGCATGGTTAAAAGTACCTAAGCAGTAACTCAGTACAACCAATCATATTCAGGTAAGTATTGGGCTGGTTAAGTTGATAACTCAAATACATGCAAACTCTCTGAAATTGTTCACTTTTAAACTCTTTTTCATCTAATTTTTGATCCAGCGATTGAGAAGAAAGTGATGGTGAACTTCTCAATTGTTCTGTGACATGAAAACATGTGTAAACAATTAATTCAAATAATCAAAAAAAAACATTATGAAACCATCTTTGTTGTTCATCATTCGTAAACTGTCGTTTGGAGACCAGCAGTTAAAAGTCGGCAGCAAGTAAAACATTTTATGGAGGTAGCCGTGCGTTCCCTGAAATGCAGGTTCATCGAGTAAAAATATTTTATCCTTCCTCGAGGTTATAAAGAATGAAATACCGTTGCAGACTGATTTGATCTGATGTTGGTTTTTCTGATGATAGGACAACTTTCAACCAAGTAAACGTCTCCAGGAAGTTTTCTCCAAACGTAACCGTCCTCGTCACTGAGTGTGCCGAGTATTAAAAGGTTGAAAAGAAAACAATCCACGCCCTTCACGACCTGAGAGATTAAAAGAAGGTGTCTTCATGTGGACTGCTCACTAATGGCAGTATAACAAGGTCAGATTAAAAAAGTTAGCAAGACTTCTAAAAGTGAGCCGATATTTAAATTTAAAAATATAATGACATTAAATTTAAAGATATAATTACATTATATTTAATGATATAATTACATTAAATTTAAGGATATAATTGCATTACATTTAAATTTTAAGACTAAAAATTTAAAATTTGTCTGTAAAATTCTATAAAGACCTGACATTAAAAAGAAAAAATATAAATCCATATTAAGTTGATCGATAGAAAGCGAATAAAGAAATTAACAAAATATCAAACAGTGAGTACCTCTGATGAAACATCAAAATGGATGATTCTCTCGCAAGCATCTTTGTTCTCCATTGCAAACTTTCTCAAGCGTTTCACGACGGCAGAGACGTCGACACTTTTGTTTTGCAGGGGGATGCTCAGAAAAGCTGGGTATTTAGCACTTCTGCACACAAACTCTTCAAGTGTCCTCCTCACTTTCAGAGTTTTCCCAGTCCCGGCTTTATCCGATTTGACGAGCCTGGCACAGCTTCTGAAATGGAATAGAATATAATGAAAATGACTAACATTAAGAACCACAAGCTGATCTACAATTGCGATCGTCTCACATTTCGGGATTTGAAAAAGAACCACGCTGAGTCAGATGGTGCAGCACGTATTTTGTAATGTCTTCCAGGCCGAGAGGAGTGAACTTCACTTTGAATTGGTCCAAGGCATCAGCAATGTGTGAATGAACATTGCAATCACAGATGATAATGAATTTTGTATCTGTAAAACATGGACCTCATTTCAAATATCACAAATCTACAAGTTGATTTTTGACATTTAAATTATGAATTTAAAAACAATGCAATTATATTAACAATACAAAATATTATGGATAATTAGTTTTTGATATTAGGTTGATGAGATTAAGATATTTTTAAAAGACATTGAGGGGAAAATTCACAATGAGATGGTCACAATGGTCTGGGTATAATTTATTATTGTAATTGTAATGTATTATAATCATTAGATGCTAATTAAAATGTGATAGTTATTAGATGACAATTAAAATATATAATTAATATACAACAAAACAATTGAAAATCCCTATATCAATAAATCAATAAATCAATAAAAATTGAGACCTTCTTTAATGAGGCTGAGAAATTTTTCAATGCTGTCTGCCACATTGTAATCCAGCAGCTCAGCTCTCGCCAAGCAATACAACTTTCCACTTTTGTCAGCTTTTGCCCTCATGCACATAATTTCAATCTGAAAAGGTGAATATTTTAAGTAAATAATGTGAACAGAACATAACATTGCAGGAAAAATTAATAAAAGATGTGATTACTTCTTCAGTTGAAGTATCTTGATTGCATATGAGAACTTCATCAGTGTTTGGAAGTGGTAATTCAAATGAATTTCCATAAATAGACAAGATGGTATTCCACATTTGACCTTTAAATAGTTTAACTTAAAAAGTCAAAAATATCAGAACAGTTCAAATGTAATAATAGTCTTATTGTTATTATTAATTATAATTATATTAATAACGTCATTATTATTAATAATCAAAAGTGTAATCAAAGTGTATCACTTTGGTCACTCAGAACGAGATTTGGTCTGCCTTCCCTCATTTGACAGGGCAGAACTCGTGCCGAGTTAAATTGAGTTCCTGGTAAGAAATTCAAGAAATGGATTAATAATTGAAATTAAATACACAATAATAAATATATTGTAATAAAGAGCAAGCTCTTGGTGTTATACCAATAAAAAAAATATTCAAATGACTAATTAAGCATCTTAAGAGTTGATGTACCAAATTCAGAGCCAATCTTCTCGAGGATAAGACCGAGCAGTTCGATGCTTATGTAGTCTGCAAATCCGGAATCAACCTTTTCTAAAAATGTCTTCCAAATTTCCAAAAAATTCCCTTCCAACGCACTGAAAATTTTAAGAAAACTGTTAAAACAAGTAATAAGATTGATTTTAATCCTTGAGTTCATTAAATGGGAATTGGTCAGATGACATTTTCTACTTCAACATTTGTATACCATGTATTTTGTATATTAAGTATTCAGCTAATGATTTGAGAGCTTCATGCATTTATAATGGATATGAAGACACTACAACTGTATAACAATTTACTTAAATAATATTACTTAAACAATTTACTTAAAACCAGTCCTGGTAATGTAGGCTGATGAGAACATAATTAATAATAAGTATTAATTTCTACTGCAACTTGCATTTTTCATCTGAGATAACCATCATATCAAAGCACATTTACTTAATAAGCAATTCAGTAATTCGAATGCCAAACACATTGCATTTTTAACAGCCCCAAAATTTTCAATTGATTGAAAACATACATTATTAATTAATATCTAATTGAATAGGTAAAACTAAAATTAAATGTTGCAAATATCAACAATTACTTTTCTGAAGGTAATTTTTTACTGATATTTGTCATTTCTTCTTGTAAAAAGCCATAAAAATTAATTTTTTCTGTTTGGAAAGTCACATGCACTGGCTGTTCATCATTTTCCTGCATTTCATTCTCTTCGAGGTTGTTTTCATTCTCCATACACCACAGAATTGCTAAGAATACATTGAAAATATTACTTTTGATGATCCACTTACGAAACACAAAGCTTCCTGCAAACCTTCTTGAAGGTTCTCGGCATCGAAACGTCCTTCGGCAGCTTGAGCGAGCGGCAATGGAAATCCAGCTTTTAGAAGCTCCTTCGCAAACTCGCTCAGTGAATCATCTTTATCAACTTCAGAACGCTTATTCACGAAAATATCGCCTGATTCGTCACCATATGATTTTGAAAGTTGTTCGAGAGCACCTTTTGCTGCTAGAAACAAATCCTTTTTGGTGGTAAATGGTTTGACAAGAGACAGAAGCAGCGACAATTCTCTTCCAACATCATCATGTTCGTCTTTTAACGCCTTTGCAATTTCTTGTTGCAGTATGATTAATTGTTTGGTTGTGAAGAAGTTTAGGTAATGTTTCTGAAGCCTCTTTTCTTGTATGTACTGGTTCCATTCCTTCAAGCAGTCTTCCATGATATCGCATAACTTTTCAATTCTTTCATAAATTTTCAGTTTCTTTGCCTCCCTACGGGTTCCTAAAATGTGCTGAACATGCTCATCATTGGAACTAAAGTCAATTCTTGCAAAGTATTGTTTCGTTGGATTGCAAAAAAAGGTGACTTTCCAAGATGTGAACATGCAACATCCTCTGTCCACCAGCTTCATGTAAACATTTGCAAGCCTCATAACTCCATCTAATGTCTAATTTAAGAAAAAAACAAAACATTACTAGGCAATTGTTCAATGCATTAACTTAATTTACTTTCAATGAAATAAATTGTTAAAGATAAAATGTTGAAATACAGTTTAATGTGCAAACAAATGAATTAATTTAAGTTTAAAACTTCAATTTAACGAATTAATTTGTAATTTCACTGATGAAATTAACGAATACCAAATTGCTAATTGAACACAGTTGAATAATAGTAATAATGGTAATAATAGTCGAATAAGTTGGTAATAACTTAAAGAACGGGTAGTTCTCAGGTGCACTACTTTCAAGAGTTGCTTAAGAAATGTGCAGACCAAGTGAACGAGAGTCTTACCCTGTTAAACGCTTCAACATCTTGTTTGCCTTCTTGTGCTTTTCCAGCAACCAGCATGAGTTTACTTTGCAGGTCACACAAATGTTTGATGTCATGAACTTTCCAAGTTTCAGAATCTACATTTTCTGAATGCTCAGCTGTATATCTTTCTCCTTTCTTCAAGTAAAGCTTCATCTGAACAACATCTTGTAATGTCTAACAACAAACACAAATATTACAGCAAAGTAATTTAATTCAAAACTAACTTAAATCAACAAACCAATGCATTTGTATCTTTGGAACTTAAATTTCCGACAACAAAAATTCCCTTAGAATTAATGATTGTTGCATTTTCCAGGGCGTTGACTTCAACCGCTCCGTGCGACTTCTTTATTCCCTTGAACCACTCCAAGTGGCGGGCTGCATCTCTCTGCAAACAGGATTTAAAATTAATGTAAAGTTAATCCTGTCTATTTAACAACAATGCTTCATCTAAAATCATAATAATTGCCATTTAATTCATGAATAACAAGAAATCAATTAACTAATGAAAATCAACAATTACAAATTTCTCAGCAATCCTCTTATCAACACCAGCAACACTCCACACAGTCCTGCAGAGTGAAATGAATTCAGTGAATCCCATTTCTGTCTTCAAGTCATAGATGAGAGAAGAATAAGCAGTTGCTGCAGCATGAAGACAGGATGCTTTCTCGACCTCCATGTCTCCTTGACCTTCGGCGGATATCAGTGCAAGGTCAACGAGAACCTTGATTTCTCTGGGACCTTCAACAAGTTAACCTTCGTGTCAACGTAATTCAAGAACTATTCAAAAGTCCATCTAACCCGAAAGTGATTTTCTCAGCCACTCGACGAATTGTTTTTCTTCAATGAAAACTTCCAAACACCTTCTCTGAATGTCACTGAAATCGTGCAAAGACTTGCACTCCTCAATCAACTCTTTTGAAATGTCACCGAGAGACAGACTTTCTCTTTTAACCTTTGTATGTAAAAAATAAATAAATATTTGTATGTAAAAAATAAATAAATATTTGTGAGACTCTAATGAATCCAATCTGTTCAAAGCTATTGACTTACAACATCAGCAATTTTCTCCACATCATCAAAAGATCCTGAAAGTCCAAATTTACTTTTGAATTCGAGCATTGTTTCTACTCCTTTTTTACATTCACAAAGTTTTTGGTAGTTCTTGATTTGGTCGTGTAAATGTTTAGTCTCGTCTTTGCAGAGCATATTCAGTTCCTTCAAAAGATCGTCATCATTAAAGTGCAGGAACCTTTTTTGCACATCGGACAATTGGATGCTTCTATCTTTTAGTGCTTTTGATATTTTCTCCCAGAGTTTCTTACATGGAAGGTAAATAGAGTCCACGATGTCAGTTATGGTGGCAGTTGATTTTAAAAAAGATTTTCTCAAGCAATTATCCCACAAGTCTTTAAGAGTGATACTTTGCTGATACTCGTTAAGAAACTCAAGCATTTCCACTGCCCCTGAAACAATCTGCAAGATCTTCAACATCGGTCGGTCGCCAACCGCCGCAGAAAGTTTTGAAATTTTTGACAAACTCAGGTCACTATCTTTAATAATTTCTTGCTTAAATGCATTTAGTTCATCTGTGGGATGTAATTTAAGTTTGTAGAACCATTTGATCAAATGGAATCAATTAATTTAAACTAACTTGTGTCAAAACCATGGCAGAAATCCAAAAAGACTCTGATTTGATCACATCTCTGACGATAAAATTGAAAGTCATGTTTTGATTGCTTCAACAACTCATTAATCTTGTCCTCTCTTTGCTTCTGTTCCTCCTTTTCAATGTCACAAATGCAGTTAAGAAGCCTTAAAAATTTGTCCGAGTGGTTTGATAACACTTCGACCAATCCAATCTCAATGTCTCCTGTAAATAATGACTTTTGAATCTCTTCCAATATGCTCATGGCCTGAGCCAACTTCATTCCGGATTCTTCTCCCAGGTTTTCCATTCCTAAGAATTTCAATGTTGAAGTGATAAATTTTGAAGATATTCATACCTATTTTAGAACTTACGATAAACTTTCACCAACTTCACAAATAACGGCTGATTTAATGCAAACACCAACATGGAAAAATTGTCATCTTTGGGGGGCCAAATTTTTTCCACAATCACATCAAAGATGTTTTTGAAGGTGTGCATATTGTCATGTTCAAACATTATGTGCAAATCACCTGTCTGTCTCTACATAATTCAATGCACAAAATGTCACCTAAGCTATTATCATTCAGAAATGCTATTAAAGTAATAACATTACTATTATTATTATATTATTATTATTATTAATTATTAAATAATATTAAATTGATAATGCATTGACTCATTGAAGTGACCACAATCCTCACTCACCTTCAAGCCATTTTCCACTTCTTTAAGCATAACATCGAAGATCCAATCTTTCAAGCATGAGTGACATGACTGAGCCATAATTTTAGAAAAAATCTTGCACTTCTCATTAAACTTCATCTAATTAAATAAAACATTACAAATCAAAAGTCAAATTGTGAAGCAAAAATACTTGCAACAATACTTTCACAAATACTTGCCTTTTCAAATTTGTTCATGGAAATGTCTTTAATAAAATTTTTCAAGTGATTGTCAAATGAAGTTGAGCCTGTTGAAGGTTCCAACAAGCTGGAAAATATCTTTAAATAAACATTTGAAATTTAGATCAACAAGCCCAGCAATAAAAATAATAATGAATATGATAACAATAATAATGATAATAACAATGATAATAATAACGATAATAATTATAATAATAACATTATTAATAACAATAATAATAATAACAATAAAAATAATAACAAAAGTAATGATAGTATGCGTTATTTGCCGAAGTTTCTGATTTCTGGTCCTACTTTCAGAAATGCACAATTATCTAAATTGTTGTTACAGTATTTCAATCTAAATTACATTACATTTTATGGCTATAAATATCACTGACTATAATCAGTTAATAATCTGCAAAAATTATTACATCTGAACCACTGAAATATTCCCTTATTAAAGTCAGTAAATGGATTCGTTATTTATCCGAGCTCAAAATATTTTTAAAGCGATGCTCCCTAACATTTTAAGATATTGTTAACAAAAAGTTAAACAAACAAATGCAAACTTGGTATTCAAATGATGAATGATTTAGCCATTTTTTGGTCATCAGAATTACTCTGTCAACTAACTGGTTGAGCTCATTACTGTAATCATCATTTTTTACATACATTTTTTCAACAAGATTAAAAGCAATACACAATGCAGAAATCATGATGCTTGTTGACAACAGTTTGATGTCATCACTTAAATAGCTGTCCATTGCATGCTTGAAGAGGGAAAAGGTCAAGTTCAAAATGTAGCGCATCCCTTCTGCATCGTTAAATCTGAAAACAATTATTTAACGCTCAGAACTCATCATTGAATTCATCTCAATTTCAGTTAAATTATAAAATTCTTACTTTTTTTGTTCTTGTAAAACATCATTCATCAAGGACTTTAACCCATTCAAACAGCCAAAAAGATGATTCTTAAATTCAAATAAATTAATTTTTGAAATGCAAGGATTAGTTAATATTTTTTTTCTTCTAAAAATGCTTAAAGCAGCAAATTTAGAAAATCATGTGCATATATCATTTACAATTATTAATTGTAATTAAATTATCACCTGAACTCAAAAAAGTCACAAAAAGATGCCATATAAATTGACTAGTATTACCATTACATTATTCATAGTTATTAAAATAAATTCACAAATACTGCACCACTAACTCGGTAGTACTTAGAATTGGACGCAGTTTTAATAAAGAAGGTGACGTTGGCAAGACAAGCATCCAATGGAAACTTCTTCGAGCAAATTAACTGTGGAACGTGGTGAAGGTTCATCATAGCCAAGAACGATCTTGGCAGAAGGTGGTCAACTTCAAACATGGATGGCAAACTTTGCATGTAGCTGTCCAAAGGCCTAGAAAGACATTCTATTAATTTAGATAAATTGCTTAACGATCTGAATTTATTTCAGATGCACCTACATTACTATTTCTATTTAATAAATTTAAAATAATGACACTTTAATGGCCTATAATTTGCAGTGATTAAATATATTTGAAAATAAAAAATAAGAATTTTTCAAATTAAACAAATTACATTTGGTAATGATTTAATCAAACTGCATCCATTCATATCAACTTTAAGATAAAAGTGAGAAACCAATAATAAGCACTTACATATTTTCCGACATCTCATATTTGAACACATCTTTTAAATGACGTACACTTGAAACACCCCACCATTCTTCATTTTCATGATCAGCATTTTTATGTAATTCTTGAAAAGGTTTTGACTTTCCCTCCAAGAAATGAAGAAAGGGCAGTGAGTTAATCCAATCAGGATCAATTGAATATTTAGTCACAATTTTTTTAAGAAAAATCAACAAAGCATCAGCAATTTCTCTAAAAAAAAAAATTTAATATGAAATAATTGTAAAACCACAAAATAATTCTAAAACCAACATCCTCCAGTGGCCAGGAAAGAGTTTACAGAAATATTCATAACCTTCACATTTCTTGTTATCATCGGGTCTCAATGAAAGCAAACAACATAATTGATTGGAGATTTCATCATCAAAGAATTTACATTCCTTGAAAATGAATAGAACACAAGATGCTCTGGACAAAGCATCCTTATCCAATTTATTGCTCAAAAATTCCTTCAGAAATTCTGATACCATCTAAATATAATTAAAGATGTTAAATATATTAAGTGAACAAAATAAAGTTCAGACACACATGATGCTTGTTAAAATTGTATGCTAAAAGTCAGAAATGCAACCTTGTTTAAACAAGACTCTGGTATTTTTAAATTTTTCGTTGATCTTTCAGCAGATTTGAAAACGGACAAAAACTCAAATAAAAAGTTTTTTCCACTTCCAGATGAATCAGAGAACTTCTTTGGAAGCAATTCAAAGTACCAGGCAAGGAGAATGTTATGATTAGCATCTTTGTTACCAGAAACCCATTTAGTGATTACTGATGTAAATCTCCTCATGAATGACTTGCTAGGCTCTTCAGGTAAATAGGCATCATATATGTTCCATTCTGAAACACAAAAAATAATTAAATCAATGAAGTTTAATTCATCTAACTTTCTTATCAATAATAACTATAAAAATAATAAGGATGATGATGATGATAACAATAATGATAGCAATAGCAATAAAAGTAATAATAATAACAATATTAAGATTAATAATGAAAGCAATAATAATAATAATAATAATAATAATAATAATAATAATAATAATAATAATAATAATAACAACAACAACAACAATAATAATAATAATAGTTTTATTTGTCTTATGTTTGTTTATATTGGGCCACGACACTGGAATTGTTGGCTTACTTGAGTTAACTTTTGTTTGAATTTTGATTTTCCATGTATATTGTTATGACTGCCTATGATCCCTTGTTGGGATCTGGAGTCATTGTTTTCTGGCAGAAGGCCGTGATTGTAATTATTTAATAATAATAATAATAATAATAACAATAATAATAATTGCTCCATGCTTTGAATATGAATAGTGCCATTCAGAATTCCAGACTGTATGAGGCTCGAAGATCCACCAAAACCATGCTCACCCCTTGGAATACCACAGAAGAAGAACAGGTAAGAATTACTCCAAGTGTCAATTGTTGGAAGAAGAATCTCACATGCTGGCAAAGATTGAATTGGAACTTAAATAGGAAGGATTCAAAAATGTGAACAAGGAAGCTCAAAAGAATTTCCAGCATAGATCCCTAGCAGCTATTGGATGGCACAGATACCAATCATTATAACTGAAAGATTTTTAGAGATATGGGCACACGAGGAGCATGTAATCAAAAATAGAAATGTAAATATGTAATGACTATGTAAATAATCTAAATGTTCTTCCTTCAGATATATTGGTCAGAAGTAGACATTGGAGTGATATTGCCAAGGCAAAACGAAGTCTGAATTCATTAGAGAAAATGAATTAATCTTGAAATACAAAGGCATGTACCAAATTTGTCAACAAAAACAATAAGGAGAATTAGAAACAAACCCAAGTATATAAGGTATAGAGGATTTCTTAATGATCTCATAATAGAACAGATTACTTCAACAAGTAGACAAGCAAAAACTTTGTCCTATCATCTCTGTTGAAAACACTGTAAAGTCAACACTGTAAGTAGAGTTAAAAGAATTTACTCTGGATCAATATCAGTGCTTTCAGCTTCCTGATGAAGAGCTGTCATTACTGCTGATCAAATCAACAAATAAAAACCTTCAGAAAACTTTAGCTGACAAGGAATACAACACATGGACTGAAAAACTAATACCCCCAGTGGCCTGCTTCAGCCTAGGACAATCAGAACAACCCACCTTGAATGACTGCAAAATAAAACATGAAAGCTCGAACCAGCAGGACACAAAACATTGTACTTTCATGAAAACCAAAATCAGACTTAGTAATAAAGAGTAGAGAACTATTGAAAGACAAAGGCAACGAAATGTTGTTCAAAATTTGTTCACAAAAGGTCAAGCAGCAAAGGCTTGTTCAATATTGAGTGAGGATTACAACGAAGAATCAAAGACAGCTACAGTCTAAGCTAAGGTTAAGGCTTGGTTGAATATTGGGGACAAATTTACTCAAAAACTAAGTTGAATATAAAAGGCCCGTGTCACATATCAGAAAAACCTTGTGCTATCTGGAGTTTCCTATCACCTGCAATGACATGGATTTCATAATTTGAAGACTCCGAAATGCTGCGTCAGGCCTAGAAATGTAAAAAAAACATGGTTTTTTTGGTCCGAGTTTTTTATGTGTTTTTATGAGTTTTTTTATGGTTTTTTATTGTTTTTTGTTTTTTATTAAATTTGTTGAAAAGTGGTGGTTCATGATTAGTTAAACAAGTTTATTGCAACATAAGTAAAAAATATTACAAAACTAGAGCAACAGTGCTAATTTAAATCAAGTTTTGCATCCATTTCACCAAATTCACTGTCTTCATCCTTATCAGATTCTTAGTCTTCTGCTTCAGAGTAACTTCTGAAGTACTTCTGAAGAAGCTTACAGCTTTAAGTTTTGGGGAATAAAAACCGGTTTTCTAGCCCTGTTTGTGGTGAGTCGGTTCTGTTTATCATTTTGGATAAATGAATATGCACTGAAACACTGGATACACTTGGATGCACTTAAGGAAGACTTCAACGAGTTATTCAAATTGGCAGATGCTTTTCAACGTAGACAAATGCTCCATTATGCATATGGGATGCAGAAACACAAAAGTTGAATATGTATTTGGAGGAAGCAGTCTAATAGTGAAAGAGATCTGGGGTTACAATGCAGAACAATTGAAAAGCATCTCCACAGTGCATGGAAGTTGCTAAAAAAGCAAATAGAGAACTTGGAATGATAAAGAGAACAGTAGTGAGTAGGAATAATAATAATAAGGAGTAATACTGAGATTGTATAAGTCATTAGTAAAGCCACATCTTGAGTACTGTGTGCAAGTATGGAACGCTCATTTGAGAAAGGATGTAGAAGTGTTTTAAAGAGTACAAAGAAGGGCAACCAGGATGATAGAAGGTTTTGGAAAGCTGAGTTACAAGGAAAGATTAAGTAGATGTAAATTAACGACTCTGGAAAAGAGAAGAAATAAAGGGGACCTCATAGAGGCATTCAAAATTTTACCAGGAAGGGAAGGCCTTTTGCCTGAACAGTTTTTCAAAGCCACAAAAAGTGCTTCTACTAGAGGGCACGATTGTAAATTATATAGGAAGGCCTCTGGAAACTTAAAAAATAATTATTTCAGGACAAGGATGGTTTCTTTACGGAATAAACTAGATAAGGAAACCATCCATGCTGACACAGTAGATAAATTTAAGATTTACTTAAGTAAATTCGGTTATTAAGACTAAAAAGAGTGGTTATTACACAGATCCAGGTCTTCTTAACCACTATAAATAATTGTTATGTTATTGTTATGGTAAACCTCTTTCGATTATAGAGGTTGCTATGGCAATGACAAAATCTTAGAAGCTACTTTAGCAAGGATGAACATGTACCTTTCCACCTTTCCATCAGGCTATTGGTAGGAGTTGCATAAATAACTGCTAAACAAACTGCAATTGGTTTCAGCAACATCAAAACTTCATTTTTAAAATTATAAATTTTTTGTTTTGTTTTTTTTTGTGTTTTTTTATGTGTTTTTTTTGTGGTTTTTTTGTGCTGAAATATTTCAAAAAGAACAAAACATTTTGTAATAAAACAATTGAAATAGTTCACGCTCACATCTTTAGTCAGGCCATGACAAACCACGGAAACATCACATCAAAGGGATCAAAAGCATTGACTTTGCAGTCCACATGTTACTGTGGCTGCTGACAGGTTTGCCTCCATCACCATTCAAAATATGAATAGTTACCTGTATTCCCAAGATAACAGGAGCCGCCAGACCAAGTGATTTCAGAACAATTACAGTGAGTCACTCGTCACTCGACTCTTCCACAAAATTCTCAAAAAGCGAATGATTTCCTTGCCATTGTCTTCGCGTCAGAGAGCATCTCATTACAGAGATAATCTTGCCCATAATATATGGCTGGCGAAATCTCTTATAAAGAAAAGGAAACAAGAACAGAAAAAGTTAAATCTGACTATTGTTGATGTGTCAAGAGCATTTGACTCAGTTTCTCACCAACGATCATGAGGGCAGTTTCACAACCTGGGCACAACTTGTTTATTGAATGCCTGTCAGAATTATACAAAGATAATTGGGTTCATATTAGAATTGGAGAGTAGATGAGCGGTCGCATTCCCGTAGGCAGAGGCATGAAGCAGGGAGATCCAAGCAACTCGATGTCGCTTGAAATTACCAAAAAAAATACTCAAATAACTTCCTACATGTCCCAGTCTAGGAGGCCTGTGGAGGCCTATGCCTTGGAATCTTTCAACTTTGGAGATGGATTCCAAGTGTTTCAATCATTGCATATTACAAATCCTAAAGCAAATTAAAGAAAACAAAGATCAGTTTATGCTAGGAAAGGGAACTGCAGTGATGGAGGAGACTAAAAGGTTTCAAAAGCAAAAGCAACAGCAGTTCCTAAAACAGTAGAAGTATTTGGACTCAGGTCCTTCCTCAATGTCATTGGACCTAGCGACTGACAGAGTCATTGGATCAATGACTGAAATGTTTAAAGATTAGAGTCTTACAAAATAGACTGCGAGAATCAAGATGCAAGCCATTTAACAACACCATCTGCACTGTTGGTTGTCGAGTTAATGAGTCGTTGAGACATTGGGTCTTCCAGGGTCTGTCGCAGTACCAATGGTCTTAGACTTGCGAGACATAACGCCTTAGCAAAGATGTTGGCAAGGAAATTGAGTGCAATGGGGTTCACCACCAAAATTGAATCCAGAATTCCTACTGCTCAATACTGCTACTGCTAGGGACCAAAATTCCAGATTTGTGTGCATGGATAGATTCCGTATATGTCATGTATGATGTGGCAAATGGGATCAGACTCTGCTGACCCCTCATTTTAAACTAGAGGGGAGCAATTTCTGAGGAATCAAGAAGATTTTTGAAGGAAATTCAGAGTCTCAAGGAGGGTCATCATGTGGATTTCCATCAAAACCATGCAGTACTTACAAGACATGGCAAACATTCAAGATGAAAGGCTAATCATGTTTATCATGATAATCAGATAAAGTCTTAGTGAATCCAGAATTCCTACTGCTAAAGGGACCAAAATTCCAGATTTGTGTGCATGGATAGATTCCGTATATGTCATGTATGATGTGGCAAATGGGATCAGACTCTGATCTGACAAAGACTTTATCTGATAAACATGAATTGATTGGAATGATTTGTTGAAGTCCTAACTTTCCGTTCTGACAGGATTTAAAACAAATTGAAAGAGAATGAACAACTTGGGATTGTAATCCTTAATCAGGATCTTTTAAAGAAAGAAGGAGAAGAATAGAAGAAGTTGTTTGAAGAAAAAAATAATAAAAATTATATTAATTACAGTTGTCAATAAAAAAGGAGGAATCAGCAAATGGATGTCAACCTGGGCTTTTCGTGTTATTGCCTACAGAAGAAGATCTGAATTGAATTGAATTGAATTACATTTTTGTTTTCAAGGACCTCAGTTTCGATTTGAATGAATTGAGCATATACCATTTATGTGCATGTTTTTGTTATTTAGTTAAGTTTTTTGTACAGTCCCATGGAGATCTGGAGAGATGATGAGGGACTTTATATATTTGAATGTGGTTTTTTTTGGACTGATTATTCTGATCATTTATGGTCAGGAAAATAAACTTCGTGAGAAGTCTAAAAAACTAATGATTAATAATTATATTAATTATATAAAATTATTTATTATTTTATCCATGTTAAATTAAACATCCAAAGCACTTCTCTTTCCAAATTTTTTCAATTCATTAAAAAAGATAATATACTTATCAAACAACTTTCTTAATTCTTAACTACATTAATATTCTTAATTCAGCTTCATTAGACATGGCTAGCAGGTTGGCCGAATGGATAGCACAATAAAACATTCGTTATGTGCCATTTTCACAACCCAACCTGCTCCTGCCCCTCGTGTAGGGGTGCAATATAAATGGTGGGCCGATTAATAAGTGCCTTTGCATCCTATCCGGACACATAAGGTTCCCGAAAAAATCAGCTAAATAAAAAAAAATACATGAAACCATAAGTTAGTTTAGAGGACTACATTTTTGCATGCAGGAATTCCATGCAAAAGAGCAATCACACAAACGGGGACATCATTTCAGCTTTATCCAGTGGGGGAGAAAACTCTCACATAACTTGAGGATATGACATTTTTTTGCACCTGGTTTAAAATCATGGGGTCAAAAACATTCCTGTGTACAATGTTTTAAACCAGGAATTCATTTCTTGAATTTCCAGTTCAGTAAAAAGATATTTATACAAAATACCTAGAAACACAGTCATTCTAAATGCTCCAATCAATTCTGTTTAATCCCGACATACTAGAAAAAATACAAGGATTAGTCAAAACTGTAATCATACCATACAAGTCTTGAAAGTTTTTCAAAAAATCCAAATTCATGTGAAGTTTAAGATTAATCTGTGCTTTTGTCGTTGAATAAGCATAAGAAATGGTTTTTCCAGACAGATGCTCCTTTGGCAGATCGACCTCACAATGAAGGATATCGACACCATCAAAAATATTCCTGCAAAATATAAAAATTATTTACATTAACTACCAAGTACATTAATTTTAATCAATCAAAATTATTTAAAAACTTATTTTAGAAGATCAATTATATATGAAGCAAAACATTAGCAAATAACATTAAAACAATAATAATGTGACCTAAAAAGCTTACTTCTTGTGGTTCATGACAACATCTTCTGCAAAACTTTTAAAAAAATTTTGCCCCTTTAATGATACTTTCCCACATTTGTGTACTTCATCACTTGGCATGATAATGTGGAATCTCAAACAAATTCTGGAAAGTGATGGAGTCATAAAAAAATGAGTTCATTTGCATTAACAAAAACGTACTTTGATTTGACAATTGGGCAACTCGATGCAGGCAAAGGCTTTGTTATTACATTCTAAAAGAAAATCATTTACAGTTAACAAATTGTATGATTGTATGAACATTTACGTTTATACCTTGGAATTTTTCAATTCTTTTGCAGTACTTGCAGAATCAACTGAAATAAATGCACATGACAATCGATAATGCACGCACATGATATTTGTTAATGCATGCACATGATATTTGTTAATGCATGCATGTAATAAACAAATAAATAAACCTTGAGACTCTCGCTTCGACCGTTCAAGATGTTGAATTTGTGATTGTTCACCACCTTGTCCTATCCTGCATTTGCTAGACTCAGATTTGTCCTTACCTTCTGACTCAAAATTCTTCTCACTTTTATTTTGCAATTTATTTTTAACATCACCTGACATTTGATCTGAATCATGCCATTTTTCTTGTTCAATAACCTGGGGAATCACATTGTCTGTATTATGGGCTATTTCTTGGGGACATGTTATACTGCTGTTGGTTAAAGGAATATTAATGTTATTATTATTGCTATTGACTTGTTCCATTTTGCTTGTTTGATCATGCAATTCTTTGTGTTGTGTCTCATCACTTTCATTGTAATCTTTGGTCTGAATATGTAAATCATCAGAAACCAATGTTGTAAAGTCAGACTTTGAATCTTTTTGCAGAGAAATGTTCTCATTAGCTTTAGGATTCAACGTTTCGTTATTTAAAGCATTGCATTTGTCAGGACCTAATGAGTCCATTCCAACTGCAAAATAAAATTAATCTTTAGCATATAATTGCATGATAGGTAAGCTTATTAATAAATTCTTTTAAAAATCAAATACTAAATAAAATAAACCACTAACTACATACTAGACTACTCATACTAGTAACTTTAAGAACGAACAAATATCTTTTAAATTCAATAGCTCATTGCTTTAATCATCTATGTTATTATTATATATTTTCTGAGAAGAGCAGTGAAAATGTCAGACACACTTCGGAACTATAAAACTCACTTTTCTCTTCATTGTCCTTTGGGGACGAATTCTCGTTGTCCATGTTTTCAGCTCTGATTTATTGTACCAGCGGTTCTGCCACCACCTTACAAATTCCAGCACTGCCTTCTAAAATTGACACAAGCGTCGCGTAACCGAAAACCCTAATGATATCAGCAAGCATCGACCTCCTAAGTCGGAAGGTTTAACAATAAGCTAGCTTTATAGCAACTCAATGTAGATACCGACGGAAATTACTTTCACTTTCTCAAAAAAACGCAATAATATTGGACGTAAATTATTGAAAACATGATATTTTGAATTTAATAACCTTTATTAGCTTTGCGTAGTTAAAATAACTCCTTAAACTGTCATGCCAATTAGGTTTAGTTCTTTTAGGTGTTGTGTGTAAATTACGTTCTATTTTTGGCGAGTCTCGACAGCAGCCGTTCCCCCCTTTGTCACAAAACCACGACTCCTATATCCTGGGTGAATGTCTGAGGGCCTTTCTTACTAGTCGTCACTCCGTTTTGTTTTCGTTTTTCGACATTTTTCCCCGAAGGTAACTGCTTTAAAACATAAACATTTAAAACATTTACTAGCATTCTTTTATGAAAGCTGACAAACAAAAAGTTTGGTAAATACAAGATGCATTACACGGCTTCCATGTTTACGAGTCTATATTCTGCAACACAAATCCTCACCAATACTTTAAAATTCAAACGTGAAGCACGATGGAATACATCAATACCCCGCCATAGCTTTAAGCTAATGTACAAAATATTTGAATGTATTTTAGGGCAATTGTGAGAAAGTCAAAAAGAGTTTGCGTCATTTAAAAGCACAAACAGGTTCTTCTTTCTGAGCAGGTAAACGCTCAGGAACGTCCTCGAAGGGTTCCCTCAATCGAGCTGATGACCTTTCGCTTTCTTAAGTTCTCAAATACTATAGTATACTCGTCCCGCTCAAAAGTTTTTGACCATTTTCATATCTGTGGAAATGGAAATGTCTGTGGCCCATGAACATTCTTCCCTCTTGACAATGCAATCCACCAAATTCAACTTTGCCATCCAGCTTAAAAACTTGTCTCCCTGCATATGAACATAATGATTTAGATTTGAAACTACCTGATTTTTTTTCATTCTAGTTCTAACACCATCGTTTGAAATATCATTATGTTCGACGAGCATATGCTATTTGAGATGCACAATGTTTTCACACCATGTTTTGGGTTTACTGTGCAACCAAACTTAACTAAATACATGAAATAACATGAAAATAAATTTACTTTTTTAAAAAATGCCATGCCTCCATCACTTTTAAAGTCTAAGAAAAAAAGCTAAAATCCACTGAAACTTTGTCCTACAAGTAGGAATCGACCAGGTCACATTTTTAGCCGGGGCAGGGATTCAGTTGCCGGGGTTAGTCGAAGCCGGAGTCTGGACGCAAAATACATGTTTAGATATGAAACTTTCTAACGTATTAACTGTGTACTTTTCTGCTTTACTCCAGCTTCTTAAAACTATTTGCAATGTTAGCATGCAGATGCAGCGAGGAATGCAGTTATTTGGCTCTAATTCCATCATTTCAAGACTCATTTGCAGATATAAAACTTGTGTTCAGTATATCTTCATTAACTATCTTATCATAATCAAAGTCTTATGAAAAATTCAGATTTTTTGACTTGACTTCAAAAAAGTTCGACCACCACATATCATCAATCAGTAGACTTGAAAAGTTGAAGAAAAGCAGAACATTACACTGTTAATGCATTAAAAAGCTTCATATCTAACATGTATATTTTACCACGGCCCAGGCTAAAAGGGTGACCCCGGTCGATTCCTAGTCCCTGTATCTGAGAAGACGGAGAGAGAATAAGAAAACAAGTATAGGTGTCTCTGATGACCCTTTCCTTCTGGAAGGTGGGTCCTAACCAGAGGTGGGCAAAATACTGCCCACTGAGTATTTGAAATACCAAATACTAAAATACTTGAGAAAGGTATTTTAAAATAATAAAATACAAACTACTTCCTTGAGGCACTCAAAATATTAAAATACAAAATACGTATATATACGCAACTACCACTCATTATAATTTTAATTGGTTATAAGTAAAGATGTTTGTTATGATAACCCATGGTTATCAAAGAGCCTCATAATGCTATTTTGCATATTTTACAAGTTTTACTTGTTAAATTTAATTGAAATTTTACGGGATGCCTGTTTACAATAAAATGATGTTATGTACGAAATTGAGTAATATTAAACTCATATTTAACTAGTTATCAGGAAGTTACGGGGTGTCCAAACTGAAGCTCCATAACCTTAACATCCTTAATGATCAAAAGCTTCAAGCGTTCTTAATGGCGAACCACCCCCAAATAGTCATCAATTATCACAACCAATTATGATCCTTCACCAGCTCAACCTCATCCATTTAGTGACTTATTCCTCTTGCAAATCTTGCTCACTTTATGGAGAGATGCCCAATAAGCTATCGACAACAATCTCACATGAATACTAAACCTGCAAACTGTACTCAACATGTCAGTGGAAGTCTTGTGCACCTTCAAACAAAGAACAATTACCAAAACCAACCCTCATCCCTCCTGCAAATTTTGAAATATTCATGTGTGGACATATGGGTCCTGTCTGTTCAGTCACCCAAATGAAAATATCAAACCATATCCAAGTAGGCATCTAACATATCCCAATAAGCAGGCATTAATAACGTGAGCTGACTGAAATGTAAAGCAAAATATTTTATAGACAAGTTTTTAAAACAAATTTAATTTCATAAATTCTGATCATAATGTATCATGTACAATAACAAGAGAAAAGCAAACAAATTCACAAGTTTGAAATTTAGCAAATCCATGTCTCTCTGCAAAACCGTAATTAAAAAAAATGTTTCTCCAAACAAATTATGGGGACCTGAGACAGACGATTCCAAGATGTTTATTTTTAAAACAAAAGCCCGCATTTTTACAATCTCATGCACCAATCACAACAAGCACAGCACCTCGCTTGCTAAAGCAAATTCATAAATGAGACATCAATAGCTTATGTGTTCTCAAATTAAAATTACCAGAAAGATCGATGATCCGGGTAAATTGCAACTTTACAAACCAAATACTTGAGAGGAACCAAACACACTGTAAAGTTAATGCCTCTTAAAAGTAGGTCAACAAGGTTGAAACTATCTGAAAACAAATGTCTGTATGAAGCAAGAACAGCTGAACAAATTCTCTACCAATAATCCAAAAGCAGAGCAGAGTCAAATGAATGGCTCCTGACCGGGCCGTTGCCCCCTTCCCGATCGAGATTGAACTCTCCCGTCCCGGGAGTCTGACCTGAGAGGTCGCGCAGCTCTACATCGAACCGATAGAGTTAAGGCAACTTTTAGCTACTTCAGTCTGTAGTAGTAGTAGATTGGCTGGTAAAAAACAAGTAATTTCCAATGTTTGTAAAAGTTAGGTCCGCCATGCGAAACAAAATTCAACACGTGCAAACAAAATAGTCGACCTTGAACATCTGATAACAAGAGATGATAATAATGACAGCAATTATTATGATAATGATTGATAGATAACTCATAACTTCAACAGAGCATCTCCATAAAGTCCACAACTCCAAAGAGAAGATTTTGATCAATCACTAGGAAAAGTCATCAGATCAGAACTAAACATTTCAACTTTCTTCAGAATTGGATTCAGGTGATGGTAGTGACCTCAATAAATATCATGTACTGTGAAACAACTTCGACAAGCTTAAAGCTTCCAAGCTTCGCGAAATTTAATTCGGAATTCCCGATCAGGAAATTTTAACAATCGTCGAATTCAAACGACAGTTTTCCGCAAGAAAGATAGCGTAAAATTTGATGATTTGAACATAATTGGAAGAAATGTACAAAATTTGTGAACTTGTATGAAAGTAATCAATTTAACAAAAACAATGACAAATGGTAACAAAAATTGTTACAAGTAAGAGTGTCAATATGAACAAATGAATAGGAAACAAACATTACACAAATTACAAGCTAATGTCAGACATCATCATCCAGTCATCATCAGTCAATCACAAAAGAAGAAAAGCCTGAGGGAAGGTTAATCACTCTGCGAGAAGTTTCTCGAGCATGGCGTGACGTTTGGGTTGGTTGAGACCGCTCGGGTCCTCCTGGTCGGGTCTGCGCAGTTTGGCAGGGTTGGTGCTAAACCCACTCGACTGAAAAAGCAGGGAGTCCAAGGCCATGTTATCTTGCAATGCAGGTTTGTTCAGGAAATCTGCATCTTCAATTAAGTTTTTAGTTATCAATAAACAAGCCTACAAATTATATAAAGCACTGCAAAAGCTAATTCAATCAATTAATTAATTTGATCAAATTCTATGAATTCTTCCTTAACTAAAAATATAGGCCTTCCCTGAATTATTGCAAAACTTTATTTTCGTGTTCGTATTACCTTAGTTTTCAGAGGGTCAATGAATAAATTAAATGAAGTCACTTTTCTATTTAAGGAAAACATAATTTATATTCATCAACAAACTTAATGATAGAAAATTATAATCTAGCTTTGAAAAGTTATTTAGTGGAAAATGTATTACAAATGGGTGTGGTGTGTAATACAAAAATATGCAAACATACCAATAGGCATTGGAGATGTAAGGTTACTGCATCTAGCAGCAGATTGACCAGGGATATTTTTAAAAACTCTGCTTTTCGATTCCGGTTGAGTAAAATGAAGATTTGCATTCTTAGTTAGAACTTTATTCATTTCCAGCAGGCTTTCTTTGCTTCTGTCTGCAGCAAGATTAGCATTGCTATCAGCCCAATTCATGGCTTCTTCTGAAAGTTGGCTCAAACAAAATGCAGACTCCTCATTGGAAAGAGCTGAAATGAGTTGATAGATTTCATCGTCTTCCAGATTCCCAATGTCCGAACCGTCGACTCCAAAGAGAGGGGGAGTGGAATTCAAGGACTGCGGCCTGTCAAAAGTCGTCTGCTCGCACTTCTGCTGAGCGACCATCCTGTGGGGCTGCGACTGCAAGAAATTGTCGACCGTCACCTGTTTGCAGTTGGCGTCGTACAAGTTTTGCTTAATATTCTCTTGCATGATATTCTGTTGCTTAACATTCTGTTGTATGAAAAACTGAGAACTGCTTCTTGATGAGGACTGATGTTGGCTTTCTGCCTGAAACATTAGATTTTTAGAATTCTGGCCTTGCAGTTGTGGCGGCTGTAACTGAAGATGGTGGAAATGACTGACATTGGAGCCAAATTGTTGATGCAGGTGTTGGTCTTGCTGACCCACTGCATGTTGACGCGATGCGAAACTCGTAACCTTTAGAGGGCTCACGTGCAGGGGCAATATTTGAGGTTGCTGCACGGGTTGTTTGGGCTGTCTAACAATGTTCTGAGGACACACTTGGCCAAATATTAGATGTTGTGGAAGGCTTGGAAGGGTAGACTGATAAGATATGGGTTGATGGAATAGTATGTTTGATTGAGAAATGGGTTGTTGTCGAATGAGTAACTGATGTGATTGATGAGCCTGCTGAGGGACAAGTTGCTGCTTGATGACTTGATTGCCCATCTGAACGTGGAACAGTTTGTCTTGTTCACCAACAAAAACTATTTTGTGAGTTCCATCCTGAGATTTTGAAAATTGTGATCCATCAGAGTCACCATCAATGTTACCAAATGGTGGTTGTGCAGCCGGTAGGGAGCTCATATGCTGTCCGCCATTACCGACGGCAATGTAACCAACTTTGCCAGGAGTTGCTTGTCGGAGCATTGCGGAGTTTGGTGCCTGTCACAAATCATTCTGCAGTTAGAGTGACTGCAGCTTAAGTTGTTCTACTTAGTTTCTTGGATACTATCCAAAACTAAGAAGCAAGAATGTATCAACTAGAGAATAAGGTGCAAGACCATTCCTAACCTGAACTTGACTCTCAAAGTGTCTGCTTTCCTTTTCTTCCTGAGCAATAATAACTTCTAGGTCATCCAGGTCAGATGACATTGACTGAAAAGCATATGGCACGACAGAGTGGCTCAGTCCCGCCTCGATAGAATCCTCGGTTCGACCGTCAACGAAAGACTTCAAATAAACTTGTGATTGTTGAATCAACAACTTAGGCTCATCTTCAGATTTCTTTGGTAACTTCTGAGCATCAGATAATTTGGCTGAAGAAATTAATATTAAATAATAATGCATTCAATAGACTTAGTTCAAATAAATGAATAAATAAATAAGAGTTTATTACGAATAACCAATTCAATTGAATTTTTTTTTTTTCTGTATTAAATATGGAACCAAACCTGAGGCTGTGACTTGATTGGGAAGCTGATTGTTCTGATTATTTTGGCTCCTTCCTTGTAGCACCCCTTTTAAGGCAAGTTTTGCATTCATTGAAGTGGTAGTTCCAGTGGGTTTCAATGACTGCAACGGCAGTGTTGAAGAATGTGCTGATGATGAGGGAGAATTCATCCCATCGTTCAACACAGCTCCTGAATTATTCGCACTGCAATTTCAAAATCATTTGTCAATTAGAATATCAGCTACTTAATGATTTGAAGATCACATATAATTCATCAATCAATTATAAATTAATGAAGTGTTTGCAATCCTGGAATATGAAATAAGACATCATTGAGAGCTTACATTATTTTGCTTCCATCGATATGAATACTGTGTTGCCTGACATGCATCCTCTGAACGGGAAGGTCTTTGCTTCCAAGGACCAAATTCTTGTTCGCAAGACTGACGGACGACGATTCAGATGACGAAACACTGCTGCACAAAGTTGCCGAAGGTTTTCCTCTTTCATTTTCAGAAACAGATTTGAAAGACACAATGGAAGACAATGATGATGCTGACGACGACGAGGAGGAAGAAGATGGCAACAAATGAGATGAATGTGAATGGCTGTTTTGGTTTAAATTCACTTGAGCCAATGAGTGATGCTGGTGCAGAGCCTGAAGAGATCCTGGCACAACTCCTAAAGTTAAGAAATTGAGATCTTTCAGTGAATTGTAATGCTTCATCATCATCATCATCATAGTTTTGCAAGCAAATGAAGTTTGAGCTGTTGTTTTATGTTTTACTCACCTAAAGACAGTGATGCTCCTCTCCTACTTATTATTGGAGCTGCAGGAAGTAGTATTGGGCTTCTTGGGTCAACGGAATCTTGAGTAGGTGTGGCCTAAGGATATGGATGAAGGTCATAAGTTTAATTCACCTTAGTCTTCTATTTATCTTCCATAAATATCACTTTCAAGATTTAAAAATCTGACATCATCTTATAACAATGAAAAAATTGAAACATAACACGCCTAACAGTGAAAGTAATATCTTTAAATCTAATCTAAATTTAAAAAATCGAATCAAACAGCAGGAAATCTCCCTCCATTCAATGAACAGAATGTACTCTGGATTCTAATAACGATCAAGTGAGTACAAGTAAGTATCGAAACCTGGGAGGAGACTGCTTCTGGAGGCTTCGAAGTTTTCTGGTTGCTGCTCTCTTTACGCTCAGTCGAAGCCTTTGAAGATCTGTTCAGGAGTTGCCCCAGAGTCATTGGAACTGATGTTCTCTGGAAGAGTAATGAAGACAAATTTTTTTAATTTCTTAATCAATCAGTTAATTAACATTTCTTAAACTTATCAAAATCATTGGCTCGAGTAGCAAATCAAAATTTATGTGACACTTACAGGTGCTGTGACATTTGGAGCTATTGAAACATTCATCATGTCTTTGAAATGTTGCAATGAGTTCTCTCCATAAATCTACAAAAATAATAATAATAAAATAAAATTTTTCAATTCTTAGTCTTAAGACAAATGCCATGAAATTTATGAATAATGAAATTATTCTCTAAAGCCATTGAAAACTGTTCCACAATCAACTTAATTCATTAGTTCTAACGAGGTCATCCAATCATCATAATCTGTAACTTTGTATACCCAGTAAGAATTTAATTCTTGCACATGTCGTTGCAAATAAAAGGTATATGACGGCAATGGCGGCAAGAACAACCTCTCGAGACGTCTGCACAGGAGGGTCGACCGATCTTCTCCTTACGCTACCGCCACATGTCGTCGTCATGGCTTCCTCGGCCCCTTTATGCGCGACCGTCATCAGACTCGTCCTGGCGACGCACACGTCCACGCTCTGGTTTTTCACCTGCGGAATGACGGCAGGCACAACGTTGCTTCGACTCTCCGACAGCATTTCCGAATTGTTTGCTTTCGCAAGATTTTCTGATCTGGAAGCACCGATCCTCATCAGTTCATTCTGTATTTCTGTGATTGCAATTCTGTCGTGAAAGAATCTGTCTGACTTCGGTTTCATGCTCTCCTTAAAGTCAGAGTTGTTGATCAGTTGGTCAATTTCAATGGTGGACAGATCAGCAGTCATGATGGCATGTTCAATCTGACTCATCATCAGAGGCTCGATGTCTTCTGACAGGGGAAGTTCAAATGACGAAGATGCCTGAATACAAACAAAACGAAATAAGTACCTTTTCCGCTCGAATGATTACAAGTCTAAACTCACCATCGATGACAAAATACTCTCCAGATCAAAGTCACCATCGTCCAGAAGTCCACCGAGGTCATTCCCTTGACTCTCCTCTTGAAGGAGCAGCTGCTTTGATAGGTTCTGAGATCCGGTCTCAAGAGGAGTCGTCCCTTTATTAGCTTCCAAATTTGTTGTTTCTGCACCAATTTTGAGACTCTGATCGAGGTTGTGCAATTTCTTGAGAGTCATCGTTTGGGGACTGGCCATGGGGAGGGCACTGATGCGACAAGGATTGACAACGTTCTGAGGAGCCGGTTGAGTCGACAGCAATTCCTTTAACAGTTTGCAGTTGCCACTTGTCGCAGACCTCTTGTTGTATTCACCGGTGCCTTCTGCCAAGGACGAATTGCTGGTTATGGTGCCGTTCGAACACGAGATCAAGAAAGATAAAGAAGAAGAAGCAACTGAGAGTAAGGAAGTCTGAGGAGAATTGGGTTGGGGTGCAGTCATCAGAGAAGAAGTGATGGCAGGGATGGTAGAAGTGCAGCTAATGTTCCTCTTCATGTTGCCTCCAATCGTCTGGCCTGCATTCTCCATGTTCACCATGCTTGATATGGTGTCCTTGAACACGAGCGGCTTTTGAGAAATGTTCATTTCAACAGGTTGACACTGGTTGGAAGAGGTGAGAAAAAGCTTTACACCCTCAGAATCATTTCCAACAGTGGACGATATTTCCTGACAACAAGTAGGCCAATAATGTAACAAAGACCACAAACAATCAAATATAGTCAAATATTAAGCTTAATTAGGTCGCATAAAATTGACGTGTAGGCAATGCAAAAGATTTCACAAAGAAACAAATTATAGAGAAAATATGGAAAATAAGAGAAAATACATACAAATGGAAAAACATGCAACTATGTAAATACTCAGTTAACTAAAGGAATGCTTGCCTATGGGCAATAGAACCACTTAGTTGGCATTAAAACCAATTGTTGGCACCATGACTAACCTATTCCAAAGCAGCAATAAATTCACAAAACATTTGTATTTTGCATTCAAATTCAAGCCCTGACATCTTGTCTCCAGAAGATGACAAAGCAATATCACAACTTATTCAAATCTATAAAAGTAAGGCATCTATAGCAGAAGCTTTTGCTTTGGTACAAATCCTAGCCATTTCATTAGTAGTTCAAATCCTTGCAAGGGTTTCTATCATTCGCTAAATAATAGCGATCCATTTAGAATCTCACATCATTAGCAACTCTGATGCTATGCATGTGGAGCCATTATCATTAATCATTATAATCAGCCTTGTAGATTGGTACTACTAAATGAAGGTGAAGTATGTGCAATTACACTACAAAACATATATGAACTATTGTTATGTCCACCACATAAGTACACTCACCGTGGCAGGATGGATAAACACGTCATCAGATGAGTCGGAAAGCAGCTTCGACAAAATGTCCGCTTTCTTAGTAGGTCTGTCTCCTTCGCTGTTCGACTTCAAAAGAGCCTGGATTCAGAGGTTAGCAATAAATCAAGAAATTCATTTAACCGTTGGCATTAAGCACAACTCACCTTGAGTAGAGTGTTGTTCTCGCTAGTAGATTCAACTTCACTTTTCTCATTCTGCATCTGCAACCTCAGACTTGTATCAGGAAGAGACTGTAACGTTTCCAACTTGGCCAGAATGCGCATGGACGTTCTAGTTTTGCTTTCGTTCACTTTCAAGGAGTCTTCGTCTTCATCATCCGTGGCTCCAGTGAGTAGATTCATCAGCAGATTACATCTTACAGAAACAAAACACACTTTTTTCAATCCTAACTGTTGATCTAAAAATCCTAAAGCTTGTTTGTAATTGTATTTCAAAAGCTTTCTTCAAATCAATAAAGAAGCAAATAATTACAATTCCCCGACTTCATTTTAAATTATTAATAGGAGGTAGCAACCCTTTCAAATCTTCTTTTAAACTTCCAATTCAAACAGAAATTCAAATCAAATTTTTGTTCTAAATTTAAACTTGATTATTGTTTGCCACTAACGTTATCTCATTAACTCATGACAAACATATTATACCACAAAGAATATGTTAAAATTAAAATGATCTTCATTTTATACAATTAAGTTTGCAATAACAATGAAATAATTACTAAAATTATTAATAAATTCAATATTTTGAATTGAAAGACTAAAAATTAAAAAAAAACATAAAAATGAAAGATCCAAAATAAGAATTGATGGGATGAAGAAATACTTTATTCCCATGACTTTACTATATTTAAGTCAACATCTACTCAGTTTTTGCTTCTACTATTTTAATTGCACTTCGTTTATATAGCACCATATACATAGCATCAGAGGTGCTTCTAGCAACTATTTATATAGCGCTCCATCCCCAAGGGCTAGGTTTCGAGCCCGACACATTACAACTGTCACCATTAACGCCTTATGCAGGCATGTGACCCATTCGGCCAACCTGCAGTTGCTTGTACTATAAAAGTTGAACTCTCTTAGCAAAGGTCAAGCATAAAAGCATTGATATTGCATCAAAATATCATACTAATGATTGTTTCGATAAATTATTAAAAAATATGACCTTATATCAAAATCTTTTTTTTAACTTTATTCTGCTACTTCAGGATAATTTATAGATTGTATCAATGATGATAATCATTGACCTCACATGAGTGTATAACCAAAAAACAATGACAGCAACCATTTCTAAGGTCATAATTAACTTCGATGGACTTTAACTTTAATGAACTCTTTAATGAAATAAAATTACTTCAGTGCCAAAGTGAACCAACCTTCCCGGAGATTGTCCTCTTTTGCTGTTATGCAACTCCTTCGGGGAATTTGGATTTTCACCAAGTTGGGTTGTACTTTGGGGTTCCTGAGGAGGACTCCTGTTAAAGCAACTGACAATCTCCTTGTGTCTCTCTCTCGAGTTGTTTGAACTGGGAACCAATGTGGAAGCGAGGGTTTTAATGGGGGCCATTTCGAAATCATTTTTTAACTCATCCTCGTCCGTGGCAGTCAGCAGTGCCCTCAACCCCTCGCCTTTGCTGCCCGGCATTCTGCTCGGCCGGAAGAAGTTGCAGGACTCGGTAGAAGGGGAAAATACGGTCAGCATATTGCGTTCCTGAGGAATAGTAGGAGAATTATACAGAGATGCGTCCGGCTTGAGCACAGAGTCGTCTGGAAATGAAACCTGCAACTGCTGAAGGGCTTGGAGCGGAGGCAAAACTCCGGTCGACTGTGCGGATTCCCGGCCACCCGATTTATTCCTATGCATGCTCTCCAGCGAGAAACTTGAAACGGAGAGAGAGGATGGCTTCTTGTTGAGCTCGTTTGTCACAATGAGATCTTCTTGTTGCGTGCCCTCGTAAAAAACGTTTTTGCTTCTGACGTCCGAAGAAGGACTACTGCGCTTCCTCTTGTAAGCCCTTTTAATGCCCGAAGAATTTTTGTGCCGAGGCGACCGATCGGACGCGACCGACGGCGGCCCACTTCCGCCGTTGAATTGAGGACCCGTGGCACCGTAGGATCTCGAGAAAGGCAGGTGACCGTGGCTCCACTGCAAACCGGGCTCCGGGTCGGCCGTGTCGGGAGGAGGCAGCAGCATGGAAGACGAGTTCGGCAGAACGCTCGAATCCTTCCACATCATCGCCGTGGGCAATGATGAAGGCATCGATGAACTACCCCCTGACAAACTGCTCAACCAAAATGATTCTCTGCAATAAGATTATCAAATGTGTTTTAAGTCCAATGCAGTATCAAATAACGACTTTATAATTCTTTGAACACCTTACTTTTTTTTATTTAATATAATATTTCCAATAACCTGACTTATTATTATTATTATTATTATTTTACATGCAGAAATTTATATTACTTGCTCTACTAAGTGTTGGTATCATTAAGGCACCCAAGAGCTTTAAACATTTCTTCAATACTAAGTATGTTATAGTCATTGATGATAAAATTCTAATGATCATTATTAGGGCACACCTGGAAGCATTTAAGTATATCCCCCATAGAGAAAAATAATAACAAATGCAAATTGGTGGAATGAGAGTAAATCCTAACATAAAGAATGATTAGGTGCCATTACTTCGAGAATGTAACACCCCAAAATTTAACTTTATTCTATTTTTCAACCTATCTGCCATGGAGGAAATAATGAAACAATGACCTGTGGTTTGGCATGGTGGGACCAATAATGGCTTGCATCAACCCCTTCTCTGCTGAGCCTTTCAATTCAGCATCTGAGTCACACATTCTGAAAATAAATGCTGGTAAGTCTATACAGTAAATATTAAATTTACCACTCAAACCCAGATTTACAGCTGGCATACAAAACATAATCATCAATTGTTACAATTATTTGACTTCAAATAATATAACATGAAAAAATGTTCAAGAAATTGCCAAAATTGTCACCTATTAGCTGAGAATAATGTATAGATTTATATTTTCAATTCTTTAATTTCATGATTCTTGAACAGCATGCAAAATGACTAACAATCATCGATGATCCACAAACCTGACTATAGAGTGTGTAGACATGATGAATTCGGGCTTATTATTTGTCGGATTTTTGAAGAGCTTGCTTTTAGTTTGGACAAAAACATACTTCCCTTTCAGAATTTGAAACCTGTACACTCCACTCATATTTGTGCCATTTTTTACAACTAAAAAAAGTTTTTAGTACATTAAAAACATTTATTAACCGTTCGATAGCATTGATCGTGTCAAGATGTATATTGCGCAAAAACAAATTCAGCAGAACCTTCTTCGTGATGCTGTCTCAGTCTATCTTTGTCATAAGGATGACAAAATTCAAGGACATTCTTGCCAACAAAATCTCTAATGGTTATGAACCCAGACACGTTTTGGAGGTAAGCTCTCAGTGAACTTTATAAAAACAAAAAATAATTGAAGAAGAAAATGTAAACAAGTAAAAGAAAATCTGCATAAACCTGGAATCGCAGTTCAATATTTTTCCTTGAAGATCCTGCTTGGTAGTAAATTGGCACTGATCCAGGTTTAAAGCCGAGTTGACATTCCTTTCGCTTGAAGAAAGTCCAATCCTTTGAGCAATGCAGACCAAGTATGATTGGTTCTCTGCAGCAAAAGGCAATTAATAAACAATTGACTGAAATTACACTATAGACTTTTAGTAACCAGATGCATACCTGTTTCTGGAGAGCTGGGACTAAGGTCATAATCCCTGCTCATTCGTCTGCTTTTCTGGTGGAAGAATTGGAGACGGGTCCTGAGAAAATTAGATTCGTCGAGATCTTTTGAGAATTCATCTGGAAATAATGAAAAATTACAATTTTAAAATATTTCGTCGGGACAACTTTTTTTTATGTGCATACCAGCAGTATTGATCCTGAACTTCGCTTCATGGGAAAAGTTTCTATTGTTAATTATATCCAAAGGTGTTTTGCTCGCTAGCGACTCAAGACAGCTACCAAAAAACTGGTGACTGGAAGGATGAAGAAATCTGTAGATGCTTTTGCCCATCAAGTCCTCCTACATTCAAGCAAACCTTGGATCAGATTGCAAAAGAATTCAATAACCAAGTTGAACACCAAATTGAGACTAATTACTGATAAAAAGTGTACATACCAGGGTTTTAAGAATATTAACATTTGCATTCTAACCACACTCAACCTTCAATGACACTCAACCAAGTACTGCAACATTTTTGTCAAAAAATAAATTTTTGGTTATACTTCAATTATGATGATGACTTATTTGTTAAGAAATGAGCAATGAGTATATAAAATTACCATGTCAATCAAAATATATCAGTGATGGTTATTCAATAAACTTAACAATAACAAAAATATTCCTAAGAAAAACAGCCAACAAGGTGATGAAACATTGATACATCTCTCAGAAAAACAAAGAATGAAAATCTTTGCTTCTTTGGGAGATAAGAATGAAAACAAGATCATCCCCACGCAATCCCCATTTAAACAAGAGACAAGTAAATTACTTGATCTAAAAAAGAGTGTTAGTTTTGCAAGCTATGCAGAAAAATATTGACAATTTTAATTAAAACAAGAATCTGAACGACAATAAAACCCCACATCATTATCATCACCACCGTCGTCATTGTCATCATTATCATCATCATCATCATTGTCATCATTATTATTATTAATATAATGTCTTTTAATAAAGTAAACTTATTTTGCTCATTACATCAAATATCAGCAAATTACAGCAAATAACTTAAAGTCCAAAGTGTATTAGAAGTCATGTAATCTCATTTCTCAAAATTTAATCAACTCAGGACATAACACAAATTACTGCAGCCATACACAAAGGCCAAAACTAAAGCTATTAATAACAAAGTTACACAAAACATAATCCATAAGGCATAATACTCATTCTCAAAACGTTTAGACAAAGCAGTTTTTTAGAAAAAACATTTCAATTGTCAATGGGTTCATTAAGTAGAAAGATTATCACAAGGTCAACTAAAAACATACCAATGACAACGAATATGCATTGTGCAGCATATTCGAGAGATTGAAACGAAACCATTAAAGCAGCACTCGGGCGGCATTGCAGAGTTTACTGCAAAACACCGACCGGGCTTCATTCGACGTAGCTAGAGCTCGTCGTTACAATGAGCACGTAGCACGAAGAGAGGTTCCGTGCGTGGACTTCGAATCTCGACGAAGTGACACGAGAAAACATTTTGTTTTGTTTAGGATGGCGAGTAATAAAGCGCTCTGAAACGTTCGGTCGTCGTTGCGGCATTTAAACGCGACCGTCCGGTAAAAACATTCGAGTGAACATTAACAAGAGCTTTCTGTAATACTAAAACATCCACTAGACAAATATTTTGAGTTGAAAGCAATTTACTAACCACAGAGTAGCTAAGGTAGTGATATATATTATCCGAGACAAACTCGACGACCCCATCCGAACTGATAATCAGCAAAAATCCATCCAGGGCCTGGAAAAGAAACCAACTATTCAGAGATGCTGATGATTTGTCACCAACATCTGAGATGGGTCCAATATCGCTATAATAATGCAACTATGTCAGTTATAATAACGAAAGCTATGTCAGTTTACAACCAGCCAAATTGTTGAAGAAAGAAATAATTAATGAAGAATTAAAGCCTAAAACACAAACTAGAAGCTAAAGAAAGGCATGTTGGAGCTTGGTTAGAGAAATATGTAATTCTAAACGTTTGCAAACATTTGCAAGGAAACAAATAATTGAGAATTTATGAAAAACAGAATAACAATTTCAGCTTTATTTGTAACTCCTTAAAGTGTTAAATTACTGAGGTAACTTATTATACTGAATTATCAATGAACTAATTGTTCAAATATTGAAATCTTTACAAGTAAATATTGATTTTTAAAATATGACAAATAAATTATTAGAGAAACAACAATGTTGCAATCTATCTCTACAAAAATCTACTTTAAAATTTATTAGAAGACAAATAAGCTACAAAACTTAAAATATTCTGACCTGCAAAAGAAGGGGACCTACAACATGATTCAGCAATGAAGAAGGACTGGGCTTGCTAGAGGATACCTCTCTCTGCTGTACCACATCCATGTTTTCAACTGCCACTGCAGCATTTGCAATATTAACAGTTTTAGCAAAAAGTTTGAAATTTGAAATTTTGGTACGATGGAAACAAAATCAATATGAACATTGCAAATGTAAACCAACACAATGATGTAATTCCAAGAAGTGAGGAACTAGGTCTCAAAAACTTATCATGAAAATTATTAGCCTATGGCCTCCCATATTTAAATCAGAAAATTTGTCCAAAAAAATAACATATAAGCAAAGTTTTCAAGAAATAAATGTTTACTTGGCTCTCTTATTTGCTCCTGAGAATTACAAATCTGGTCATCAAAGGCAGAGCATTGGTCACCTTTGACTGCTAAAGATCTTTTGTCACAAGATAAGGATGTTTGAATAAAATCTGCCAAACCCTCCATGAACAGATTTGAGCTTAAACCCCCTCCTGCTGAACTTTCTTCTCTAAAATGTGGATCACTCACCATAATATTTCTGCAGTCTTTCACATTATCCAGACAATAAAACAAGTCTTACTGAAGTGAGTTTTTTCTGTTCTGATCAGCCATCAAAGTAATTCTGCGAGTATACTACGATTCCTCCATTGGGACTTAGTGTTTTAGAATATCAATGCAAATCAAGCAACAACTTCAAAACCACTAACAAAATATTACAACCTTCTAAATATACTCAAAGTCGAACAAAAATGTGCAAATGCAAATTTTACAATAAGCAAAGCCAATCCGCCAGTCTCTACTGTTTATTTGTCTGTAACGGTCAAATCAGCTTTCAGGTTTACTATGGTTTCTTCGTTGGAACTCCAGATATATATATAATTGTGGAAAAGTCCTTCTTTCAACAAAATAACTCAAAACTTGCAATGGGCAAAAGTACACAAACACCACCACCGACGAGCGAACGCCATGTTGAATCTGCTTATGGCTGGCAAAACGTGAAGCTGCTGAGCGAGTTAGTCGTGAATATATTATCTTAATTTATTTTAATGATCTTTTTACCACTTCTTATCATAAAGCAATTTAATATTTCTTCAAATAGATCTTTACATGTTGACCTAATCAAGAATTTTCCTACAACATATAACTGTTTGATATCGCCTATTTGATATAACTATTTTCACGACAATAGATTCAACATTGTGCAATGTGACCTAACTGTGTAAAACTCACGAAACAAATTATGCTTATGCGTTGATTTTTCATGATGTATTTTCCTTTTAGTTCAACTTAAATTGGACTTATCTCAGTAAATAAACGAAATAAGGGAATGGAATAGAAATTTGTGATTAGAGTTGATGGTTCAAGTCGAAGGCTAGGAAGCAACATTATCTTGTCAAATAATTTCAGGGTTTTTTCGTCAAAATTCATACGGAACTTTTCCAGTCTGAAGGCATCAAGAATTGACTTGGTAAAATATGACTTTCTACCCTTAACAATTCACCCAGTGGCTTAGGAAGAGGAAGGCATATTGTGGGAGTACGTAAAAATAAAAATAAAAATTGGACCTAATTTGGGAGGCAATGGCCCCCTTTGATTTTGGACTGGACGTAAAAAAAGGTAAGCTCCTCATATTTCACCAGGGCTGAAAATGACGTTTCTGACAATGTCCCTAGACGAATCCAGAAAATATATGGGTATAAGCATGGAGAGTCGAATCAACAAAAAGAAACGAATGGTTGGTGAAGGATTGACCGACGCTGACACGGGATTTGATGCTGAGTTGAGACGGGAAATGCTGTGCGTCATAGACTGAGGAAATATCTAGCATATTTCAGCAAGTTCATGACCTTGCAAACAAATACTCAACCGTCATTTTCCAAACTTAAGTTAATAAAAAACTAACTTCGATCATCGATGAGCCAGACAAGGCTTACAGATCTGGCAGTTCTTTATAAAGAGGGAACTTGTCGATGGACTGAATTTTGAGACTGTTGTGGAAAGAAAAGCGCGGAAAGTTTGTTTGTAACTTTTTAATTTCATTGTAGTTCCATGAAAATAACTATTTGAAATTTTGAGAACTTTTCGAAATTTTGAAGGTTAACGGATTATTAACGGTTAAGAGGAGGGAGGGGGAGGGACGGCAAGCACAGTTAGTTTGAATTCACCCTAGCGCTTGTTTCGATCACAGATCCTTGGTCTACTGTTTGTGATTCAGTATCAGTATGTTTTTTTCAGTTAGACTATTTGACATTATGTCTCAGTTCGGTTAGTATCTAAAGAACCATGAATTAAATGATGTCGCAAGGCCACATCCATACTCTTAGGTGAGGAGCATCTCTAGGGGTCAACGATCGGTCAGGAGACTCTGATGTAGGCGCACGCCGTCAGCTACGAGCGGCTTATAATTATTTGTATTATTACCATTACTATCCAAAGATGTTTTAATAATAAATTTTGTATAAGCGGTAGACGGATAAATTTAAATTAAGTTACATCGGAAAGGATTTATTAGGAATAACCGACTTGTCTTAAGTGTTAACAAACACAAATTACGAAATGTATTAAAGCAAAAGTAATAATCATAGTACATTTAAATTTAATTAAAATTTTAAAAAATGTATTTAATTTATATTTCGAAAATTCAAACCTTTCTGCTTTTATAAAATGTACTTGTATTTCACGAAAACATTAGGCTTGTTAATAACACTTTAAAAATAATATTTCGATATAAAAATATTGTCGGTGTTGACCTAACTTATTTAAATATTTCAAATGATGGAAATGCCAGCTCATCCTTTCGTACAATCTGAAGAGTTGCGACCATTTTTGTTTGTGTTGATTTTGCCGTGGGTACTGACGCGCCTAGTAAAACCGACTCGAAATTGTTGAGGCGTAATTGCCATAATTGATTTTTCAATTGCTTGATTTCACATACACCTTTGGATCATTGTGCTGAAGGAATCGTTCCATACTAATCGTGGATTGCCTGTCTAACGCAGGGATCGGTATCAACAAACTGTTGCAAGTCAATTCGTAGGCATTTTTTAAAGAAGTGCATACGTAAGCAATGTTCTACGCTCATTTTGTGTTAAGCAAAAAAGGACCACTAGCTAAAATATGGCTAGCTGCTCATTGGGATAAGAAGTTGACAAAAGCGCATGTTTTTGAGACGAATATTGAAGGAAGTGTTGAAGCAATAATTCAACCAAAGGTAGGGTTTAAATCATAACATTTCATATTCTTTCAACTTTTTCGTCCAAATCATACCCTCAAATATTAGAAATATTAATAAAGAATATATAGAAATAAAAGTAAAATCGAATTAATCATTGATTGCATTTTTGATATACTTGTACGTCAACTAAAACTGAGCACAGAAAATCTGAAATTAATCAAATTATATAAAGTAAAATGATTGCTAAATTTTTATTTATGGTTTCTCATAAATACGCAGCAGCAGTTTGCTTGTTAATAAGGTAGGGATTTGTACTATAATTTTAAAAGGTTTCTAAAATACTTGATTTAAGGGCTAAGTTAAAAATTGTTATTAGAATTTGTAACACTTTCCTTAATCTTCAGGGACACATGGTTTCTGCAATAAATATATTAGCTAGGAATGAGTTTGGCCTAACAAATGTTTATCAAAAATTCAATGTTAACACCTTTTAAAACCAACCCTTTCTAAAATTATTTTTTTCTTCTTCATATACTAAAGCTGTAAAATAGTAAAAGAAATAAACTTACATAAGAACTGCGTAATGTTTGTTTTATGTCATATTTTTCTATTGAAACATTGACAATTCAATATTTTTTAAATCTGGTGCAATGTCATCTATGACGATGATCTGTATGCATTGATGAGCTACATTTCACGTTTGTATGGAAATATTGAGTTAAATACATTATAAAAGGGTAACTATGTTGATAACTTTAAAATATTAGTTAACAAATTTTAGGCTAAATTGGCTCTAAGAACCTCAGGTCATCTCTTACTGGGTGTCGTGAGAATTTACTCAAGAAAAGCAAAATATTTATTGGCTGACTGCAATGAAGCCTTTGTCAAGATCAAGATGGCTTTCAGGCCTGGCATGGTTGACCTTCCAGAGGAGAACAGGGAAGCTGCACTTTCAGCAATCACTTTGCCAGAAGCATTTCACGAGTTCGATACGGCCATGGCTGATTTAAGGTTACAAAATGATACGACAATACAAAACTTCAATATTTTTTGCAACCCCTATAATATTCGGATATAAAATTAATATATTTTCATAATTCATTTCAGATCTTTTATGCTTGCAAGAATGTTTTCTATAACTATAACTAGAATTAATAAATTTGCTTTTTTTTACATTTTCAAAAGTCTGATTTTTTTAGTAATCATGGTCATGTTAAACATATTATTCTCAATTGATAAGAAATTTATCTTAAACTTAATCAGTCAAATTGATTTGTTTTAATTGAATGTTCACTTAAATTGGAGCAAAGCCTGAATGATAAATCTGTAAACAAATTAGTAACAATTTAAATGAGGTGGAACTAAAATGATTGGAATTAAAATTTGATTTAAATGTTTTAGTGAACTCGAGGTTCAGACACAGTTTGCAGTAAATCAAAGTCGCCCAGAGGAGATAACCATGAGGGAAGATCTTGGCAGCATCACTCTCATTGGGGATGATGGCTTTGGTTAGTCAGTTTTCTGACTTTTTCAACGTTGTTATTAGTTACAATGTTTTATTATTGGTGCTTGTGGGTGTGCAGCGAGTTGTATTTTATGTAAATGTACTTCACAAGCAGAGCATCAGAGGTGCTTCTTACTAATCATTAATCAATTATGATTGTACTGAATACATTACAGGAAAGCAACCTGCACGGTCAACCTGCATTAAGTTTATTAATAAATTGTATAATCGTAATGGTATTGATATAAATAATAATTGGTTTTAATGGTGCAGCATGTGCATTCAACATTTATAGATTTCTATTTCTCATATTGTCATGGGAAAAATATTGTAATACTTCTTGCTTAAGTTTGGGACTACCACTGTTGTCACTTTATAGGAGACATGGGCTTTGACTCAGGCCTCTTGGATGATTCACAACTGGAGGAGACCCTGTTTGCCAGAGAACCTGCTGATTTTGCAACCCTAGCCATGATGGCCATGAAGGAGAAGGATGCAGAGAAAGATGATGAAACCAAGGATGATGGTGCGGCGGAGGAAAGCGTTTATGGTTGTTGTTTTTTTTGTGAATCTTTGATAAAGATTTAAAGTTTTTTGTTCATTTGGCTCTTAATTTACAGTGATTTATTGTTTATCTTTTTATTATGCTAATTTCTTTTTCATTTACTTACTGCTTCACATAGTTAGCAGAGTTTGTTTGAAAATATTATTAGAAAAATGTTTTGGTTCTCTGAAACTTGGTTACAATAATAAACATCATTTTTAAAGAGGGCCCTGCAGGAGCTGATGATGATGATTATGACTCTAACGACGGTGGACATTTCTCACCTGTTGGCGAAACAGAATTGTTTGGTGAGTTGACTTTCTTCAACCTTAACCAATATTTCGCCTATGGCCTATGATAATGATGATGGTGATGATAACGATGATTGTCATCTTAGCCGATCCTGTCAGCAGGGATGGAGACCATGAGATAGGGGGATTGTTTGAAGATCCGGTGACCCACGAAGATGCACCATTGATTGGTCAATCTGACAAGCAGTTAGAGCCAGTGCAGCCTGGTAATTTGGATGGAAGATTTCTTGTACTTTCATCTTGAGATTAATGTCTTGCATTTTCTTCGTAGCACCTTTTTTATCTCCGACACGGGAGCAGCCGGAGCAGTTGCAACAATTGGAAAATCCACCTTTTACCACTGATCCATTAATGCCTCAGCTGGATAAGGAGGCTCCCATTGTTGGCCAATCATCTTTAACTCAGCCTCCAGCAACTGAATCAGAAACTTTCACATTGAAACCGATCGACATAATGGTTGCAGGTCGGAGATTGACACTTGCTTATTATTGCCCGTACGTGTGCATTCTGTCTAACGAACGCTTCTCATAACAACTGACTGTTTCTAAAGGTCCAGAGAGGAAGTACAGGAAGAAGCGGAAACTGATCGTGGATGAGCAGAAAGCCATAGCAAGCGAAACCATGAAGCTCCAGCTGTCCGACACTTCGGACATCGTCACGACCCTCGACCTGGCTCCGCCCACCAAAAAACTCATGCACTGGAAAGAAACTGGTGGTGTTGATAAACTCACTATAATGCCTGGAAGACCCTTGGTATCTAAGAAGCTTTTCAAGGTGATGTGTTCCGAACGAATTTACTTCTAATGTACTACGGAAAGAAGTTTTCAAAATTACCTTGAGGAAATGCAGTTAGATTTTTAATTCACCAAACTAATGTTTATGTTAATGCTTATTTCACAGCTTTTCTCATCAAGTCTGGTAGCAAAACAAATTTGCGAAAAGACTGCGTTAGACACGTCTTTAAAAGATTCTGTGTTGGACAAAAAAGGCATTCAAACCGAGGAGAAAAGATCTGAAGAGATGGAAGTCAGAAATACTGTTGGGGCTGGTGAGGAAATGCTTACATTTTCAAACTATATGTACCACCTTTATTTCTTATTGGCTCTGGAAAAGTAGATTTAATCCATTCTCTTAATCTTTCCAAAATGCATAAGTTGTATTTGTGCTTATGGATTCCTTAGGAATTGATGTACTAGAATGTGAGAAAGGTATTAATTTCTAAATCTTCATTTTAAGTTCATTGTACTTTTTCTAAATTTTACTTATCGTGGAAACGATGAAAACCAATATCCGACGAGCAGATGGCATGCCGCGCCTGGTGTTTGCAGTGAAGAAGCACTCTGTACCCTCGACGCCCGTCCACGAACCTTTCCAGCAATCCTCGTTCAAAGTTCCCCCCTCGCCGTCGGTTCAGGATCCGCTTCACAAGAACTCGATCGACAGTTTCTCAGTGAATCTCGACGCCACGCGAACGACATTCGAAGAAGTTGAACCCAGAGACACGTCGCTCGACGATTCCACCGAAGGTAACGACGTCCACGCTTCACCGTTGCTTCCATCTCTAGAGACGAGCAAGGACCGACTGCAGCCCTACGACATCAACAACGATGATTACGACGACGACGCCTGCGCTTATAACGATGCCAACTTCGATGCCGACGACGACGGAAACGAGATGGAAGTCGATCCGCAGGAACGGAACGACGAGGAGGAAGAAAAGCAGGATGAAGAAGAGGATGCTTACGACGATCCAACTACCGGAGTAAATTTACATGTTTTATTAATCACTTTGTTGATTTATTAATTAATTTGGTTTCCGAATGCTAATTTATTTCTCAACGCAGGATAACGAAGAATTGACAGAAGAGGCAGAGGAGAGTAGGTGGAACAAGAAGTCCCAACAGATGATGCACACCTTTAACAGGTTGCTTATGAAGAAAGATCAAGTGAGCTTAAAAGAAATCCTCTCGAGATGCAACAGAAAGCAGGTTGCATCGAAGTTTTATTCTCTCCTGGTTCTCAAAAAAACACAAATGGTCAACGTCCATCAGGACAAGCCCTACTCTGACATAATCATCACCAGGGGACCTCAATTCGCTTCAATGGGGTGATTACATTCTGTTATCTCAATTCAGTTTTGAGGGCTTCTCTAGTGACTGCAGCCTTGCCTAAAGTTGGCTCGTCGTGACTGATTTCTTGCGATCGGATTCGACCGGTCGTCGAAGTACATCGTCGTCGGAATGCTTCGTTCGGCCGGTGTAAATAGGAGCGAATGTAAATACTTCGTTTAAAAACTTATTTTCTCAGTCTTTGGTTGAATGCATGTGAATGACGTTCTAGAGCTGACGACACTTGATCTGTGGCTCTTGTCAGACATTTTGATTTTTAATTTTCAATCATGCAATCATTCGCTTGTCCATCTATTTATTCGATTGCACTCAGTAATTGTTTGTTCACCCTTGTCCAATATTTTTATAAATTTTCAAAATGGCAGCATTTGCCTGTACGAAGTTTTGTTGTATTTATGTAAATTCGATTCATCATATTTGGCCATCTCGTGGTCGAGTTGGGGCTGCTAGTCTTGCTTGTTAGATGTGTGAGAGTTCCCACTCTATGAAATGTGGCCTACATTATGCAGGAAATTGTTTTGCTTGATGTTAAATTCATGTCTTGTTAATGTAATTCTCATCATGTTTTATATGATGACATTGTGAGTTTAGTTTGGATTTATAACTTATACATACAGTGACTAACCATCTTGTGTTTACCTTTTCTTTTTACGCATATTCAAAAGTTGCACTGGAAATCTAAAAATGGTTGACAATAAAACCACAGAATAAAGTCACAAATTATCCAGAAAGAAGTTTTACATTATCAGCAAGCTCAAATGAAAGTCTCGTTGGCTCTGGGCAGAGCTACAAAGTACGAGAAGCTTGGCACTTGCACCGTGCAAGGTCCTGTGCACCTGATGGACTTTGGCAGGAAGATGTCCCTGACTGTGGTGGGAGATGTTCCGTCCAAAAAGCTCTCGTCGTTGCAGAAAGAAGGTCGAGGAATGAAACGCGGGTTCGATGTTCTTTCCGAGTGAAATGATGCCGATGAAATGAGCACTTTGGCGCAGAGACCGTCTCTGTGACCCTGTTCGAATGGGTTGTCGAATTCTAGTATTGCGTTCCAAACCGCGAACGATCTCTTTCTAGTGCTGCACTCCCACAAAATTTGGAAGTGGTAGCTCCACCAAGGTTGGCAAAATCCTTTCCTGTTGTACAACTTGTCGGGGAAGGGTACTTCGTGAACGTAGTGGCAGATGTTTTGCACGCCGAGCTGAAGCGACGGAACAATTACGGTCATCAGTTTCCAGCCGTTGTTGAAGTCATCCTTGTGCACGTCCAGTACGACTGGATTGGGAATAATGAACAAAATCAGATTAAAATTCTGCAGATTTTCCTCGGAAACTCTGAAATTGTAGCTGAATGAAGTGTCGATCCAGAAATGATGATCGTTCGATAAAGTTGGATGGCGGTTTGCCAAAGTGACGTCATGATATTCATGATGTTTCCCTCTTTTAATGGATGGAGTGACTTCTATCGATGGAGGAGAATGTGAAACTTCAATTTCAACTCTCGGAATAAAAGGAGTTTCAACGGCGAAATTGCAGATGACGAACTTCCTTGCGAGAACTTTGAAATTGTTCTCGTAGAGCAATATCTCACCAGATATTTTTATCCAGTTCATAGGCTGCGTAAGCCAATGCAGCCTTTTGTCATGCGACATGACGATGACAAACTCCCAATAACTTCCTCTGCTTTTATAAAAGTTCGAGTCCGACTGATGGTTCAGCTGGGAGCCGAATTTCTTCTTAGGGAGATCACATGCCTTCTTGTCGGAACCTGGGGGTTTTGACAAATCTACCTTTTTTACTGAAGTCTTCTCTAAAATCTCTTGATCCTCGTCCTGGCTTTGGCGTTCATGGGGAACATCACGTGGTAACGGAGAAAAATCGTCGACAATTTTGGGTTCCGCAAAATCATTCCTCGCAGTTGTTTTTGTGCTGAGCTTGTTGAGTTTGTCGTAGTTTGAAGCACTCTTTTTTAGTTTCTCTAGAGAGAAATTTTTCTCAGCGTTTGCAAATTTTTTCAAATAATCAAGCATGGTTTCATTCTGCAGTCTGACATTTGATTCGCAGCTTCTTGTCCTGCATTTTCTTTTTCCTTTGTTTACTGGCGTCAGGAATTCACGTGGTTTATGGCACTTAGAAACCTCCTTCTCCAATGTTTTATCGCCATGAAACTGAATAGAATCTACTCGTCGGAGGTCGGTCTTTTGTTCCGCTTAAATATTATTTATTATTTAATAAATTAATTAATTAACCGGGAGGCGAAAGATATTCGACATTTGCAACTAAAACGAAATGAAACGGTTGCATGCAATTTGTACGGTTTAAGAAATACCTGTTATTGGAAATGGAAAGATAACGTGGAGCGTAATATACTCACCCATATAAATGGCCCTGTTGGAGGTCTTTCACAAAGCAGGAATCAAATAACAACACTCTCCGCCAATTTCAAAAAGCCTGCCAGAAACGAAACGGTTGAACAAACTCGACAGAAGGAACCTCCTCGCAACTCGCAACCATCCCTCAACACGTTTTCAGAAGGCCTCGTGGTGTCAACAATTAATTTTAAATTTGAAAATTCGTGTTTTTTTTTTTTGTTATAAATAATTGAAATACATCTTTGAAATTGTTGTTTTCCACAATAACATGAGGTGACAAATTATCACAAAATTGAGTCACTAAATGATAAATGTTTTCGCATGTTCCATTTCAGGCATGCTTCCTACCTTTGATACTTTTAAAGATAATATTATTAATAATTTCAAGGACTTCAAAACATAATCATCCAACAGACAAAATCCCCGACGCGTTTAAGGTTATTATAATTATTATCTTAAGATTATTTACTATGTTGAACCAAGCATTTAAAAACTAAGTTTAGTTGCAAAAAACCACAATAAATTTTAACGAGTATGTCTTGTTAGCAGGTTGTTGACGAATTTGAAATAGATTCAACGGTCCACGTAGATTTTGTTCAAGAAAGCACATCAACCATTTAAGCACATTAACAGATTCATTTAGATTTCTAAATTTTATTCGTTCAGGATTTAACAATTATTTACATATAATCGAATAAAGTCAGAATTGTTGAAAATTATAATAATATTACAATTATTAATTTATAATACTATTATCATTATGAATTTTTATAAAAACTTCGTAAGCTTGAGTTAAACTCGAAATAAAAATTCTAAATGCAAAGAACGAATTGAAGACATTTCCAAGCAAGAAGTTAATGTGAAATAATAATAATCCAATCAATCAAAAGAACAAATTAACATTTGTTTAATAAATTTGTGTCGTTAATATTTGTTTAATAAATGTGTGTCGATAATATTGATATTACTATTTTTAAACTATCTTCAAGCCGGCGTCTTCGTCGTCGTCATCATCATCATCAATATTGTTATTATTGCTATTAAACAACAACATCATCATCATCATCATCATCAGCGTGGTCCACCACAGTCCAAAAAAGACTGCCCTTCCACGTTTGCCTTGTTTCTCTTTCAATTCATTTTTTGACTCCGCTTTAGGCGCCAAAGTTGCAGAGAGAGTGGATTTTCCGCACGAACAAGCAAATGAATGGCTGATGCATCTCAAGGGAGATGGTCGCTTAAAAGATTCGGAAACCAGGTGGAGCCAACATCATCACTCCAATTATGTCCTCATCTTCTTTTCCACCTTTCGACCGCAATGAAGAAATAATTCAGCAGGCCGTTTCCACACATGAAAGTTGCATTTTTCGCCACCGAATGATGACCGGAAGAGCTGATTATGGCAGTTATTTTCCATCTTCTGAGAGAGGTTTTTGTTTGTTTGTTCTATAAAGAAGAGAACATGTACAACGTATGTACTTAGTATAACGTATTTACAACGTATGTACTTAGTATAACGTATGTACAACGTATGTACTTAGTATAACGTATGTACAACATAGGTACTTAGTATAACGTATGTACATTGGACGTTGCACATTCCGTTTTGGACATCGACGGTGTTTAGGAAATTTCAGAAGAAAATAACAACGTGGAGTGGGCGGAATATTTCTCAAGTTCAGCGTGGAATTTCTAACAACGGTGTTCTCTTCTCCGATCGGGTCTATAATTTGTACATCGCTGTTACACAACTCAACACGTGCATTTTCGTGACAAAACGTTTCTTTGAAGTTAGAAGCACCATTAAGTTAAATATTTACGTATTTAAATCACGGTTTTAAACTGTTTATTGAACTAACATTGAACATTATTAGTGATAATATTCATTTTTATTTTCCAGATAAAGTCAATGTACCAGTGAATATCAATGCAATAAACCACAAATACGATATCTTCCATAGTTGAATAATGTGTTATTTGCAAGTCATTTCTAAGACCTGAGCATTTCACCTGTCATGCATGATATCTAGAAGAGATTGATTGGAAAAGTGATACGATAGGTGTGTATCAAATTGAGGGACATTGCAATTTGAATGCTGTTGCATCTCACAACAAACGTTTTGCTCAACGAGGGAATCTTGTGACGAAAAACTCTGCTGCTGAGACAAGTTAGCGCTTTCATGCTTCATTTGGATCCCTTGTGACGTCTTATCTCTCTGACGACGGTTTTTAAACCAGTTACTCACCTGTACATAAGAAGTGACGTCAAATCAACCTGTCAAGGACTTTGACGCATACAAAGTGATACAAAATTACAAAACGTTATGCCGACCACAAGTTAAGTATTTACTTTATTCTTATTTAATGTAACAAACCGCAATGATTTACACAAGATTATAATGAAATAATTGGTTTGTTAACAAGGACAAATTCCCAAGATACAAAGCAAAGTCGTATTAGTTTCAAGGTAGCCACACATCAAAGAATTTAAAAAAGATATTTTCCTTAGTATTATCTCACTACGTAATAAATATTTAATACGTATTTATAATTAGTGGATTAACAATAATTATTCATAGAATGTCATAAATAGCCATATTTTATTTGAAAGTTTATTGAATGTACAAAAATACATCAATTCAAAAGAATTTAGAAGTGAATATATGCACCCTTAAAAATAACAACATTATGTCGGAATGCAAAGAATATTATAACATTAGACCAATAATATTAAATTATGGATACATTAAGGAATGAGAACAAATCATTTATGATTTTACGTCACCTGGGTTAAAGTCAGTCCAGTCTTTTTGGTCAGCAATTTCTTTTCCTCCAAACTAGGATATCTGTTGTGCTTGAAGCTCACCTTTAAAGCATGTCTCGATTTTTCTTTGAAGCAATAAATCGTCTCCTCACCATCCCAAATAGTTTTTGGCAGCGGATACTTTTTCCTAAGGCGGTATTTGTCCACCGCTCCCAGAGGTCTCCCGCGAATTCTCTGAGCTTCGGCGTAGTGGGCCTGGTACCAAAGGTTCTGCAACTGTGTGTGACTAGAGTGATGAAAACTTCGACTCGTCAGGATCTCAAAAAGGACTCTGTATTGGTGCTGATAGAATGCTAGAGAAGCTCGAGCTTTCAAAACCTCTTCGCTGACACCAAGCGTGTCATTGGCATTAAAATATTTTTTTAAAAAGTCATCCAACATCAAGAAGTCTTCCTTCTGCCTCAGAGCAGAACAAATGCAGTCGATTTGTTCGCTCGTAAAACTAAGGACCGCTTCGCAACTCCCAGAGAACCATCGTGGATTGCTGAGGTCTCCATCGACGGGACTCTTTGGCAAGGAATCGAGAACTTCGTCCTGATCTTTGGCATGAAGTAGAGAAGACGAAGAAGTGACTGAACATATTTTTCCTCTCGTTGCTGTGGATTCGCTTCCGAACATTTGTTAGAGTTACCTTAAGACAGAGAACGACATTTTTTGTGACGAGCGAAGCGGTTGTAATTGAAATGATTCCTGCACGAGCGTCCCCGTAAGATTTCATTGGACAATAACACATCCAGAGCCACGCCCCTGAATATCAAATGAGACGCTGAACATCGTCGACGAGCATCCCAGTCATGACTAAAGACTGACCAGAAGTTTTGTTATTTTAAATTTATCTGTTAAGATCAAGCTAGCTAAATTTGAATAAATAACAGAACTACTCAGTGACCCCGACGAAATTATTTAAAATAACACCAGAAGAGGTCATTCATTAAACTGATAAAGCTGAGTGAAAAACTGAGTGAGAGTAAATTCGTGATGTTCATGTCAGTGGCTCATCACGGCGAATTTTAAATAAAAAGTTAATGGATAATTCTATATTATTAATTGGTTTTAATATTTCGATATATAACAAATAACATTAGGAAGAGATCTTATAAATTACTCTATACCCTAAACGATTAAAAATTAAAAACAAATACATAAAAATGTCTGGCGCACTGATGTAAATGAAATAAAAAAGTTACATTGCACCCTTTCATTTTAGCATAACTTTGTAAATAATGAACTGGTCAATGCCAAATTTGGAATTTGTATGTGCACATTTTATTTCTAACGGATTGAATGATGACTGGAAATATATTAAATCATCAATTGATTTTTTTTAGGCCATAGAAAATGGTTACAAAAAGTTACTTTTGGGGAAATTCAATTTATGGTTTAAGTGTCATGTAACTAATTTTTATATTTTTTCAAATATTATTTTTAGTAACAAGTTTTCTTTATTATTTAAAGTATTTACACAAATGTAATTATATGATTTAGTAGTTTCCACCCAGACCACAAGTAAGCTTCCTTTTGCTGTGTGTTAAAATTATTAATATTAATAATTATCAAATAACAAATATCAAATTCAATTTGTGGAAACAGCATTGATAGTATTGTCTTCAAACCAGATTATAATAATTTTCATGATCATTTTCTTTATTCATAGCGGGCCCGAATTTAGGGTGGTTTAAGTGTTGAAATTCTCCGAAATATTAAAATAAGACTTTAATTGCAAATCTTATTGATTAATATAACATTATAAAATCTTAAATCGTCTTTATATATTATTATTATTACTATCTTTTGATTTTAAAATATTAAAGAATGAAATCATTTTCTGTGTATGGGCCTCATTCAAAGCCTTCAAATATCTCTAATAATTAAATATTCCACTACTGCACAAGTACTTACAGACAATCTATTTGCATATATCAAATTTCGAATTAGTTAATATTTGATTTGCTGAAATATTTTCTCTGAAGACTTTGGAAAGAACCTTTTTTTGAATTCATGATGTGAATTTTTGATGTCTTTCATACACATATTTTGCTCCAGAGACGCCCCCTCGGGCTGGGGAGAAGAGGGGGGTGCATCTTGCCCTCCCACTTGGCATAAACTGAAATAAGTTGGAAAAATTAGGATTCAAAATTCAAATGCATATTATATTAACTTCTGTAAGGTTTCAGATTTAAAATTACAACAACTATTTAATTTAAGATAATGTACGCAGACACCCATCGCTCTCGGTATTAAATTAAATTCGTCATTGGTTGGATATTTCGTTGTCTTGGTGATTTTGCTTACTTTCATAATTTATTGTCGGTTATTTAAGAGTTTGAGTTTTTACAAGTGGCGCTTGTAACCGTTTAAACGCACTTTTTACAAGTCATAAGTAACGCTTGCCGGATTGTGCTGGAATTGACTCAGAACAAGAGACCGAACGCTGAACTCATAAGAGCTTTCCATATGAGAAATCCGCAGAAATATGTCGATTTTTGATTCCTTCCCGTCAGATTTCGTATCCCCTCCGCATTTTTGCATAAAATCAATTCTTATCAATTTATGTTAATGAATAAGTAATTCTATTGTTTAAATGAAATATCTGATTGCTTATAAACCAATAACAAAATTTCTTGGTTGCTAGTAATTTAGTTCTACCCACCACAGATAGCAACGAAAATGTCTGCTTTAATTCGCGGCATTTTGAGTTTCTTTTTAACTATTTCCAAAGTTTTCGCAAATGTAAATATAATAACATCGAAGTAAAATCATTAAAAAATTAAATTTGCAAACTTTAAGAATTATTTTTTTAAAGTGCGGCTTCCGCAGACGCAATTACCACCCCAACCCTGCTCGCATTTGAAGTATTCCCCACACTTGCGAACATCTTTTGTGGATGACCCTACAGCACATTCAAAACAATGGCACACAGAGATAAATGCTCAAAAATTCAAAAACCTTCTACCCAAAAGTGTTGTGATACTTTTTCAAGAAAAAAAAACTGGAAAAACATTTGTAATGATCTTTGAATGTATACACTCTTATAAAAATAGTTTGAAGACAGGCAGGGTACTTGAATGACTCAAACACGGCTGATTCGAGCATTTTATTGAACACTTCGAAATAAATAACACTTTTGCTGTTTGCATTTTGCAATAAATTAGAGACGTTATTTATAAGAAATCAGAACAATTTAAAATAATTTAGGATTGGGACAATCCACACTCTTGCTAGCGGCATTTTCAGTTAGGCAACATGATGACATGTTTGTGGCAAGATCCTCCGATATCTTCCACGGTTTAATTGGTTCTTAATGAAGAAAAAAGATAACTTTGCTTTCAATCAAAAATTGAAGCTGTTATATCCGACGGGTGCCTTAATATTAATGTGATTAACTAGATATATTGGTGTACTAAGTGTGTTTTATTAATATCAATAATCGATGGAGGTGCATATTTGGTAGGACAAAAGATCATAAATGTTATGATCTTGCGAATTAATTACTCAATAATAAGCTTAATCACTGCGCCACAACAACACCTCCCCCTCTATAATAAACATGGTAGTTGTGCCTTTCAATCTTGCCTCTATCAAAGATCCAGTTAGTCGTGCACTTTGAACTGGCTCTCTGATTAATTGTTGGAACTGCCGCTAATAGTTCTCCAACCAAAATTCTATTATTGACTTCCTTCCAACGCCATGGTTTGTAAAACACTTCTGTCTCCAGCTCAGTTCTCTGCAAATGACTTGCACTATCTCTTTTCGGATGGAGAATTCTCCACTGGACTCTATAATCCTGGTACCGGGGCTTTGATAGTCTTCTTCGATCTCTTCTGTTAACTGATTTACCTTTTCTCTCCTTTCTGAAGAGCCAAAGGTCCAATCGTACCTCGCTTGGTTTCACAGTCTCAACTCCTCTTGAAACCATGAACCTGTGGACCAACCATCTACCTAATCTTCCTCCCTCCTTCAGGGAAGACTGAAAGTTCATAGGTAGCGATCTTGTCACGACCTTTCTTAGTCTCATTGTTTCCCTTTCTGGTGCCGTGATCCTATGAACCCACCTTCTACCCAATCCTCCTCCCTCCTTCAGGAAAAACCTAGGGTCTGTCGGTAACGTTTTTGTCTTGATACTATCCACCAGTCCTTGGAACACTTCTCGCACCAAGGTTTCAACCAGTACCTCCTCCTCCTCCTTTCTCTCTCTATGTAAATTGATGCATTCGATTCCGTCTCTTCCTGACAGAATCTCTGCTCTAATGATGGGTCTCAGACTTCTTTGCTAGGGAAGCTCCGGGATTTACCCAACATCTCAGTCATGGCATTCTTTGACCATTCTTGGTCGCGCTTATGACTATATACATTACAATGTGTACTTATGACACCTTGTAGACTGATTTATAGACCCACGGATCCATCTTCCGTGTTTTGACATATTTTACAACGTGGTCTTATGACATCTTCAAGGCTGATCTGCAAACCCACAGATCCATCCTCCGTGTCTTGACCGCCAGCTGCTCCACAGGAATACTCCTTCTAGTGGGATGAGTCCACCATATGTGTCTCATATGTCCTGCAACGTACCTCTGGTCGGGCCTCCATTCCCGAACCCCTCGTCTAAAGATACGTTGACTAAGTCTATCATACTAGACTTATCTAAATTATCTAGATCTTCTTTTAACTCCTGTGGGAGAACCTCCTCCCCAAACTTAGTTTCAAAAGATTTGTTTGACTGATCTTGACCAAACCAATCTCTGGTTTCGAGTTAGTATCGCTCCGCTCCTGGAATGTATGCGTGACCTCATACATGGTATGCTTTGAGCTGACATTAATCAATTCCCTCTCAGCTCTAATATGATCCGTGTCCATGATATGAGACTCATCTTTATCAAAAGGCAGGACTGAATCTTTCTCGCTCCTTCCCTCATCAGGGACGAACTTGATTCCTAAGGATAACCTCTGGCATTCCGGCAGATACTTTTGCATCACCAGCTCCATAGAGTCACTCTCGAGAAGAAATGTATCCTCATCGCTTCCTTCCTCATCAGGGACGAACTTGACCACTAAGGATAACCTCTGGCATACCCTTGTGCATCACCAGCTCCCTAGAGTCACCCTCTAGAAGGACTGTATCCTCATCGCTCCCTTCCTCATCAGGGGCTAACTTGACTCCTAAGGATAACCTCTGGCATTCCGGCAGATCCTTCTGCATCACCAGCTCCCTAGAGTCACCCTCGACTTCTTTCTACAACTTTGCACTTTCGAAGTCTTCTTGTGTAAACCACTCGTATTGATCATTAAGCTTAGTGGAATATCCCTCAAACAACTCTTTAACTGAGAATTCGTCTTCAGCCCACAGCTTCTGCTCCCTTCTGCAACAGAAAGCTCCAAGGGCTTCCTTGAGGGGTGGAATTTGGCTCAACCACTCGCTGCCTAACAGCTGTCCTACACCTTCAGCCACGTAGCAACGTCCTTGGCCGGTATGACCATTGTAGCGAAACCCCACATCAAAATATCACTTTGCTTCAATCGGTGTCCCGTTCGCTGACACGAACGGCATGGGATTCCTGCCCAAGATCGGCGACCCCACCTTCCTCTATATTTCAGTGTCGACCACCGTAACATTAGTAACTGACTCTAGTTGCATTTGCATATGTACTTCGACTCCTCCGAAATCAATCCGAACACCCGGTATCTGGATTTTCTGTGCAATAGTCTGCGGATTGTCCATTTCCGCAAATACTACTGGAACACACATTTCCGGTAGGGGCTTGTTTTGTCTCTTTGATAAGGGAGATCCTCACAACACTCCTCCTTGTGTTCCACTGACCCTTCACCAACAACCTCTGTGCTCCCCGTTATAACCGATACTGGATTATCACTGACCTCCGGAACTGCTTTTAAGATTTCAAGCAACTTGAGCAACTCGTCCCTCTGACGACGGAATTCCTCCTCTGTCTGACGGTCGAGTTCCTCCTCTCTCTGACGACGGAATTCCTCCTCTGTCTGACGGCCGAGTTCCTCCTCTCTCTGACGGTCTTCCTCGTTCTGACGACTGTATGCCTCGAATGCCTCTAAAACCCTAACCAGGTCAGTGTTGTCCATATCTTCTGTCATCATGGTTCTTAAATCCTCGTCGCCATATGTTATATCCGACGGGTGCCTCAATATTAATGTGGTTAACTAGGTATGTTGGTGTACGAAGTGTGTTTTATTAATATCAATAATCGATGGAGGTGCATATTTGATAAGACAAAAGATCATAAAAATATTAAAATTAGTAATATAATTATCACCTAAAATTAATTACGCAATAATAAACTTAATTACTGCGCCACCACAACAGAAACGCAAGCGTGTCTACCTTCATATCCAAAAAAACTGTGCCCTCTATTTTGATAAGCATCTTGGTTAACGTTCACAAATTTTGGAATAAAGCTTGAGTCTTTCTCCTCAAATGGTCTTGAAGAAATAACCCTACGTCGCGAAGCTTCGTACATGTTCTGTAATGTATTAAAATTTATCCCTCAAGAAGTCAAGTTTTACAATTCGTGACAATAAAACACAATAGCTCAATTTGATAAAATTGAAAAAAACTTGGAGTTTATGTATATATCTGTTTTTCTCCATCAACTTGTCGTTAAATTCTGCATTCTTTTGGCGTATAATATCAAGCTCTTTTTTAAGCCCTTCGTACGGAAACGGATTCTTTGAGAATTTCAAGCAATTTCATCAAAAACACCCTACCTTCATTCTGCTGTCTTAAACCTGTTTTAATTAATAATTGAAACAACTTCACTATCACAATTAATGTACATTTGTAGTACCATTATTATGAGATGTGCTTCTATGATTTAATCCAGTTTGCTCGTTTTAAAAAATACAAAATAATATCTTCATATGTAATTATAAAATGCAATTTTACAAATTTTACAGTAAAAACTTGACACATTGATTTATGGAAAAACTGTGTCTATGCACATTTTTTCCAAGAACAGATTTTTCTGTAATACAAGTTGATCATAAATTACAATGATAAACTGCAAAGTTGCGAAACTTTAACAAAAGAACTAGGAAAGAACTGGATAGTCGCCACTGGAAACAAATTGAAGTAATTTCTAGCAATGAAAGAACTTTTTCTAGCTCAAAACTCATCAAAGACTCCAAAGTGGGCCAACATCAGATATTGAACATCATCAAAAAGAAAGAAGAGATTAAAATGAAATAGGAAACTTGCGGAAGAAGTTAAAGCAATCGAATAAAAGAGGCGATGTCAGCATAACGAAGCTAATGGCAAAGTGTTTTGAATGGTTCTGCTTAGCTCGCTCTAAGATTCTACAAGGACAGGACTCTGAGAGTCGATATACAAGTTGCGAGATACACTGGCTATATTACTATATAGTCTATATAAAGACTGCTTTACGTCAATAAAGACTTTAAGTTTATTATCGAGTTTTATCATTTGAGCCAATGATGCGCATGAGAATTTAAAATTGATTTGTGACCGGTTTAATTGATATATTTTTGAATTCTTTTAAAAATGTGAGATACATAGAGGTTTATAGGTTCAAATTACCCTCGAATTAATTAAAAATGAATTTCCAATTTCTAAACAAAAAATAATAAGACATGTAAATAATTAAATAAATTAATGCGCGCGTCTTAGGGCTTGTTGGTTGTTTGGTTTTAGCTCGTACTTCTCGGTGGGGATGGCTCGGTTGCCCTTCATCGGCTGCGGCGATCTGGCTACTCGGTTGTGGACCAGCCTCGTCCACGTGAGGGTCGTGCCCAGAAATCTCTGTTTACTAACCATGATGGTCTGACCGTCATTGCAACTGATGTCATCCAACTTCGTTCCCTCGGCATTAACTGCATTTTGAAGACTTTTGAGTACCTGGTAGTTCAGGTCCGGTCAAGCAATGACCATACCAACATTCTAGTCATCTACAGGATGGGTGCTCTGCAATCACAGTTTTACCTTGAACTCTCGGAATCCTTGGACGAATGGTGATTGCTTCTCCGCGGTTTTTTGTGGCTGGGGACATCAATATTCATCTTGAGCGACAGGAGGACTCTGAGAATCGGGCCTTTCGAAACCTCATTGTATCACTTGGATTGAGACCCTACTCATGATTGGAATCGGGGTGGAATCCTTGACATTGTCCTGGAGAGGCACTCAGAGAGCATTCAACCTACCTGTGTTCTTAATTTTGACACTGGACTATCAGATCATCTCTTACACCTATGGACAACTAGATTTCAGACCAAGCGAACCCCCCCCCCCCCTGAGGTCCACCTTGTGCGACGTTGGCGTGGACTTGATGTTCAAGGTGACTCAGGGCTGATCCTGGACTCCCTCTGTGCAGTCCGGAGCTGTGGACTACGATTAATCTTGATGATATGGCGGCATTGTACACCCAAGTGCTCACAGACCGCTTGGTCTGTTGGTAAACATCTCCCGGCGGAAATTGTTCGACCCCGTGGGTATCGCCGGCCTTGGTTTGATGCCCAGTGTGTGAGGGGGAGGCGAAACCTCCACAAGCTCAGAAAGAAAAAAGATGTCGCCACAGATAATCTTAGGACTGCCACTCGAGCCTACACTCTCTTCCTCCGGGTAGAGAGATATGCCTACTACTCTAAGCGAGTTCTGGAGGAAAAACATCCTGCCAAGAGCTGGAGGTTGATAAGGGAGTCTACAGTTGGAAGTGTTGTTCCGACATTGGCCTGTCTATTGCAAATTCCTAAATGACAAGCTAAGAGACGTACGCAGTTCAACTAATGGAGCTCCCCCACCGGATTTTACTTTTCACAGACATCGTATGGGGAGGTATCTCCACTAATCAAGTCCCTCCCAAATAAACAAATAAATGATGATAATGATGATGATGATGATAATGATGATGATGATTATGATGATAATGATGATTATGACTCCATCCCAACCTGGCTTTTTTGTCTCTTTATAAGCTACTAAATGAGCTCTCTGAGTTAATAACCCCTTTTCTTGTCTCATTATTTAATAAATCTCTGGCATCTGGAGAGGTTACCGTACTCTTCAAAGTTGCTCGGGTTAGTCCAGTAATAAAGAAACCCACCCTTGACCCGAACCAGCCGTCATCCGACTCATATCTAACCTCAGTGTCATCTCGAAGCTCTTGGAGCGATTGTTGCTAAAGCTTGTCCTAACCTATCTTGAACCCAATGCACTACTTCCACCAACTCAGTCGGCCTACCGTCGACTTCACTCAACCGAAACAGCGGTGATGAATGTAGTCTCTGATATTCGGATGGCAGTTTACAGAGGCAACGTGGCGATTCTTCTCCTCCTCGACAAGTCTGCGGCATTTGATACAGTGGATCACAACATCCTCATTAAGAGGCTCGATCGAACAGAACATTTGCCATACGCCAGGCAGCATTAGACTGGCTTAAATCTTATTTAAGAATCAGAAATCAACTTATTGAAACTGCATCTGCAGACTCAAAATTTCTTATCAGGAGTCCCGCAGCCACCAGTATACGGATGATACGCAAATATATGCATTCTCTGAGCCATACAATACGCGTCATCTTGCTCTTCGCACGGCAGAGTGTTTTGGTGATGTTGCATCCTGGACTTCATAGAACCGACTCAGATTGAATGAAGACAAGACGGAGACCATCTGGTTTCATCCTGCTTCACAAAGCATGCCAAGGGTAATGTTTATCTTCATTACATTTACTTTCATTTGAAAAAAACTGACAACTTACAAGATATTTGAAATAGTGAAGCATCTGCTTCCAGAACTGGTTCCATAGAAAGTATTGATAGACTTTGAAAAGACCACTATCAACGCTATTAACATTGGTTTTCCAAATGCAGAAATCAAGGGATATTATTTTCACTAATTTGCAATTTGCGATTTCGTAAATTAAAGATACTACGCCTGTTTACCCGTTTTATTGAATTTCACATACTTTTTTTTAAATATTTTGTAATAACATTCACAAGTGGTTGGCAGATCTGGAACAATTTGGCGGGGTCACGTTTTTAGACCGGACCGGGAAGAGTTTTTATAAACCCTAACCAGCCCTAGCTATGTCTGATTAATATTCATAAACGCAAGCTATGGATTGGTTGAGATCTCAAATAGGTCAGAACCACGTATGCATATGTTTATTTGTATCATAGGTTACGAGTCCTAACGACATATTGACAACATTCCCCAAACATTTACTATAGGATTTAAGTCCGGGAAACAAGCTGGCCAACTGATAATTTTCAAATTTCTCCTCTGGAAAAATGTCTTTGTCAACTTGGAAGTGTGGATCGGGGCATTATCTTGCTGGAAAATAAAATTTCCTCCATAATAATCTTCCCCAAAAGGCAACAGATGATCTTCTAAAACTTTGATGTAATCCACAGAAGACTGTCTCCCATCCAGAAAGGCTAATTCAGTCAATCCTTCACTGGGAGTTCCTCCCCAAATCATCACCGATCCTGCTCCATGATTTCGACTAAAAAATGTTTCTTTTTCTAATCTGAGGTCATGCCAATAGAACTGATGACCATCAGGTCCATCCAGGTTAAATTTCTTCTCATCTGAAAAAATAATATTGCCCAACCATCTCTGTTGGAGAGCATGGTTTTTGCCCATTCCACTTTTGCCAACTTGTGATGGTTTTTAAGAGCTGGAATCTTTAATCTTTTTTCATATAATAAAATACCACTAGATCTCAAATAACTTAACACTGTACTTTTACAAATTCTTAAGTCAAGTTCATTTCTAATTTGATTTGCTGAAAATTTACATGAAGAAGTGTTTCTTATCAGGAGTTTCTGCTGACGAATCGTCAGTTTTTTAGGTCTTCCATGGTCATTTTTTGCACCATATTCCTCAAGAGCTTTTACGTAGTTCCAGATGACTGTCTTGGATCGCTTGAGCTCTTTGGCAATTTCCCTGATCGAATAATTTGCTTGTCTAAAGGCCTCAATCTGCCCCTTCTCCTTGCCAGACAACATTTTTCCTCTAGCCATTTATAAAATAGTAATTTTATAAACTTCACATCAATTTTTAGCTTTCTTTAAGTTTATATGTCGATAATATTTGCATAATGTGCATTTTGGTTGCATAACTATGACAAATTTCAAGTTTTATTGGAAATAAGTAAGGATGTCCTTTATCGTTAAATAAAAATAAAATAAAATAAAGCCATAAAATGCTATTTTGCATATTTTACAAGATCTACTTGTTAATTTTTTTTGAAATTTTGCAGGATGTTTTGTCTACCATAAAGAGATATTATATAAAAAATTGAGTAATATTGAACTTATATTTAACGAGTTATCACAAAAATATGGGGTGTCCTTAAGGTTTCCGTCCGCACTGGGTAAAACCGTTCGAGACGGACGCACACATTTTAATGAGATGCTAAGAAAAAATAAAGCTCCACCCCTAAACAAATAAAACTCCGCCTAAAATGAGTAAAAGTGAATCTTTTATCCGAAATATATATTAAGTCATTAACATAGAAGTCTCTAATAAAGTTTTATTATAATTTTGGAAATACTTGACTCGATCGAGTGTTTAAAGTTTACGCTTTGCCTAATCCTAACCCTATCCCATCCCCTAATCCTAACTTCTAACCCTACCCTATCCCCTAACCCTAACCCTACCCTATCCCCTAATCCTAACCCCTAACCCTACCCTATCCCCTAATTCTAACCCTAACCCTACCCTAATTCTTGAGCGGATCTATTCGGAGCCTAAAAATGCGGACCGATTTTCCCTAAAAAGAGATATACCTAAAAATATTACGGATCAAAGATTTACTTTTACTCATTTTAGGCGGAGCTTAATTTGTTTTGGGTGGAGCTTCATTAAAGTGGAGCATCTCATTAAAATGTGTGCGTCCGTCTCGAACGGTTTTACCTCCGCACTGTATAATGAAGTTATTTATCCGGAATTACATCATTTACACATATTAAACTTGCGTTTACCACTCGTTCAGTAACTACCTTTGGTAATCAACCTCAAAGTCCAAGAGAAATTCAGACTTTTTTTGTCCCATTTTAGAGAGGGGTCCTCCCCTGAATGGTTGTTGTCTGCCCCCTCACCGACTTCAGGATAGAAGAGAAATGCCTCTTCAAGTTGTGGGAGTGTTCGCCTCTTGGAATAAAGCTGAAATGACGTCCCTGTATCTGGAAAAGCAGAGATAAAAAGAGTACATGAAAATGAAACTCATAGGCGTCCCGGATGATCCTTTCCTTCTGAAAAGCGTGTCCTAACGAGCTTCCAGCCTTGGCAAACCTGGAGTATATTTAAGCTCACCTGACCCTCCAAGCTACTGTAATGGCTACTGTTGGATAGTGAAAGAGAAATGGCAAAGTGAAATCAGAAAGGCACGGTGAGACATTTGCCAATGAATGTGGAAACATTACTGTTTCTTAAGTAAAAGTATTTTAAGAGTATTGGATCATTCCACGACGTTGTCCCAAGTACCGACAATTTTATTTAAAATGATTAGTTATTGCGGGTTATTATGAGTCATTACTAACATGCATCAGTAAACGAATGATTAAGGCTTTCGCTTAGGTATGAGTGGGATCAAAAGTGTTCAGTACCAAGGCATTGGAAGATTTAAATGTTTTAGAATTGACGATTGCGTGAGAATAGGTGAACGATTACGGATTTAAGAGCCTGGCTATACAAAATTGATGGCCAAGCAGGGTGCCAACTTAAACGAACAACAGCAGCGCCTGATCAATTTCTTGACAGAAGAGGAAACTAAAATCAAGAAATTAGACAGTGTCCCAAGCAAAACTATGAAAGAATCTTCGACTTCTGAAATAAAGCGTCAAGAGAAGATAACTGAGGTTTCCTTCGACAAAGCTGCTACTAGCTATCAACCAGAGGAGACTCCAACAAGCACCAAAAACAACATGCCAGCTGAAGCATCAGCGATGCACCCGATTGCCACACTTGGTTTCGGTTGAGAAAGAGACCGAGGAAATTGTAGATGGAAGAACTTTGGGAAGCAAAGTGTTTCATCCATGGAGTGAGGAATTGGGGAAGGAGCTGAGGGAAGAGCTGGGTGAGGAGAACGGTGCTGAAGAGACCTTTGCTGAGGTGAGTGAGGGCAGTTTGGTGGTTGACGGGGACAGTCCAATAGTGGAGCTCCTCATAAATGTTGAGAATGCGGACAACATGTGAGCTGAGGGAGAGTTTCGCAAACCCCAAAGAAGTCGCGCCAGTGCCTAATGACCCAGTTCCGTGCACGATTGCCTCGTTGGTGTCGGTTGTGGAGAGAATCGAAGAAATAATTGAAGAAGGGACTTTGGTAGAGACCAGAGTGGCGCATCCTCGCGTTGAGGAATCAGAGGAGGGACTGGACCTGGAGAGCAGTGGCGATCGATTTGAGTTTGGGGTTTTCGAATTCGATTCAGCTGTGGATGTCGTGGAGGTTGGAGCTGCGGATGTCACTGTAACTGAGAGTGGAGATGTTGGCGGTGAGATACTCGGCGGTCGTGAGTTGAAAAGGTTGGATCAATGTCTGAGGAGTTCATTTGTGGAGTTCTCAGCCAGGGCGGGCTTTCTGGTCTTCGGAGGTCGTCGGAGACTCGGGGCGAGCCTTTAGTACTGTTGTTTGTTTTGTTGATCTTTTTCATCAAATTTTTGTTGAGATACGGGAGGAGGACGGGCTTGCATTGACACGATGGCGGTACATGAACACCATGTGAGAGATTGTGTCACGAGAGTAAAAATGAAGGTGGCACACATCCGCAGTCTGTTCGGGACGAATAGATTTAAGGAGCGTGTAATGTTGTAAACTTGGAAATTAATTAAGTTTATTTTGCTAAAATAATAAAATTTATATTTCATTATATTTGGTATCTTTTTATCTATTATTGCTACAGAAATGCATTCTCGCTAATCACCTGACATTCAGCGAGAATCCAAACAACTTAGAAGCCCAAATACCCATTTGCATCTTCTAAGCAGCGATAGGTAGTTAGTAACTATAAGTAGTTAACTACTAGTTAATAACTACTTTAAAGTAGTTAGGAAGTAGTTAATAACTACTCTTTAAAAAGTAGTTAAAAAATAGTAGTTAACTATTTTGGAAGTAGTTATTAACTACAAATAGTTAACTACTTTTAAAAAAATTTTTAAATAAAATGAAGAAAAATAATTTTTTTCCAATTTTACAATTTGGTACATCACTTTATAAGCATAGTTTCTTCTGTTTTTGATTAATTTGGACAATAAAATTTTGTTGAAAATGTTACACTAGTGTAAATAAATATGCTAATACTTATGTCTTGTTCAATTGCCCAGGAAATTAATTTTATCAAATGTCAACGGAAAAGTAGTTAAAAAAGTAGGTAAAAAGTAGTTAACTACTATGCAAGTAGTTAAGGAGTAGTTACTAACTACTTATTTAAAAAGTAGTTAAAAATAGTTACTAACTACTTTTTTATAAAACTACTAAATTTAGTAATTAAATTACTACTGTTAAATTTAGCTGGAGCCAGTGGGCGGATTAAAGGGGGCCCAGCTATCAAAATTTGTGTCCAAAGTGATAAATTATTGAAATAAACATTTAATTAATTTTTGTTTAAAATAGATTTAATTAGTTTTTTCTGATATTTTAAAATCAAAGATCCATGGCTTTCCTATCCTCCTAAATCCACCACTGAACACAAAAAGCCCTTTAGTTATGTCAATTCGATAACAGGAAAGCAAAAAAGTAAAGGTCGTGATTGTAAAATTTAATTTTTTAGCCCCTGGATACTTGCCCCAGCCCTACTTTTCTTTAATTCCACGTTTAACTACTATTTTTGTTCAATCGTGCGCATATGAACTGAGATTTTTTACGAATTCAAAAACATTTCAAATAAACTAGTCACAAATTTGACTATGCGCAATTGTCAGTATGTCCAATAGTCCAAGTGCTCAAATTCCATGCGCGCAATAGCTACGCGCACAACAGTCCTCAGAAGACGTTATTGGAATTATCCAGGATTCAGGACAAGATCTTTAAGGCAAGGTTGAGAGACTAGGAAAAGACCAAACAAATTACTCTCAAAACATAGTAAGTTATAATAGCAGCATAATTTCTTTTTATGTTTAGTCTAGCTAATATGTTTAACTTGTCTTCTATCAATCAATTTGTAAGGGTTTATTTTTTCGTAGAAACCTTAATGTAGGGCAAAGCTGCTCAAAGAATAATTTTTGCAGCAGAATTAAAATGTTCCTATTAACAGTTTTTATTGCAGATAAGCGCATCCGATTCTGCACGTTAATAGCGATATATTGTATCATTCGCAAATTCCCCTTTTCAAGACCTGTTATGATATATTATTCGATATTGCCATAAATTCCAGTAAACATTTCTCATGCGCTCTTGAAAAGACTAAATAAAGATTTATTAATATTTAAAAATAATTTAATAACATCTAAACCGATAGAACATCATATAAATTATTGGGAAACAGCCTAGCCGCCATTATCAAAGCGTAAAATCTAAATGAGATCTTAGATCCAAACATCTCTCATTTCAATTGATAAAACATCTGAGAATCAGATTTCAGTGAGTGATCACCAACACCAACCTGTTACTGTAGTTTCAGCTCGACTTATTAAATGTTTGTAGAGTTGTTCAAGCTGATTCTTTTGCTCTTTAATCGAATTTGCGTAACTCTCTAAGCCGTTGATTTGGTGGGCGATTTGGTACGACCAAAATGAAAGACCCCGCTGGCATACCTCCATAATGGTTTCAGGTTTCAGTCCGACCATCATCATCTAGTAAATATTATAATTGATTTAAACATGAATATATACCCCTAGCCATTTGTAAAATATCAATAACTATAAGTGATAATTATACAGGCCGACAAAATTTAGGTCCACAAAAACTTTTTTTAAATTGACATTTATTATAATGGTTTCTGGGTTGCTGAATCTAAGTTTGTCCTCAGTTTGTTCCCACAACAGAGTAGCGGCTACATCAGACTTATCGCAGGTCAAACACTGTGGACGAGTATACAAAAGCTGAGCCCATCACACTAAAGCAGAACTACAATGCGTTGCATAAACTTGGTCCAGGTTCAACAATCACACAATTTACACTTTATCAATGAAATTACTGCCGATATCTGACCTTTATACATCCTTTATATCATCCACAAAGTCATATTTAATTAATACACAATAAAATTTAGCAGCAAAATTTGAATATTATTGAAATCTCATCGATAAATTCCTTTGATGCTGTTGCTCGAGGTTTTAGCAGCAGTACGGGGTATCTTTTTGTCAAGTCAATAACTTTTATTACAGGTATCAAAAAAGCTGATTATTATAATAAGGCTCTATATTAGTGCCCGACCGATGACTTTTTACCGATATCCCGATACCGATATTTTACATATGAAGTATCGGCCGATTCCGATATTTTATAATTATTTTCTCAATAAAATGGCTTATAATAAATAGCTCAAAGTACCCATGACATCATACTTTATTAATTTTACGTAAGACGCAGAAGAGGAACGCAAATAATTTGTAACAAGTTTTTATGGTCTTTTTTTCAACAGTTATTTTTTTATATCTTATTTAATTATTTTTTTACTACGCCATCTTGTATATTTCTCTTATATTTTTATCTTTTTATATTTGTTTGTTATAAAAAATTTTCTTTAATTTATTCTACTTATTTAATTGGTTTTAAAGAAAGGTTTAGTTTATTAGAAAGAATAACACGCAACAACTTTAATAAATACTTTGTTGTCATAAGATATGTATGACGTATGATGTGTTATAGATTCTGTTGTTGGAAGTGTGATTTAAATTCGGATGTTGTCGGAAACAGTGTCGTAGATTCAGTTGTAGTTTCAACTGGTGTAGTTTACACGTAAGTTTATATATATATACATATATATGTGTTTATATAACATATATGAAAATAATATATGACATAAATTATATAATTAAAATTTTGGAAATTTATATTTATATTATGATACAAATTATATTTTTAAGATTTGGAGAATTTCTGGAAAACGTAAGCAAACTCAAGGTAGAACTAACGGCGGCAATAAAATAAGGTTGGGCGAAACAGCGAATAAACTTAACCTTAAATATCGATATCACAACATATAAATTTATGACATAAATGACAGTCTTTACGATTGATGACGGTATAACCACCTGTGTTCCTCCTTACACTCCTTCCAGTAGCACATTAAACAGCATTGATTTCTCTCCAGAGGTCATACACAAAACTATTCGCACTCTAGATTCTTCATTTTCAGCAGGACCTGATGGCATTCCCAATATATTCCTAAAAATGTGCGCGTCGTCGCTTGCTGTACCATCACCCCACATATTTGATACATCTTTTTATAGACAAAAAAATTGCCCCAGAATATAAAGTAGCTCTGGTCACACCCATCCATAAAAAAGGACCCCCTATGGCACCTGGAAACTACAGACCAATCTCCATTAATTCAACAAGTTGCAGATTGATGAATCGAGTAATAAATTTAAGGCAATCATGCAACATCTGACTCATCAAAAGTTAATATATGACAGTCAACGTGGTTTTGTCCAGGCCCGATCCACAATTACAAATATACTTGAATGCACTCAGCAATAGTCAGAGGAACTCCAAGCGAAGCATACCATTGATATAATATACCTTGACTTTAGAAAGGCTTTCGATTCCGCTTCACATACCAAACTTAGTAATAAAAGCTCAGCTTATGGTTTTGGAGACGGCATTAAAGGCTGGCTTGGACATTTTTTAGATTCGAGGACTCAAAAGGTTAAAGTCAACGGTTCAGTATCAGAGGAGGCTTTTGTCACCAGTGATGTTCCCCAGGGTAGCTTACTTGGGCCAACTCTGTTCTTACTCTACATAAATGACCTACCTGACCTGCTCAAGACCTCGAATGTTGTTTGCAAGCTTTTTGCTGACGATGTCAAACTGTACAGTACAAACGGATTCTCTCAAACCCAGCTACAATTTGCTCTTGACAAAGTGGCCCGGTGGAGTGACAAATGGCAACTACAACTTGCGCCTGACAAATGTCAAGTTTTCCATGTAATAGGACGCAAACAGACAGGAGGATCCCTTGAAGATTTCATGTCACACAGCGTGCCGACAAGATCAGAGATCTAGTGATTACAATGGATCCATACCTGAAGTTTGACTCACACATTGAAGACATCACCAAAAGAGCCGCTATAGTCTCCTGGATGACCCGAACCTCTTTCTCTTCCAAAGATCAGGATATTCTAAAGCTTGCCTTCTGTACTTATGTTAGGGATCTTTTCCAGATAAGCCCCGCCATAATATTTTTTTGGTGGCGGGGGTTAACTTTTTGGTGGGGCTTATCTGGAAAAGATCCTATGTTAGACCTATTAGACACTGAACTTCGTCCTACTTGCATCATCACACACAAGCTCCAGGCGTGCAACACTAGGAATGCAGGACACTGAACTCCTCCCACTTGCACCTTCACACACACCCGACTCCAGGGACTCTAGGAGTGGAGTGCAGACACTGAATTTCGCCCCTCAACTTCTCCAGGCTACAAGCGTGCAGGACAACGACAATGACTCGGCGCGTGGCAGTGGACTCCTTTGTTTCAAGGCTTTATTTATTTATTTATTTATTTATTTATTTATTCATTCATTCATTCATTCATTCATTCATTCATTCATTCATTCATTCATTCATTCATTCATTCATTCATTCATTCATTCATTCATTCATTCATTTATTCATTCATTCATTATTCATTCATTCATTATTCATTCATTCATTCATTCATTCATTCATTTATTTATTTATTTATTTATTTATTTATTTATTATTTATTTATTTATTTATTTATTTTTATTTATTTATTTAATTGATTGATTATAGTCCGTTGCATAACTCAGATGATTTGGACTTTTTGTTTCAAGGCAAAAAATGTTTTATTAACGTCCGTTGCATGTCTAGATGATTAGGACGGTGTTTCAAGGCCTGGCGAGAGTCTATTTAAGGAGAAATCATCGTGTCCAAATCATCTCAGTTATGCAACGGACTATAATCAAATAAATAAAATAAAGACACTCAGCCGTTCGCCCTCAGTGGTCTCCTTCCTCGCTTGATTCTCTTCTTCTGTTCAAAGGCGATTCACTAAGTCAATTCCATCCGCGGCATCTTATCCATATATGGAGAGACTAAGATTGCTCAAGCTTCCAACCTTGGAAAGGCGGCGAATTCTGGCTGATTTAACACTTGGCTTCAAAATATTACATGGCTTTACGAACACCTTTCTAACACACTCCCTCCTTGCACAAAACTATACAGGAACAAGAGTCTCAAACTTAAGTAAAGCAATTATTCTATAGATAGTGTTAAATTCTCCTTTTGCAATAGAATTGTAAAGTCATGGAACGCATTGCCAGGTGATGTCGTTAAATCAACCACGGTCTCCCGATTTAACGCAATAATACGTGACTTTAACATTAGTCTTTACTTAAATTACATTTAATCTATTTGCTGCCCTTGTGTACATGCCGGTCGATGTCTTTTGTTTTTCGCAATTGTGTTTGTGGTCCAATTGGGCCATTCAATTGTGTCTAATAAAAAAAAAAAAAAAAAAATAAAAACAAACAAAAATTTAAATGATGGAGATTTGTATTTATATTATGATATCAATTATATTTTTAAGATTTGGAGGATTTCGGGAAAACGAAAACTTAGCAAACGTAAACAAACTCAAGGTAGAACTAAAAACGGCACTAAAATAAGGTTGAGCGAGACAGCGAATAAACTTAACCTTAAATATTGATATCGGCACAAAAAATCGCCGATACCGATACTGCTAATATCGATTATCGGTCGGGCACTTCTCTACATACATGGCCCCATTTCCAAATCTCACTTATGCAATGTATACGTTATTATAACTTGTCTCTGAAAAGAATTTTAATGATATCGAAAAAGGACAAATAAAGGCCTTTAAAGACCTGAATTTGACAATTTCCGAGATTTCTAGAAGGGGTATCGATCTCGAAAGGCTCTAAGATATTATTTGAATGATCCTGAAAGTTATGGATCAAAAAACTAGTCAGGGAGGACCTCAAAAACTTTCTGAATGTGAGAAACGAGTTGTCCCCCCTGAAGCTTCCAAGAGGTTTAGCTCAACAAGAGACTTAATAAATAAGTCAAACTTGGAGGTTAGTGGATGAACCACATCCAGGTGCCTTCAGAAGAGTAGTTTTCTGAAGTATGTTAAGTGTCAGCACATGCCACTTATTCACAAGAAGATCCAGCAAAACTGGACAAAAGAGATAGTGAGTTCAGAGATGAACTGGGACTCTGTTATATTTTCAGATAAAAACAAAATAAATTTGGATGGTCCAGATGGCTATTAATATTATTGGCAAGATGTCATAGAGACCCAAAAGCATTTTTTAAAAGGAATTTCGGAGGTGGCTCTGGGCAGCTATTTCCTCTTGTAGTACATCTGAACTCGTCTTCGTGGAGGGGAAGCAGAACTTGCAGAAAATATGTTGAAACAGTGGACCGGTATCCCTTTCCACTGTGTGACAAATATGGGGATGATTCAGTCGTTTTTCAGCATGACGATGCTCCGCTACACACATCCGAACTGAAAAACTTCGGCTTATCTCCAGGAAAGGATTTTGAAGGTTTTGAAGTGGTCAGCTCGCTTCCCAGACTTGAACCCCATGGAAAAGATTTGCCTACCACTAGTCTAGTCTTGTTCTTTTTAGTGTTGCAAGAGACATTGAAAAAATTAGATTTTGCTTATGTCATAGACTAGTTTGCCACAGTGATCAAACGGGATTGATGGTCGCCAATTTTATAGTTCGTCCCAGGGCGAAAAACATACTGGCTAATCTGGAATGGTGATGATGATTGAGGTGGTGTCACTACTATCAACACATTAATTATCCAATTCCTTTTAAATAAAACTCCATGATTTACACTTTCATCTCTTATTCATTTTTAAGATTTGTAGTTCAGAAATAAATTATAAGTATTGAAAAATATGGAGTTACTTTCAAATCATTCTATCTTAGCATTTATTCTAACATCTTGATTCCTTATCAGGCGACCAAAGGCAGATCTAGAACACTTTGTCGGGGAGGCCACACACACTGGAAGCGGTAGGCAAATTTAGGGGTGGGGAGTTACCAAACTTTTCTCCGAAAGTAGTAAATTATTGAAATAATTTATTTTAAAAAATTAAACTAAATTACATTTTTTTAATTTGAATTTAATTTTTGTATTAATTTTTATTTGTAATAAATTTGCTTATTTTTTTCTTATATTTTCCAAATAACTGAGACAAGCAGGCGACAATGCACAACAGCAATGTCAAGCTATAAAGGACTTTTCTAGGTCCTTTTTAAAGTTTTCAAAGTCATTGAAAGGATACATCATCGAGAAACTCAACAGATATTAGAGAATTATAAAACAATTTCAAAGCTATTAGATAATAAAATTTGTTTAGTATAAAGAGAAACAAAATTTAATTGCAGCTAATAATATGCTATCTTAAATTTCTTCCACATCTCCTTTTCTGCCACTCCAATGTAATTTATATTACCATAAAAATGACGATAATAAAATACAATTACCAAATTCTCGCCGCTCGCAATAGTTTCTACAAGTAGGTACATTGGACACGGTACTCCCATGTATTTTAATGAAAAAATTACTCACCGCCTTGGATCGCTCTGATGGCTGTACATCGACACACTTTACATCGAGCTTATCCACAAACTTAGCTTTACCTAAAACCAACGTTAATGACTTGTCATTCTATGTGGTATATTAGATAATTTAACATTACGTATGACTGACAAAGAGGGCAGAAACTTGTCTCACAGAATTCTTTAACTGCGCAATCATTGCAAAATATATCTACATCTGAAGTTAAGGAATAAGATCCCAAACGAAAAGATGAATTACAATACTTCGATTACGTTCAGATACGAAAGCAAGAAGTTGCCTGTTAAAATAATTCAATTCGTTATGTATATCCAAAAACATAGTTTAAAAAGAAAGAATTACCCAAGCAGTAGTCGTCAGTTTGGCCCCGCATTTACCAATATTGCAAATCAGTTCCTCCATAACATTACACGAACGCCCAAAAACGTTTCAGCTTCCACTCGACTAGAAACAAACAAGAAATGCGCTCATTTTAAACGTCGGTACGTCTGCTACCTCAATCATGCTTGAGATAGTTGTGGAATTTATAAAATTTATTTACGAAGAAAGTTTTATTTTTATATACATTTTTGACTTAAAAATATGTAATTGTTTTTTTTATAAATAAGCACTTCCGTAATTTTGAATATCGAGATTAGAGAAATGAAGTTTTTAATCGACAGTATGAAGTGAAAAAGGTTTTTGAGAACCACTGGTGTCTTTAATAACGGAGATGTCGAAACGCGTGCTTTAAATTCGAATTTTAAATCATTTAAGGCATGGTTCCTAACCTGTACAGAAGCATCCATAAAATACTTTTATTGCACTCTATTTTCCAATACTGATTAACTAAACTATCTTTAAACATGCGAACTCATACTAAAAAGAAAATTAGGACTTAGAGCTCGAACGCCCATATGCCACTCATTCAACTCAAGGCTCCACAAAACACCACTTAAGACTAGTTTCTGAGTCTTTGAACGTCCAAACTACAAACATTCCTGTCATTACAGCCCACTACACAAGCATGGCGACCGTCTGCTCCTGAACTCCTTAACCCCCCAAACCTAAACAAGACAGCGAAGTACTAGAGTAAATCTTTATTAAGAAATCTCCAGTGATACGGGGACATATTGCAACCAAGACATAGGCAACCTTGATCATCAAATCTCCCACAATCAACATTAAGCAGTCCTGTTCACCTAACACTTAAAAATTACATGAACTTGAAATTACAAATATTGTACAAGTCTTGAATGATCATCTTCCTATAACTCTCCAGGATCATGTTTGTCCTTAGGTTCATCCTGAAAACAAAATGAATAAAATACTTAAAAACACATCACATACCAAAACAAAACACTTTAAGTGCACTAGTAACTCTATGCCCTCATATAAATAAACTGCAAGCACATTATTTTAAATAATTAAGAATACCGAGGATTCCTCTTCTTCTTCCTTCCTCTCATCTTCGTCATCGTCTTCGTCTTCTTCATCCTCATCGGGCTTAGATTTTTCTTCGGCTTAATTGTAAGAAGGTAAGGTCAGAATCATTAAAATAATATTCACTCAACTAAATCTACCTTCTTGTTTTTTGGCTTCTTCTTCTCTCAACTTGGCCTCCTCTTCATCAGCCTTATCTTTCATTTGCTGTTCCCCAACCTTTGTGACACCCCATGTCTCTTCACCAACTCTCTCAGCATAAGCCTCGTCATCAGTGATCAAAATGTTGTCAAAGATTGTTCCAGACTTAACCTGAAATGGACTTACATAAGTAACAGAGTAGAAATGTGGCAACAATGATGGAAACTTGCCTGCCACAAATCAAAGCCGATCGCTCCAATGTCTGTGTATTTGTAAAGCTCATTATCTGGTACATAAGAAGGGTTGGGGATTTCAGGATGAACCCACTTTCCTTTGTATGAGGGATTAGGTATCTGTTTTGGCTTCCATTCACCCTAAAAATAATTGTTACTTCAAACCACAAAATAATAAATAACAGTTGGCAAATATAAAACTCACTTTATATTCAGGATTGTCTACCATTGGTGGTTCCCACTCTCCGTCCATCTCATCATCCCAATCCTCAGGTTTTGTTGCAGTGGAATCTGGGATGTGCTCAGGCTTGTCCCAATCTTCAGGCTTCTTGTCACTGGGATCGTCAATGTTTTCTCTTTCGTCCCAGTCTTCAGGTTTCTTAGCCTCAGGATCCTTCAAAAATTAATAAAATCTAAATGCCATCCACAACAACTCTTTATAAAGTTGTATACCTTGATAGTTTTGGGTGCCAAGAAATCCCAATCATCCTCCAATGTTCCACTCTCCTCCTTTTTGTTATCGATCTTAACTTCATAAGTATTATCAGGTCGGACAATCAGTGTATACAGATGAGTAAGAACATCATCCTGCAGCATTTTACTTACAATTTTAAATCACATTCAAAATTACTTACTAAAAATTTTAAGTTTTTTTTTAATATCTCGTACCAGACTAAGTTAGACTGAAATATCAAACCTTGCAACGAATTTCTTTCTTTGTCAATAGGTTATTTCCTTTGTAGTTGAAGATGACATGAACCTTCTTGGTGCTGTACCCACATATGTCAGGACCAAACATGATATAGTAAGGTGAGTCACCATGCATCTGTTTTTGATCCAAGTCACTTGGAAATATTTTGACATATCCTCCACCACAATCAATTTCTTGTTCATGCTTCACAGTGAACTGGATCACCAATGTCTTGCCCTCATTAGTAAAAGGCTTATCAAACTTTGCAGAAATGCCATAAAATTTGGCATCTTGGGTGGTTTTCAAGCCTATGTTAAATTCCAATACACTTAGCATCAGAAACAAGCAATGCTAAGCCTCCAGAAAATGTTCACCAACCTTTATCACGTTCGAGGTCGTTGTAAAACTTTCCAGTTTTTACTTCAAAAAGGCCTTGATCTGAACCTTTGGCAGTCGAATCTACCCAACGGCTCCTCCATCCATCTAAAAAATTGACAATGTCCTTATGTACGCTCTCAAACAACTATGGCAATTACAAAAAAACTAACCGTCAAATTCCTCCTTAAAATAAACATTTGGATCCGAACAAGCCAAGGCAAAAACCGCTGCAAAAAGCGCTGCAAATGCAACCTTCCCCATGTCAAACTATAGAACTTGATCCAAAACCGACGCAGCGACAAGCGAGAGAACCGAGACTGTACACAAACTGCACGTTCGCTACCTACTTATCTCGATCCCACCGCCAGATGGACGATTTTGATTGGACTACGTTGTCCAATAAGAAATTGACAATTTTCAACCAATGAAATTTAACCACCTCAAAACATGAAAATTATGACAATGATAGCCTAAAAATAATCCTGCAAAATTATACTTTAATCCACTAAATTTAGTTTACCAGATGCTAAATAAAATTTTATTACAGCAAATGGCAAACTATTTACAAAATATACAAGTGCGAAAGTTGTCTTCACTTTTTTGTAAAGTTTTTTCTGGATATTAGAAAATAAAGCGGTAAAAGTAAATAATTAGTTTAAAATATGGCAGTTGCTTGAGATATGGTTGCGCATCACTTAAAATGTGATGCTTCTATTTGATTTTCTTTGATTATTTTGTGCTTTAGTTATGTTGTTTTACAACTCGATTATCGCAAGAACTTAAATTCTAAATATTGTTTCTCTCTGCATTTTTTCTGATAATACTTATGTGATCCCCATTACGGAAAATAGCCTGCTACTTTTATGATAGTCCTTTGTCAACATCTTAGGCACTTACTTTATTCCCAGTTAAATTTCCCAACGCGTTGTACCAATACATTTGATCTCAAAAACTTTGCTCCCAAGTCTCCAAGGCCTTTATTAATTATGGATTCCATGTTGGTTTTGCTACCAATAGATTAGATCTCAAAAATTTTGCTTCCAAGTCTCAAAGGCCTTTATTAATTATTAATTCCATGTTCCTACATTCCTCGCAGCATTAAAACATCATTCATTTGATCTTCTATTTTAGAAAAGAAATTGTGATTATTTTTGTTTACTTTTCATTTCTCTACAGGAAGATATGTATATGTTGATTTGTCTGTTATTTTATCTCAAAGTGAATGCTATGATGAGTTCAATCTAATCATTTCAAGCCTCAGAAAAACTTTAAGGCCTGTGAAAATTTTGAAAGTTTGGATATCAAATGTTTGGCTTTTTAGTTTTTTTTTTTAAACTTAAAGTTTCTGCCCATTTCTGGTGGATTATAGCAAAACTCCGTTTATCAAACTGTTATTTTGTCATGTCAAGGCACCAATCACTCATGCTCTTACTGCTTATCTTTATTCCATAATTCCAAAATTATCTGTTGCGGCCAAACCTCAAACATCTTAATGCGTGGGTCTGCAAAACTTTTCATCGGTGTGTCACTTTTGAACATCAGATTAGCAATTAGGGTATTTGTCATCAAAAATATGTAATATAATCAAAACTAGGGTATTAAATTACAAATAAGTGTTTAAACATTAAAGCAAAGTAAGCTTAGTTTAATGAAAGTGGGGCTTAGTATTTTGTATTTGAGCAATTTTGTCAGTGTCTGCTCTGACGGATGCTGTGACAACCCAAAGCTATTTGATCAGATATTCACCTGTGAGCTGACTTTGGTGTCTGTTTTTTTGTAAGTTTCATTTGTTTTTTTACAGCATGTGCTGCCAAAAATTGATGTCATTTTCCTTAAATGCTGCTCCAAATTTGATGCTTTTCATAATTTTCATGCATAATTTTTGTAGAAAGTTAGTTCTTCTCAAGTTCAATTCTGGCTGTAAATTGATCAGCTCAAGTTGACAGCAAGCGAGACTGTCCCTACATGTCATGTTAAATAGCTGAGGACATTTTTGAGAGTATTTTTAATTGATGCTACTTTAGGCTGGTTCTGGGTTAAGGCTGGATCTATCTAATTATAGCGTCGCTAGTGTTGTATCTTTACTACTATCTGCCTATATATATATTTCGTTAAGGTACGCCATATGGCATATTTTATTTTTATTTTTAGTTTGTTTTAATTTACAATATATAGGATACACATGGTTCATACTGGAACTTGAAAACCGAAATTTAGGACTTTTAAGAACCTTTTACTCCAGTTTTTAGGACCAACAATAATAACCAAAATAACTATATTTAGATTTTAATTATTCATTTTTGTATAATTTATAAGTGTAACATTTAAGACAGTAACACGTGAAAGTTCACAATATCAAGTTATTTAAATAAAAATCAATTTTTTAAGTCTTCCTCTAAAGTTGCAATTTCTGCTACTTTTGCCACGCTATCTTTCCTCAGGCTGTTTGCCTGGATCAATAGATCCATGTTCCTGGTTCTGAAACTTTCGTCCATTAATATTCGAAATTCTCCATCCAACATATCCCTGTTATGTTTTAGAGTCTTCAGCTTCTTCCTCTTCATCTGCTTTTTGTTTTGAGGTTACAGCTGCCAGTCTCTCTTTCTCATGCAAGGCAACCAAATAAAATTTATAACTTTGCTTTGATGCTTTAAAATGGTGCAGGACAGATTTATCCATCTTAAAATTGCCTATACCTCCAACACTGAAAACATGGTCTTTAATCATCCTCAGTGCATTCAAGTTCTTCTCTTTTTGATTCTCACAAATCATACTTTTATTTATGAAGAAAACTCTTTCAACAGATGCCTGACTATGACTCAAAGGTAGCAAAACTGTTGCTAAGTCATCATCATTGATCATCATGCATAGTCGTCGCAACTGCCCACATGCTTCTTGAAGAAAATATCAAGTCTTTGCTCCCTTTTATATGCATTAAGAATCGTTCTGTTGGAATTTCCAAATTTGAAAATTCTTTCAGATATCTATTTCAGTCTGATTCTTGGATGATTGCAGCATCAACTAATGCATTTAAAACGAACCTAAATCTTCTTAAGGATACTTCCACATTCGAAGTGAAATGAACACGAATTGCTTATGCCAAGTTTATTCACTTAGAGAAATTCAGTTGAAATAATTTAATTTTCCATGAAAAAGAAAATTATAATATAATCAAGTAAATATGACTAAAATCAGAGAATGAATAAAGTTATAACAATTACGATTACAGTCCCGATACTTTTCTTGATTTCCGTATGGCAAAGTCGCTGATGATGTCACTGAAGTATAATTCACGTAGTACATCTGACCCGATGCTCATTATAGCCAGATTTACGAGTCGGGCCTGCTTCATTGATGTTCGTAATCGGTTCTCAGTTAATTAAGTTTTGAGAAGGAGCGCTCGCCACTGATGTTTGATATCAACAAAATAAGGTATATCTGTAGAGATATCTCAATGTTCGGGAAAGTGTCCTGCATACCCTTATTTATGATAAATATGTTCAGTGCTGATATATCTTCTTACTACTCATCTGTCAAAACATTGACAAATACTACAAACTGTCGCAGTTCATCAATAAATGTAATGTACAAGTCATCTGGATAAGACCTGACGAATCGGCCTGCTGAGGCCTGAAGCTTTCAGATGACTAAAAAAGCTTAATTGGCACGATATCTCTTTATGTGCTTACATACATTGGTATGTAAGAGAGAAAGAGAAACGATAAACTGATAAATAACAGGCAAGAAACTCTGTTCGGTATTTGACGGAAGGGTTGAATTGTACTTCTTCCGCTTGGCCACAACCTAGAAGGTTAAGAGGCATGCTGCGGCGTTTGTGACGAGTTTCCATCTGCATAATCTATGGAATCAGAATTCCTCGCCTTGCTTCTCATAAGTGTCGAAGGAGTTTGGGTATTATTTTTTTTAAGTTAAATTGAGTTTTTTAAATATTAAATTAAATAAAACATCCATAAATAATTGCAAATCATTCACGAGACGTTCATAAACTAATGTCAGATTTTTGCAAAACAGTCAACACCAAATATTTTTTCACAAATTGAATAGTTAATACCTGGAATGATCTACCTAATAACATTATCTCAGCCAGCACCTATAGCCATTTAACCTCCCTCCTTAACGAATATGATTTGTCACCTTTTCTCGTTTATTACTGTTTGAACCTCTCTAACACAAGTCTGTATAACTTACATACAAAAAAGTACAACACAAGCTCCGAATGACAAGGACAATCAGGTATATGTTAAGAAACGATTGAAATCAAAGTCAAGTTGGCGAGCCATCCTATAACGTTTTCATGGATGCCGTAACATTGTAATTTGGTTAAAAGCTTGTTGTGCGCTACGGAGACAAATTTTAGTCTAGGTATATGTTGTTCACAGAATGTCTGGAGTGTTTCCGACCATTGTTGCATTCAAGTAGATTTGTTACGGCGGATCTGCCAATCATAAATCCGTGTTGATTCCTGTTTGTTAATTTGTGTTATGTTAGATGATACATAAGCTATTTGTTAATAATCCGCTCAATTGCACGGCAACAGGTTAATGTGATTGTGATGGGCCTGTAGTTTCCAGGGGAGTTGGTGGGATCTGTTTTTATGTATAGGAGTGATTAATGCCGTTTTCCAGTCACAGGGCAACTTTTGATCTTTAAGGGAAATGTCAAATATATGGGCAAGCGGTAAAGCCAGAGAGGATGCACACTTTTTTAAAACAATGTTGGGTATTCCATCCAGTCCGTCGATAATGAGGAATTAAGGCCATGCAAGGTCATCCTCACATCATCTGGAGTAAATGTGACTTCATTCATTTCTGCTTGGGTGTCACAAGATGTTATGGAGTTCTCGTTATCTTCAATTGTAAAAACTGATGAAAAGTAGAGGTTGAAGATAACACTTATTTCGGATGGATTACGAGTAAGTTCTTGATGGTAGAGCAATCTCTTTTCAGTGGGATGGCTGTATCTGTTTTGCACTACAGAGCTTTTCCAAACATGGTGGTATGCGTGATAAACATATGCGTATTTCATATTCAATGTCCAGCCTGGACCCGTACTTGGTCTTTATCGCAGTAACAGCAGAGAATGCAGTTTCGCACAAGTACGTCGTAGAAAATGGTAGCAGGAGATCGATGGCTTTGTCTGACAGCAGCGAATACTCCTGGAAACATGCTAGCTAGAACGACAACAGTGGCACTCTGCTGAACTGCAAGCGCAGTGTCCTGTCAGACGAAAATTCGGGCAATTGTTATGTTCGAGACTATTTAAATTGGTTAGCTAGTGTTCAAAAGGATTTCGAATCCAATCAAATGCGCTGACATCGTCGTCGCCGAAATACTGATGAAAGTAATGTGGCAGCTGCTGTAGGTGGTTCAAAATAGTGCCTGCAATGACGACGTAAATGACAAAAAGTCAATATTCGGCGTCAAAAACGAAAACTAAAACGGCATTCGGTAATTGAAATAATTAAAAAAACATTAAATATTTCTTAAATTTCAATACGTTTATTAATTTTTATTTTATAATAGCTATACTTAATTTTTTTCATATTTGTCAAGTTATGTGGAGGGCCATGGCCCCCGGCCTCCCTATATCCGCCATAGATCGTATATAAAAATATTGGCAAAATGATTTAAAACTTAATTTTACAAAATAAAACAGATGTACTAATTTTAAAATTTGATTTATAAAATATAAAAATATAAGTCGTCGTCATCATCATCATCATCATCACCCTTTGCAAAAATAAAATAAAATTCTTAAAACTTATTTATGAAATAAAATAAAATTTTGCAAATTTACACTTCATTAAACACCTATTCTTTATTTATTGAAAGACTGCAAAATTAATAACATAAGAATATGTATGTTAACATCATAAACTCACCAATATGATTGGCAAAAATCTTAAAAGCATGCAAGAAAGCATGTTGGAATATGTCGTTGTGAATTACAGAGAGGTGTTTTCTTCTATTTTACAAGGTTCATTTAAACACGTTTCCAATGCAATTTTCCGATCAATCAGCTTGTCGTGCTTGATTTAATTACTACGGTCGGAACTAAAATTTTATCAATGACCAAATTATTAATTTTGACTCGTTTTTAGTATAGAAATGTTTTATCTATTTAAAAACTTGTTTCAATATAAATTAGTTTTTAAATTTTGTAATTTTCAAACATTTCTTTTTGAAAATAACAAACGTAGGCATTTTAACGTTTCCTGTTCTGATATGGCGGTCTGATGGGCCATTTTAGTTTTAGGCATTTTGCCATTTTTACGTATTATGTATGTTGAATCAAGAATTACCCTCGCTAAACAGAAGAAACGATGGATTATGAACTCATTCCTGCCAAATTATGATAGTCATAAATTCAATAAAGCTTAAAGTTATCCAGAAAAAGATTTGATGATGACATTGAAGCCAGGAAAGAAACAGGGAGCCAGTCCCACGTACTTTCAGGAACATCAACAAAAAACGCTATCACTGCGTTTCGTCTTAACTCGGATAGTGAACAAATAAACCAAATCAAACAATATAGAGTAAAAACTTCTAGGAACGTTTTTTCAAGAACGGATTTTTTGTAATACAATTTGGCGCTTAATGAGGGCTAAATTAAGAACATGTCAAACTTTAATAAAAAAAACGTGCCTGAAATGGTTCTAAAACTTGCCCATTTGCTGTTTTTTTTTTAATTTAAATTTTTTTAACAAAATTTGTAAAAAATAAGTGGATGTTTTGGATTTGTGCTAATGTTAGATTTCATACTTTCTGTTTCGCTCTTGTTTAAGTGACTTTTGATAGGTTTTCAATAGATTGTTATCGAAAGATCCTCAGAAGGGACAATGGCTGCCATTGGAAAAGAAAATTGAGGTAATTTATGCTTACGAAAGAATTCTTTCTCAAAGTTTAGCAATGACATCGAAGTTTCCGACATCAGACATCAAACATCATCGCAAGGAAAGAAAATATGAAAATGAAATGGGAAAATGGAGTAAAGATGACGTCATTTTAAGGAAGGCAAAGTGTTTCAATGGTTCTGTATAGCTCGCTCCAAGAATCTACCAGGAACAGGTCCATTTCTGAAAGACAGTCAGAAGTCTTGCGAATTATTCTTGATATTGGATGTGACAATGACACAATGATGCTTGTATTAATGAAGCTGAACCCGAAAAAAGTGCTATCGAACCTCATCTTGCATCAGCAAGATCTGCAGAAAAAATAAAACTATTATCCAGAGTTTTTTTTATTAAATTGTTATAACTGAGTATTTTCTTCTTAAATCTTGAGTACAAATGTGATAAATTGTCTTCTATTTATCAATTTGTAAGTTTACTAATTCTTATGGTTTAACACAGACACCTTGATATAAGGCGAAATCGCTCATAGGATCACTTTTTGCTGCAATGGTAAACCTTTCCTATAGGCAGTTTTTACTACACATTAAAATCTTTGTACCTGAAAAGAAAGTTTATTTTTTTCATCAGTAACGATTCAAAACGTACCATATTGAATCAAAACGGTCCGTAACGAGTCTAAACGAGCTTTGACCGGTTCGACTCTTTTTAAAATAAGAATTTAGCGGTTAACGGTTAAAGAAACTTCTGCCCGTCCGTCAAAAGGCGGACGACGGTCTTGGACTTTAGCGAGTCAGACGGTCGGCGGTCACGCCAAAATTTTGTCCGTCCGCCGGTTTTTAGTTGTGAACTAGATGGACTTGACAATTTTAAGTTAACTAGAGTACACAACGTGAGGGCTGCAACAAGTTTTGAAATATGAGGCTGTGTGTTCTTAGTTTGAACAACGATGGAAAATAATCATACAGCAAAAATGGAGCAGGTGTCGAGGTGTATGGAAAACTATAAAATCAAACCAGCTGTCATGTGGACCGTGAAGGTGGACAAGTAAAGTAAAGTAAAAACAATAAGTCTTTCAGTAAATTTTCGTACGGTTCGTGAATGGACACGATATATATCTCTAAAATCAGAAAATTTTTCTCGCTTGACTAAAACAGCCGAGTTACTGACTAGTAGCATGACAGCTATGCCGCACCAATTATCTTAGAGTTCGTCGTGATTTTACAACTTTCCATATACCTCGACTCAGTGAACTTCCACAGCCTCCGCCATTTTTGATATTTGATTATTTTCCATCGTTATGCAACAGCCTGATATCTCAAAACTTGTTGCAGACATGCAGTCCCATCCGTCAGGGTGTATTCTCGTCAAGTTAAAATTGTCACGATTTACTATGAACATCAGCCTATCAACTTGGCCCTTATTCTCCGGTACATGTGTCTTATTGCCTGCGTTGTCTTGATGTTGACGAGGCAAAAAAAAATTATTTTTATTTTAAACTGTTTCAATCGCTCGGCCCGGGAAGTTTTCCGAATTATGTTACTAGACTTCTGTCAAAAAAGCGTATCACTGGTCTAGGTGATCTTGCTCTTCTCCGAGTTGTAACAGAGGCATTGAAAAAAAGATTTTGCTTATGTCATTGGCTTGTATTCGACAGTGAAATCAAGAAAAATAAATCTTTTGTAGACTGTGTATATCAGAATAAGGCAATGACTGAATGAGTCGTGCAATATAATTTCAATAAATTTGCTAAAATAGAAAAATGTGCTTAAAACGATTGATGGGGTCGTGTATTTTATGGTTCGTCCCCGTGCGCAAAATATTTTAGCTACGACTCTGATACCTTCTATATTTCATAATTCCAAAAAATATTTGCTACTAAATTGGCAGCAACAGAACGACGAAATAATTCTTACAGTGAGCAAATAAATCATTTGTTTTCTCAAGGATAAGAAAAATATTGAAAATAATAATTTTTATAAAATCAAATCAAAATTAGAAGAAGGAATTTTGCCAATTGGACGTTACATGAGCACAATTGCGACGCTCCTCAAACTTTGTGGCATATCCACGGAAGAAATTGTTACTACACGTTTTTGAGAGGTTGCGCAATTTATAATCAAATGTAGTAACAGTATTATTTAGGCTTGACTATCGTAATTTCATTCTAAACTCCTGTTCACTTGCGAGTCCTTGTAAACGATTCGAGAGAGATGACTCAGGTAAACTTCAATTCACGGGTCTGCTTAGTTCATCTGTAAGCGCACGCAATTGTTGCAATTTGCCCTCTCTGACTGTGGTAATTGGGCCTTCTTCAAGATGTGGCACTCTACTTGATAGCAATTCATTCGCGCCAATCTCTGTTGAGAGTTCAATTATTGTTTAATCAATGCTGATATCCGCATACCACTAAAATTATACCAGGGAGCTGTTTCAGATGTTGGCAAAATCTTGCAAACTCAATCCGGGTTTCAAATATTTCAGCGAAATAGGTCACAAATGATCAGAAATTACATCTGATCGCGAACCAATGTTTCGATGACGACAGACTTGAAATCTCTCGCTATCGCCAAGGGACAGATTTACCGTAAAACTTGCTTGATGTCATGTGCTCATTTGTATTTTCATGCTGAGTAAGCCAAACAAACAAAGCACCTCAGAAGATAAAGTTCACTTGCAATGACAAGCCAGCTGCCAATCATAGTCGGTCTGTGTACAGCGGATAGCCGCGCTAGTTCATGCGAAATTTTGCAATCCTGACATAAAATTGTGCATTCGTGTAAAATTGTCTAGGTGTCAAGGAATGTAAGCAAATGGTAAAATTTCAATGTTCACTAGTTTTAGTTTTCATTGAATATTTGTCCATCTTAAACAATTTCTTTCAAACAGATCAACATTTAAATCACAATCGATTTTGGTATTCTCTATGTTCGTTGAGAGGTTTCGAAATTGCGGAATGTGCTCTGCGCGAGAATTCTTTCAAATCAACTCCGCATTGACTGTACTTGGCCGTAACTCGCCTTACTTTCCAAAATAGGAAAATATGTGATAATTACGTCATGCAGCTCAAAATTAGCTATGTTTATTATTTCAATTTTTACTGATAGGAATTTAGGAGAGAATTGATATAACATCGTAACTGAGCCCGTAACCTCAAACCCCATAACCGCGTCGGTTCAAATCTAGCTAAGTTTATCTTACTGTAATTGTCACGATAATCAGCGCGCCTGATTGAACAAACTACTTTCGGTTTAAGATATTTTTAAATTCCAGATTACTTTGGAAATTGGGATAATTTCTTGTTTTCATATTCTAAACACATTTACACAATGTAAATGATGTAATTTGGAACAATTTGTAACGATAAGGCGATACCAGTTAAAATTTAAGCGATAACGGTATTACACACTCAAAACGAGTGGGTCCGGATATCGAAGTATCGAGGAAAGATGCCCGCGATTATTAACGTTTATTCCTCCTTTAACCTTTATTAGTTGAGATAATTTATACTTAAAGGTTTTGCGATGCATCTCAAAATAGAAATACAAATCAGAGCTTTTCATCAGAAGATTCAAATAGTCTGAAAAGGGATGGATCCCTCATCGGGTCCATATTTTCCAAAAGATTTAGAAAAAGATTCTATCCCGGCTCATACTATCAAAAACTGCACCATGTGGACCGTCTTAACGTGTTTATCGTTCCTAACTTGAGCAGTCAGCCAACGTAACTGAAGTTTTGAGCGTCTCCTCAGATTGTGTACGTTCGTGTGGCATAAACTTACACATTTCAAAGGTTAGATTTTATACTAAATGGTACATAAGCATTTGTATCTCGGGAATGCATTGATAGTTTGTCATTATTAGTGGTGGTAATAAATACAAATAAAATTGTAGATTCATTGCACATTTACAATTTTATATTTGTTTTTGGCTACATGTTAGTACCACCTTCTAGAATGCTAAAGAGCTCTGAATCTATTAACTTTTTATTTTGTTTTAGTAGATGGCTTTAGCTGATTCCAGCGAGAATGCCATATTGGATTTATCAAAAAGAGTTGCTAATGAGGATTACTGTGCTTTTGAAAATAACAACAATGTGTCAGGCCTTATATCAAACAGTAATGTCAAAGCGTTTAAAATATTTACTGACAAAATCTCACAGAAAGAGGAACCTGGGAGTAAAAACCCATCACCGGATTCACCACTTTTCAGCAACACACATAATGAAACTTTGCAAAAGTGCAGTGTATCTGTTTCTCCAAGTCCAGGTGATGTGCATTCGTTTGTGAGCAACTCTATCACAAGCAATGACCAGCAATTGGACAGGATGTGGATGAAAACCCTTCCTCACAGAAAAAGGCCTCTAAATTTATTTAAATCAGTCGAAGAATCATCTAGCACTGATGCAAAAAGAGTGAAAACCAGCTTTTTAGGTCAGACCTGCTTATTTGTTCCTGATCACAAAAGTGATGATCAGGAATCTTTAGCCAGCAGTAAAAGCCCAGAAGCATTTAGTCCTGTTGGTTCTCCAGGCAAAGATGACTTCATGATCAAGAACCACTTCAGCCAAATGATTGGCAACCAATGTCAATCACCTCCTGAAATAATCCAAAGGAAATCTGCTTCTCGAACCCGAACTGGGCAGCTGAAAGATGAGGCCTATTGGGAAAGAAGGCGAAAAAATAACGAGGCAGCCAAGAGATCTCGCGACACGAGAAAACAAAAAGAAGAGGAGACGGCGCACAAAGCCAGATCACTTGCTCAGGAGAACATAAGCTTGAGGGCAGAAATAAACATCCTGAGGACTCAGCTCTGCAACATGCAGTCCATGTTGTTCTATCGCAGTAATACTCACTCTCTCTTGTGATTCTCAAGTCGATTGTTTCAATTTTCAGCCATTTCACGTGAATACATCTATTTCAATCAGGTTATTGCGTGAGCGTCTACGAATGTGCCTTATTAAGTATTTGTTTTAGACCAAAAATTCAGAACTCTTATGACTTTGGTGATGCAATTGTTTTTTATTTAACTTCTTCCTTGAGAGGTACTTCATTTACCAATGGATTGTTTGTTACTTTTTTATTTGTATATATATATGCAATAATATAAAATATATTATATTTATATATATATAATTATTGCCTCATCATCTGCTCTTGTTAATTTTTCCTGACAACAATTCAAGTGAAGTTGGATATAAATTTTGATCACTAACATTTAGGTTTAGCATGACACATTTCATTTGAACTCTACCTCATCTCTTTGGACATTTATTTTGATGGATATGTAACATCTATGTTATATTAAGTTGAAGGAGTGTACATTTTCTTATAAAATTATTTTTATATTTGCAAAGTCCATTTTGAGGCATTTTTTTCAAATTAGGCTGTCAAATTATTGGTAAAGGAAGGCATTTGAGAAGCAAATTTGAAAATTTAGTGAACATTAGTGGATTGTTAGAATCTTCTTAATAGAGTAGAGTGTGTTTATTTGTATAGTGCCGCTTCCAAGGGGCACTTTGGCAGTGCTAGCCGGTTTGCGAACACGACATGTAACGATTGTTGCTTTTACCGTCGTTCACAGGCAGGCTACCCTATGAGCCAACTTTAACTCAATGCTGAGTGATTTGTCCAAAATTTGGACAGGGGCGCATAAACCCAGCATGCAAAAAAATATGGTCCTGCACAGCATTTCAAAATCTGACAATTTGAGAAAATATTCAGAGATTTCAAGCAGATTTTAAAATTTAATTTTGATTGCACAAGTTCATCATGATAAAAGCTGCATGTTGGTTTCACAAAAAACTTTTGGACTTCAGGAGCCTGGCCATATCAAAAGTCGAGTGCCATTATTGATGGCTACCAAGAGGTAGACATGATGCTATTCTCCTTTTATTTTTAGATTAAACCTTTATCTCAGTTCATCTGACATATTTTAAAGTAAAAATGATAAGTTCGATCCCAAGTAGCTTCCTCTTTTGTGCTTTTACAAATCATGACAAAATACGTCCAATAATCATGTGTAATAGTTTCAACTACCTTTGAACCAACTGAAAGTTTCATCAAATGAGCAAAATAAACACAAGTTTTCAATTGTTGCTGATTCTCTATTTTAATACAGGATTTGGTTATGGCTTTCATCTTCAATAAACAGTGAATATGACCATAAATAAAAAATTTAAAACGACAAATGAAGCAATTTTGAAGCGACAGCTAATTCAAATTAAGCAGATTATGAGAATCCACAAAGGAGAACTACAGTTAGGTAATTTATAATACAGAACATAATAAATGCCATATGGAGAAGTCTACAAATTCCAATTTGAAAGCAATTAAACAGTCTGTGATTCTTTACAATAAAAAATGAATGCCTTCTCAATGACTTTTATTCCATGACTAAAAGACTAGTGTCAACACTTTTACAAAATAAGAGATGAAATGTATGACGTGGCATAACTGTTCGGACACTAAAAGAGTAAGACAGCAACCAATTGGTGTGGACTTCATATATACATAAAAATACAATTTAGTCGTGTTCAATTATTCAGCTGGTGAATTACAAAGCCAAAAAGTTTCAATTTTGTGTTATCATGTCTCGAAATAAGGTTTCTAAGCAGAATTCTTGGCATCAGAAAATACTTCTCAAACATGCCTTTAGTGGACTTCAGAAAATCATTAGGTATGAATGCTCACCAATCCACTGTCCAATGATCCTGCACTGCCTCTGTGTACATCTAGCAAATGATAAACAGCATTTAGAACACCTTTCCACTAATAATTCAAATTAACAAACTCCAGTCAAAAGTAATTAGATGTTTGTTAAAATAGCAATAAGCATAATAAATGGACTTTATAAATAAATGACTCGAAATACTTTTTTCAGTTTAAAATACCAACAATTTCTATAAAATAAATTAATGTGTCAAATAAACCAATTACAGCTTTTGGATGTTGTGGTAATATATTTACATAGGCATATTTCACATACATCTTTGTAATTTTGATGTCAAAGGAAAATCAGCTAACATTCCACAACGTCGGGCAAGGAAGGAGAACTGCTGACTCTGGCTTCTGCATTGGTGGACAGCCTGTTGCCTCCGAAGTCAGACGGGCGCAGCAGTTCTATGTCCACTACGCCGGAGTCCTTGCTGTGACGGTTGTAATTGCAATGCTTTTGCTTCATCATCTGCTGCTTCATCAATTCCTCTTCAATCCTCAGTGCTTCCATTTCATTCATCTGCAACAGTTCAAAGAAAGACAATCAGTTCTAAGTCTTCTGAAAATAATGTTAATTTCCAAGTTCAACCTCGAGAATGGCTTCTTTGAGGTCCTCCACAAATTTTGATCTGTCGTGTTCATTTCGTGCGTTGAGCATGATTGTTGCCTTTCCATTGCTTCCATTTGCAAGGCGAATTCCATGTTTGTAATCTGCATTATAGTAGAATTATTATATTAAAACATTGCTATTCAATAATTCTTAGAACCCAACCAAGCAAGCAACTTTTAATGTCAATTAGACTAACATTGTGATTCGAACAGATATACTATCATGCCGGACAACGAGAATGTGCATCGGAAGCTGTAACTCACAGAATTTTTCTTTTTTCCAATTATTTTTGTGACCTGGAAATTACAAACCAAACCTTACACTCACACACACTTTTGTCAAGTAAGAATCAAAAGAGAGGCTAACCATAATCATGTCGTTGAATAAAAACACTTCTCTTTGATGTAACCCAAACTTTTCTTTCCTGTTGGGGTCTTGCACCTCGTACAACCTGCAGTAACACACGAGGCGTCTGTGCAGCTCAGCTAATTGCTGAAAGAAACAAGAGTTGCATATTAATACTATTTATTATAGTCACATTATTTCCAACATGTGCAATTCTATGACTACTAGGGTAAATGTTATTAGTATTGTTAAATGCTTAATTCAACAAAAAGGCTGCAAATCACTGACAGGTTTCTTCCCCACAATCATCTGCTCAACTTTGGCCACTTGCGAAACATGATCGGACCCTGGCACAAACTCAGAAACCTTGATTCTTTCGTAAATTCCAGCAAGCAGCTCAGGGTTGACGTCATCCCCATCATCAATTCCTAATCCAAAAGGAAACAAATTCACAAGAGCAAACTATCAAGTTTTGGATAATGGCCAAGAACCTCTAAGATTTTTTATGAATTCTTCAAGTTTCATCTTTCTGTCAGGTTTGATACTTTTGTTGTGGAGATCAGTGTTGAGCATAATGGTTGCAAATGCAAGGAGGAAGACTGTGTCAGGTCTATTGAAGGACTTAACCACCTCTGGGTTGCAATGGCAGTACTGACTTGCAAATGCCTAGAATTTAATCATAGCTCATAATTATAAAACTAAAAACATGCGACAGTGAAGTTTACGTCTGGTGTTTCCCACAACTGTAACAACCGCACATGACAATACTTCCTCAAACACAATGAGATGAACACTCATCCTTCTTACAAAGTGATCAGCAAATTACATGCAATTGCTCTTAAAATAGTAACATAATTCTCACTTCCATCAACCTTTCAATTTTTTGGGCTTCACCCTGGATATTTCAACACATTAAATTATTATTAAAGCAAATTAAAACTGTTAATTTGTTTAATGAATTAATTTTATTTATTCAAAGCTATTATAATAATTTAATACAATCTATTATATTCATTGTTTTGGTCAGAAGGGAGAAATTGGTATGTTAGACACTTTATAATAGATTCAAATAAAAACAGAAGCAGCGCATTAAGCCATCTTGGTTTGTAAAGCTTGCAAATCACACATAAATTTATGAAGAATTCAATTAAAAACAAAGTACATTTAATTACCATTGATGATCATCATCCTTTCTCATCTTAGTAATGATTACTCAATTAAGCTCTTGAAACACAATTAATGGTTAACTTCTCTAGCAAATAACTCAAAACTTACAGGCATTCGAAAAAATGATTGAAATTTTCTCAAAGCAACATCAATTTGCAATCCTGATAGATCAATTTCCTCAGCAAAGCATCTACATAAAGTAAAGAATCATACGGATAGTGCTTTTAATGAAAATTGATTTACCTCCATTAGAATGATTTATGATTAATCTTGATTTCTTATAAAAGCTGATGCGGTCATCATATTCACATGATATCAGATTCAATTAATTATCTTGATGTGTGAAATATGTCACTAATAATACATACTAATTCAGTATAGTACTGCAACAAAACTGATAATCATGCAATCATTACCTCAAAACCTCCATGTTGAAGTGCTTCTGCAAGTTTCCCAAATACTCCCCTATCATCTGCTTGCTCAGCCCTTTGCGGGCAATCAAAAATCTGGCCACGGCACTAGGCCGATTGTCGAGAAAATGTCTTTCAATAAGGTAATAAATCCCCTTCTCAGGTTTTCTGCAAACATTTTATTTTAATTACATGTAAAAATTATGTGTAATATTTGTCCAACTTCAAAATTGCATCACTTATAATATGAACAGAAATTATAATTAAAAGTTTAAATTGCACAACACATGACTAAAAGAACAACTTGCTGACTTGTTGAACAAATTGAGGCCAATTCGATATGTTCTTTTCCTCTGTTTGTCAGTCACTCTTGGCCTACCAGAAAGACTGGAATGTTGGGAATGGTGAGGGGCATCGATTTTTGGCTGAGGTGGAATAAACGTAGGATGAGACTCTTGAGCTACTAATGGTGGCTCAATGTCTCTGCAGTGGCTTGAATTATAGTCTTCATTACCTACATCTGCTGCTACCAGTTTTCTTTTCCAAACAGGAGAACTGTATGATTTCAGTTCATTTCCACCTTTCACATTAATGACATCCCCTCGTCCCAAACTGTTCCAAGTCCTTAAATTCCTGTGAGGAGAAGATGCTCCATCCGAATCATTATGTGACGGACGTTGGCATGAAGTGACGTTCTGTATTTGTTGATCATGTGAAGACAACGATCTAAAAATGGACTCATTCGTTTTGGGCAATTCTTCAGGTACCAAATCAGCGGTAGTATCAAACATTTCATCGTCCAAAACATCTTCAACAGGGGGTAACTCAGCTACAAGTTCATTGTCAAAGTCAACATTATCAATGACCATGGGATCTGAGTAAGTCTCGTTTGTCTGTGACTCATAATTTCTAGAAGGAACACAAAACATCCCTTTTGGTATACCGGAATGCTCTGAAAGATGCATCTGATGCTGACTTGGAATAACTCTGGTATCATTTCTTTTTATGGTGCTGCACTCATCCAAATTCCTCATATCTTGAGTGCCAGATACCCTATCCTCCCTTCTGAGCATTCTCTCATCTAATAAGTCTGAACTAGGTGCATGCTGCTGCATTGGATGGAGGTTATGCTGATTCCATTGAATGTCCTCTTTGTTAAAGTCTCTATATCCCTGCTGCATATGAACTTTCATTTTAGAATTTGAGGGTAAGTAATTAGGATAGATAGATGTAGTGGGACAAGCGTCCATCCAAATGGTTTTGCTTCGACCCGCTTCATTGAAACGTCTCGACAGTCTTCTCTTATCAACCTCCAGTTTTAGTTTTGCAAAATTTTTGTCCAGAGAATACCTCCTATAAGCCTGCTGTATGACCCGAGCGGCACGACTGGCCCTGGCTTCGCCACCGTACTTCCTCTTGAGCATTTCAACCTGCTTGGCCTGCAAATCCTGAGAGAGTTCATAATCCCACCCATCTCTTGACCTTTTTAGTTTTTCACCCTCATCCATAGGCCTCTTTTGATGTAACCGATAATGATACTGTTGATAATGAGTACTTGCTTGAAGTGATATCTGCTGATGTAGCAAATGGCGAGAGGCTCTGGCTCGACAGGAACAGGTCGCATTGTGCTTCTGAAGAGCTTGAGGATTGTGTGAAGATTTATCCATATTGTGAGTATGAAAGTGATATTGCTGTAAATTATGCGAACTAATTTGATGAAAATGTAATGGAGGCTGGTTGTGAGAAATCTGATGATAGAAGTTAGGACTTGGGTCACCAAGCTGAGTCTGACATTGAGTTTTATGTGAAATTACGTTCGATTCATTTGAAATCTGAATTCTTTTTTGATGAGAATTAACTGCAACAAATGCAGAATTTGGATGATAAGGAATATAGTCTTGAACAACTTGATGGTATTCATTAGGCATGTAGCATGGACATTGCTGCATTTTAGCAGTATAAAATAAACGACTACCATCCTGCCAGGCTGCATAGTTACATTGTGTAGGAGAATGCTGATGATGTCCAATCATTTTGCAATGCTTTTCATGATGATGACCATGAATGCAGGATGTTTTGGCATGCTGCTGAGGAGTTACTTTTGGTAAAGGCCTTTGTGACCCAGTATGTTGAGGTTGGTGCATAGTGATTAATCAATTCTACAAGAAAAAAACCAAAATGAAACACCACACATTTACAACAATATCTAAAGAAAAACATTTGAGAGGTGTTTTAGGGCTTGATGCTTCTAATCTGCTGGTGTTTTTTAGAATTAAAACCTAATACTTCAGGTTGAACAAGCATTTCCCATCACAGCAATTTTAAATGCTTTAGAGCACTGCACCTTCATGGATTATATTATATTATACACACACTTTTATGTGACATTTGAATCACTAAGTTTAATTAGCATTAGCAGTTATAATTGTAAAACAGTATTCTTAATAAATTATGGGTTTTTTTGGAAGAACCAACAAACCCAAGGAAGATACAATTGAAAAAATACATGAGCAAAAATATTAAATATACTGAATGTCATTTCTGGGTGCATAAATAAAAACTGATTAATAAATGATTTGAAGCTCAATTTTTCAAGAAATACATGACCAATATACGTATAAATGACCATACAAATAGATTTAACTTGGAAGTCCAAGTTCATAATTAATTGGAATAAACATAATTTTAAAGAGAGTGAAAACATTAACCTTGCCTGTCAAGCAGTCTGGAGCTCTGCAACTGAACAACAAAAGATTATACAAGCATTCAATGACCGCTTCAATATTGCTAGTTTTTCTAGCAAAATGTTTAAATGTCAATTTTTTTAATTTTACCCATAACACAGCTCCACCATAATCACACGGCTTCGACGATAGGATGTTTACCAGCTTGCTTAGAACTTATCGATCTACTACGGCTTGATGACGGCAGTTGCGAGGTTTACATCCCGCACCGTGCAAATTTAGTACTTTCTCGTCGACAATCTTGCTAATACCGTTACAACAAATTGTTTTTTTTTTATTATGAGACGCCCGACCAACTGGATTTTGGTAAATTATCCAACGTGGAACTTATGAAAATAAAATTTCGACTTAAGCAACAAGACATTAACTAAATCCAACATGTTTTGCTTGACATTTGATTTGCGTAGAACTATCACATCTTTAATATTGAAAGACTGTAAACCGACAAAGCTTTAGGAACGTTGATTATTGAATAATGCTATTTCAGTCTAATTTCATAATTTAGTTGTTTTGATTTGGTGTTAGGCTTTACATGTTATGTCAGTAGTCTAATCGCCTTAAGTAGGATGGTATTAACATGTGACCAGATTTAAGTTATCTGATCTTCTAAGTCGACCAAAATCTCCCTCATCAAGTCGTACTATCCTTATTTCCAGGGAAAAGTTAAAACATTTAGATGGTAAAGATATACAGATAGAATTTTCTTACTTCGTCTTGTCTTAACTGATCAAGTTTCGCTGAGGACATTAATACAATGTTATTGCAATTTTGGAATATCACGAGTCACATGTCCAATTTGTAAAAGCTATAACTAAAAATAATAGATGGAACTTCTCAATGACAGCGTGAAATGATCACGAAGCAGAACAGCAATGTGTGCCGACATCCCGCCCCACGCAAGTTATTTGCTATGAAAATTGCTCGGTTAATAAGTTCGTTAATTAATCCGGCATTGAACTTTCCTAATGCATCCTATGTCCTAGGCAGGTCCTATAAACAGCTCCAGCGGGAAACTCATGCTAATCTACAAATTTAATGCTAGTTTTTATGGAAGCATTACGGCACATCACAACTGCCATGAAGCATCCCAATTTGGAATTGGTCAGATCAATATTTGGAGATTCACTAAAATAAAGGGTTTACGCAACCTTCTGAAATGCACAAGAACCAAAACATTATCATGACCGCACATAACAACTGCATGAAAGGAATAACATGCAGCTCACTTATCCTGAATCTTCCAAACAAAACCACATCATCCTAGCACTTTTAATGAATCTATCTAGACAGTTTATAACACATAGAATGGCATTAACAATATTGTCACAAAAATATGCTAGAGTCACATGAAGAACTCAATGACAAGATCAAGTTGGCCAATCAGATTCATGATTTTTATTGGCTTTTGAAATTCACAAGTCCAGTGCTGTTTGTGTGGCCTGAAGACAAGAAATTGCTGGAAGGAAGCATATAATCCCCAATCATATAATGATTAAGACTGCCCGAGCCACTGTTGCTAAGTCCAGAAACCCCAGCTGTTGTAGTCTGAATGACAATGCCACAATCAGAAACTGATAGATAAAATATTTTTATAGAAGTGCTGGCCAACCTGGTTCAAAAGGACGGGAGAGATGCCGCCTCCAATAGAAGTTCGAGTTTGTAACACATGTTGAGCAATGCCAGAATGTGCGCTCGAGGCAGGAAGCAGGCTTGGATTCACTTGTGCCGCATTGCCTTCAAAAGTTAATATAATGCAAATTACAGCTTTATTAATTATCAATCAGTGAAAATCATGGCCAAACGACAATCACAAAGCTTTACAAATCAGAGTACACTTATTTATATCATGTATTACTTACCCAATTGAAGAAGATTGCTGTACACTGCTCCATCAGTAAGACTTCCGTTAATGAGTGCTGAATTGTATGCATTGCTCTGAGCTTAATATTAAAATATAGGGGAAACATTTACAGTTATAACAAAACTAGGTCAGAACAATATAAATACCACTCAGATCCTGCTGATTCCAATAGGAATCACTTGGTGAAGAATGGTTATTTCCAGGTGGTGGTTGGGGCTGCTGTCCAGTGTATCTGAAGAAAGGGTTCTTGAGATCTAGACTGTTAGAGGACTTAATTGTGGTTCCTGGTATTCCAAGACTTATGTCCACATCATAGCTCTGTCTACAAATTTCATATAAATATATCAAATATACAAACACATCATTGCCAATTAAAGCACCAAAAGCAAAAATGTTACCTTTTATTGGACTTTAGCAAAACCTTTCCAACCAATGTTTGCCCTTGCTTGACAAATATGGGTGATTGAAGGAGACATCTCACTTGGTACCAGTGAGTCAGTGGTTGTGTTGGAGCCGTGGACAGCCAGACAGAAGATCTGAAAATCGTTCAAATCCTATGCTGTAACATCTGCTAAGATTGTATGTAATGTATTAACTCACTGGCTACCAAGGAATGCAACATCAAACCAAAATGCCAGCCCATGAACTGTGCCTGACTGCAAAACAACAAAGGAAACTGGAATGTCAATATTGTACAAGTCAGATTCATGAGCTGTCTGAAAATTGACTGTGTGCTTGAAAGATCTGGCCAAACATATCCTAATGTCAAAGGTGTCCTGTAAAACCACATTGTTTTAAAAACAATATATCACGTGCAAACTTAAAATGGGCAAGTTTTACATACGACAATGGGCTGGCGGAAGTATTCTTGAATGGCAGCATCCCTTAAACTAGAAAGGTCAACAGAGTGAAAAGAATTCTGATACCTAAAAATTCAAGTTGGCTCCTTTAAATAAGATCAACACATCAAAGATAATCACAAAAATGAACCAGAAGTTAGCTTTTGAGCACTGCTCCATGTACAAAGTTTCGTCAGTAAATGGTGCAATATGCAGATCACCCTGAGAGGGGAACATCTTTCCTTTGGAAGTCAAATAATATGTATTTAATACTTGTTAAGAGAGTTCTTGATTAACAAGTGTACTATAGGAGTGACATACTAAAAGGTTAGGTTTAAATTGATTGCATCAATTATACCTCCTGGTTTAAGCCATTTCTTTGCATGGAGGTATGTCTCCAACATCCTCTCATTAAAAAGCATATAACCCATTGGCTCCGAGATGATAACATCCACTTGCTCAGGAAGGTTTACTTCCTCAACTTTTCCAGCAATTACTACTATTTCATTGGACAATTTGTTACTATTCACTAGTAACTGTAATAAATAAATAAATCTGAGATGAGGATTAAATATGTTTTAGAAACACCTGCATGCAAACCTGGCAATGCTTAGCCATAGATGATGCCTCTATGGCATACACTTTCCTTGCACCAGCCTGAATGGCAAAGAACGAGAGGATACCCGATCCTGCACCAACGTCAAGAACAACCTGAAAGCAGAATGTGTCAGAATATTTGAAACAAAAACGCAATGTCAAAGACTAACCTTATCTTGAAAATCAATCATGTTATCCAACATCGCCCTCTGATATGTTGATGTTCTTATGTAATCCTGCATCATATTTTGTTGCTGGGACATGTATCCATAAAACTGTAAAACAAAATTCAATTTGACATAAAGAATTGCAGATATTATAAATATTAAAAAATTTGTCTTTATAATTGCACAATTTGAAATAATTGAGTCATTTAATGAGATTACAAACTAAGTTTCTGTTGAAATTTGTCATTGTTTCAATTCTAAAGTCTAATTATCAGTTGTAGGATTACCTGGAAATATTGTTCTGCAGATGAAGCATCAGTTCTCTGAGAAAATATTGATCCATCTTGAGGTGACACAGATGTCTTTAGAGTTGTTTCAAAGGATTTTGTATCTGAAATAGCACAGTACATAGTACAAATTTCAAATTAAGCCTCGGCAAATATTGCTTCTAGAAAATTCACAAACCATTGATGCTTTTAAAATTGATTAAGTAACTGATATTTTCGCTGGACAAAATGAGCGACTTGTTTCCTACTTTCGCGGTGGTCGTTGACGTAGAAACAGGCACGGACAAAGCTACTTTTGCACCTACAAAATAATGAAACAAATGCGCTAATGTAAATCAATGCATTTTCTAACGCTTCGTAACATACCGTGATATATGTCGATAACAGCGCCACTATTTGAACTTCTAAATTGGAAAGAAGAGGAACTATTTTTGTTTGAAATCTGGCCATCTTCACTAAGAATGCAATAATTCAATACATCGTAAATTAACGAGGCAGCCATCTTTGAAAAAAACAATCTTTCCCTGGGATAGACAACAAAAGCATTAATTCAGCGTGCTTCTCTTGTTCAAATATGTGATGGTATGAAACTATATATATTTATAATAATTCAAAATATTTTACAAATGTTATTATTTTATTTAAATTTTAAAAATAATATACATCCAAACATAATTTTGCATAAAATTAAAATAAGGTTGCCTGTTAGAATATCAAAATAAGAATGATCATTTATCATGTAAAGTTTATTTATCCTACCGACTTAAATTAATTCGTAAATTAGAAGGATTTCGGATCTAATTGGCAACAAATTTTTTCAAAACTGTCTTGTCTGCATGGTAATGTTGACTTATTTTGCTTTCTTTGTCTATTAATTACTTACAATCCAAATAAGATAATATAAAAATTTATATTAAGATTCTATATTTTTAATAATTCAAAGGAATTTTAATATGTTGTTATGGATTAAATGTTTTAGGGGCTGTCCAAAATTACCAAAATTCTTCCGACAGCCAATTTGAAGTTAAGCCGAGCTGAGCTGAATAATATCGCAGTCGCGGTAAAACCGTTTAAGACGAACACACACATTTTAATGAGATGCTCCACTTTAATAAAACTCCACGCTAACACAAATTAAGCCCCGCCTAAAAAGAGTAAAAGTGAATGTTTACGCTTTGCCTAACCCTAACCCTAATCCCGAGCCTAAAAATGCTGACCGATTTCTCCTAAAAAGAGATATCCCTAAAAATATTACGGATCAAAGATTTACTCAAATACAGCAAAACCTGGGTATTCTCATCTTTCCTCAAATGGATTCTGTGTTTGGAAACATTAACAAGAACATCTACGTAGTCAATAGAACATCTGAAGGCAACGATTGCTTTCAGCAAGAGATTAAAAGTAATAGGGCGAATTGATACAGAGCTGACACAACAGGTCGAGAGTCTAAAGCAGTACTGGAGATCAGTACTTATTATCATTAAATTATCATTGTAGTTATTGTCATTAAATTTATTGCCGGCGTGCCTTCAGAGGTGACAACGAATTAGTGGGATCACCTAGTAATGGAAACATTTTGGGTATTCTTGAACTCATCACCCAGTACGACTTTCTTGCATAGGGAAACTCAAGCGAATCGCGGCAAGGGACACACAAACTGTCATCTACAATAATGGAAGAGCTTATTAGTTTAATGGGTAACTAGTCCTCGGAGAAATCATTTCTCGAGTTAAGAAATCAAAGTACTACTCTATCTCTTTGGATTCTACACCCGATGCAGCCCATAGAAATATTGTTATGACATGCCCACTTTTTATGGATAATTTCCTTATAAATTAACATATCTTGATGAAATTTTCAGCAATTACGTAAAACGCCATTTGTAAGCATCGTGCAAAATTTCCTTTCATATGGGTTAATGGTTCCCGTAAATTATGCAGATGAACCATTTTTGGCCTGGAAATATTATTACGACAGTTTCCGATTTGGACTCGTTTCATCAATTTCAAAGTCTCATTAGAAGGATCAAACATTAAATTGTCATTAAGAAGGCTATGTAAAGGAGTGTGAAATTCAAAACTTCCTTTTACATTCATTTCATCACGGGAAAGAAAGCAGGTTTGACAGAAGGAGAAAGAGGACAAGTTAAAGCCTTTAGAAAGGCAAACTATTCAATAAAAAAGATTGCAAATGAGTTGAATAGGTCAAGAACTGTCATCAAATGTTTTTTGGATGATCCAGACTCATATGGGAAAAAGTACAAGGGCGGAAGACCGAAAAAACTCTCGAATCAGATTCAGAGACGCCTCATCAGGGAGGCTTCACAAGAAGAATATTCGTGTAAACAGCTAAAAGATAAGCTGGATTTGGATGTCCATGTTAGGACAGTCTGCAATTATCTTAATTCAAGTGGACAGCAGAGATACGAAATGCGAAAGCGAGCTCCAGCGTTGAAAGTCCATCACAAGAAAAAACGCCTCTTCTGGGCCAAAGAGATGGTCAACTACAACGAAAGATGGGAACGCGTAATTTTCACAGAAAAAAATTTAACCTTGATGGTCCAGACGGCTATTAATACTACTGGCATGATCTCAGAAAAGAAAGAGAGATTTGTTATAGCAGAAAACACGGAGGAGGCTCTGTGATGGTCTGGGGAGGAATTTCAGCATTTGGGAGGACTGAACTGATGATTTTGAAAGGGAGGCAGGACTCTCAGAAGTACATCTAAATGCTCAAGGATCATCTCCTTCCTTTTGCTGAAGCAAAACAACATGAATTTCAGCAAGATAATGCTCCTAGTCATGTTTCCAAGGCAACCAGAGCATATTTCCAGGAGTCCAACATTCAAGAGATGGACTGGCCGGCGTGTTCACCCTGCTTGAATCCGATAGAAAATGTCTGGGGCCTTCTTTCAAGATCAGTTTATGGCAATGGACAACAATATAACACAGAAAATGAATTTAAAGAAGCGATTTGGAGCGCCTGGAGAAATTTGGATAAAAACATCATCAAAACACTGATTTTCTCCATGAAAAATAAGTGCATAGATGTGATTTCTAAAAAAGGAGGAATAACATCTTATTGAAACATTATTTCATTTAGTTTTAAATAAAAATTTTTGCCAAAATACTGAAATTCATGAGTTTATTTGTAACCTGTCGTAACAATATTTCTATGCAAAAAAAATGGATTTTTGAGGAATTTGCGCTTAATTCTTGATCAAAGTGAAAAAAAAACGAGTTATGTTCTTTAATTATATTACACAGTTCTTCTAAATTTGAGTTTCGTACGATAATTTAAACTTAAGTTATTACAAAAAATGGGGACTGTCGTAACATTTTTTCTAGCACTGTATGTTTGTAAACACTACGCTAAACTTACACTACCCTTACTTAATGCGATTATAATATGTGCGTGAAATTTTTCATTTATTGGAAATATTTTTATTACATGGTTTATTTCAAAGCAAAATGCAACATGAGGAGAATAATGCATTTTCAATAACTAGTAGATCTATTTTAAAGATAATACAATAGAGTGACACATTTGCACTTTTTATTTTCATATATATTGACTATTGGCTGGCAATGTAAAATCAAGCCACGTAAAGCCAGCTAAATTCTTTTAAGCCAAGCTGTTTCAGATATAGCCCAGGGCACTTATTTTCCGCTAGCAAGCACTTATATAATGGTACAAACCTAGTCTTTAACGTAGCTGAAGTTAGCAGACACTCAAATTTAATTTCTAATGCGAAATTTCAAATTATAATATTTGAAAACTACGTTCAAATTCTTTTCAACAGTCAAATCTCGTTACTATTCCACCTGTCGGGACCGAGCAAAAGTGGCATAGTATCGAGAGTGGCATAGTAGCGAAGGTTTGTAAAAGAGGTCTTATTTTCTCAAATAAAAACGCCTTTATTCTTAAAAAACGGATTTAGCGTAAAGTCGGTTCGCTTGCGATTCTGAGCTGACATTATGGGCTGAATTTGAAAAGAAATAACAAAGAACGACTGATTGAAAAGGGAAAGGTTCTAGAACCAAAGAATAACAATCGTCCAGATTTTGAAATAAATTTTAAATTAAATTCAGTTAATTTAGTTTAGTGATGGGTAAATTGATATATATACAGTCATTAGATTATTATAAATAATCGAAGACTGCGCAGAAATACAGACTTTTTCATGACTCGTGCCTTTTAACAGTCACACACTAGTGGCATAGTAGCGAGAGTAGGGGGTAGCATAATACATTTATTTTGTATTGAATTTTGTCGGGACCGAGCAAAAGTGGTATAATAGCGAGAGTGGCATAGTAGCGAGGTGGCGTAGTACCGAGATTTGATTGTATATCAATTGTAGGAAGATTTTCAAATTTTTGAAGTTATTAGAAATTTGAGGAATTCGTTCAAAAGTCTTCTTACTCAGTAACTCACGACTTTTCGACTGATGAAACGTGCGTCAAAATGTTAGTTAAGATATCTACTTTCCAAATATGTATACCATATTAGCTTATAAAGGGAGGTGGTACCATGATGATTGTGTGCAAGCACCAAAGGGTTCACTGAGGCAGACATGGCATTGTCATAATTGTATTAGTCGCAAATAATATGATTTTATGATTCCTTATGATGCTTAATTATATCCTTGTGATAAATGTTTTTGTTGTTAGTGCTAATACAGGTTCCCTCATCTCTCTGACTGCAATCCAAAAAGATAAGTTTGCAATAAATATTTTATTGTTAATGTCCAATGAATCAATTGATTTTTTTTAGAAACAACTTAGTAACCCGACATCTGAAGACTTTGAATTTTATGTTACTCACATATTTAAATAAATTTTATGCGAACGACCCCAAACAATGCTTCTCTCTTAAAAGTTTCTTATTGGAAGGATTAATTAAACTGATTAGTCTACAACTTTATTTGCAACTTGACACTTGTCAAACTAATTTTACCAGTAACTGAATAATATTAAACATATGCATTCTACTTCCTATCCAGGATAAAGACTTGGAGTTCCTCACACTAATTAGGTGTCTCTGGACACGAGTTTCCAATGACCTATTACAATCGTCGAAAGGGTTAGATAAGCATTTAAAATCAGATATAAAAATATTAACTGTATGACAACGTAAATTACAAATTTTTTTGCAAAAATCCAACTCAAGAGTCATGTGGAACAATATGATCTGGTCATCTCCAAGCTCTCTAAATTAACTGCGATTTTCACGAGATTTAACAATAACCAATAAATAGTTGACGTGTTGCCATCACAATTGTATTCGTCACTTAATGTTTTATTTCTGTACTTTTATTTAAGTTTTTCCAAATAATATAAAAAAACAAAGTCTTCCTATGATTGAGATATGACCATTTTTAAAAAGCATTTGAAATGCAGTTTCCAAATATCATTTGAATCTTTGCATTAAGAAATAACTTCAGCTATGTTAGAGACTAGGCTTTTACCATTATATAAGTGTCTGCTTGCGGAAGACAAGTCCCAGGGCGGTGTTAAAAGTTGCCGCCCTCGGCCTTTAGCCGTTAACAATATTCCAGAAAGCCTTCAAAATATTTATTTTCACAAACTACAAAATCAAAGACTTAGGTTTAGTCCTAGACTTTCATCTTATTTTGTGTACTCATATACATATTGTCTATATACACTACGTTGTAGTGTTGTAGCGATATTGAGATTTAGAGGTACAAACGATGATCTTTGTTGATATGGCGGAGGTAAAGTTTGACACAAAGAAACGGTTGTTGATGCTTAGGAACGAATAAAACGTGGAACATTACATATACAATGGCTTAACGTTTGAATTTTTCATAAACCACAAAAAAACCGAAAACCTGGGAGAACGATGGTAAAAGTAAACAATGTACTACAAAATAACAAGAAGCCTTTTAGCAACTTCGATCAACACCGGACATTCGTCCACTGCGCTATCCACTAACTTTTTCCTATTTTGAAGTAGGCAATCTCATCTGTGTTAACTTCGTTGCAGATCCAGCCTTTTTGATTGAAAATGCTTCTGGGGATCGTGATTTTTAGGAAAGAGATTTCCAGAGACTAAGGAAAGAAAGAAACGGAAATGACAGTATCGTGTCCAGATTCTTGTGATTAGTAGTTACAATTGCTCCAAGGCAATGATGACATCCAATAATTTCTTCACTTCAACATTTACAGAATCTGCTCGACTACTCCATCTAGTTTCCACAGCCCGCTTGACTTTGATCGGTCACCTGAATCAAGATGTCCCAGTGATGTATAGATGCAGAAAAGAACGGGAAGAACCGATCTATTTGTTTTTGTTTTGACAGGATCGCTTGAAAAGTCACAATTCGTATACTACAAGCTTTTGAGTTGATTTCGGAGATAGAAATCGATCGGGATCACATTTTAACCGGGCAGTGGCGTAACTAGGGTATTTTCGTCCGGAGACAAATTATAAAATTGGCGCCCCTCCCATCCACCCCATTTAATCACATTTCTCTATTACATCGAATAAGAAAAAAAATATACTTTGATGAATCATTTAATATTTAAGAATATTTAAAGAAGCAAATTTATAGAAATCATATTGCATGACTCAGTTACTGCCGTATTCTGATTTACAGTCTACAAAAAATTTATTTTTCTTAATTTAACTGTCGCAAAATGATCTTTGACATAAGCAAAATCTCTTTATTCCAATGTCTCTCTTGCAACTCTAAGAGCAAGATCACCTAGACCAGTGGTACACAATCTTGTCAGACAGAGGCCTACAAACAGAATTCGGACAACCTCCGGGAGCCGAGCGAATGAGACCGTATAAAATGGCGATGGAATTAGTCAGAAACTCAGCTGTTTGTTAGTCCAGTAAAAGTAATTTTGAATTTAGAGATGCACGCTCCTGTGATTCCTTCACGTTCATTCACGAACCTTACGAAAATTGACTGAAAGACCTTTTTTTAATTTTCTTGTCAGCCTTCGCGACTCATGACGTCTAGTCGCGGGCCTGAAGTTGTGCACTACTGGCCTAGATGATCCTGTCCCATCGAAGCACGCAAATACGATAAAATAAGTTTAAATTTCCTGAACGACCCCTTGCAATTGAAACTGCTACTGTTTTTAATAAAATTTGCAGTGAAATTAGAAGATTTGGAAATAAGTCATTATCATAAAGCGCAATAAAACCAAGATCTAATGGAGTTTCTGGTAGAACTTCATTCCGGTTACTGAGCAGTATTTTGAAATCGTCATTTCTGCAAAACGTTCGTACTCATTGATGCCCGGGACAGCCGGGGGCCTAGAACAAAATATACGTTTATATATGAAACTTTCTGAGGTACTAACAGTGTACCGTATTTTCACCCATATTACACGCGTGTTATGTTCGATTTTACTTACCACGCACCCTCCTATGCATGCTATAATCGTATGCGTGTTATGTTAGATTAAACTTACATGAATTTGATTCCCGACCAACAAAAATAAAAATTTTAAATGATAGCACAGACTTTTGTATTTTTTATTGTACTTTTTTTGTAAAAGCTTTAGAATATTTTTTAAATAGCTTATTACAGAATCATGTGGCAAAGCAGTCACATTAATCATTGCATTGTATGGCTCTCGAATTTGGGTCGTCAACTTGAATTTAGCTGAAATTAATTGATGGCAACTATAAGAAATTTGTGGGGTGTTGCACTAATTTATTTTTGTCATAATTATTCAACTATTTGTTACTCATAATTATATTTGATGTTAGAATTTTCCCTTTGTGTGACTCTTTCTTCAGCACTGGTTTCAGATAGAGATTTGGTTGGTGCTATTTAACATTTTAGTAGTCAAACATCACATGCATGGACTTATTGTATCAAATGTCCTCAACCTCTTAATGGTGCTGTTATAAAAACTCTTCGAACACTTTTCAAAAGCATGGAACAAAATAGATACAATTTTGATAATAGTGTCAGTTATCAGTCTTTTGCAGTCTTTATTGGAAAACAAAATGAAAGTCTTAGCCCATTCTCTTGGAGCACATTATGAAGATTCAAATTGGTAACTGTAATGAATTACCACCACTGCTCTGGATTTTGCTGGTGATGAGTCACTTGATTTTTACATTGCCATAAGAGCATATCATGAAACCTTTTGGATGGCAAAAATTATATGAAGCTTTTGGCTATACTTTCATGTTATAGTTGATTCATTGTTTGGACCACAACAATTCCATGCCTTCAAAGTGAAGTTGTCCCAGAGCATGGTACATCTGCGTAACTTCAGTATCTGCTTTATGAATTGATCTCAATTTATTTAAAAATCCTTGTTTCTTTCAATGCAATTATAAAGCCTATTGTGCGTGAGCTACATTCCATGCTCAGATCAATGATCCATTTATGGTTCTTGAAAGGGAGACTTTAACCTTAAAATCTCATGAAATTTCATGTTGTAATTGCTTGGACCTCAACAATGCTATACTTTCCAGTGAAGCTGTGTCTCACAGCATGGTACATCTGCTTAACTTCATCATCTACTCCAAGAATTGATCTCAAAATGTTTTAAAATGTCTCTTAAGATTTGTACATTTCAAATATGTGATTTCCGCATTTAGAGAGTTATGGGACACAGAGACTCGTTAAGCGAAAACCTTTGTTTGGAGTTGGTTAACGAGTTCGTTATCGCCCTTTGAAGCATTGCTTCACTTTTGTCTTACAAATGATTATGCGTGAACAATCTGCAATCCAAAGTAGGAAGTTGAGGCAAATCTTAAAATAAAAATAGTTTCGATGAAGAATTGGAAAAAGAACGCAATACCGAAGCGACTCGTAACCAATTTTGGTCAATTGCAACGAGCTCATGAATCGTTAACCAGTTCTTTGAAGTTTTTAAACAATATATTAACAGACGTAATGCACATTCAAAAAATCAATCAGAAGACCAATAATTATTCCTCATCATCAGCCTAGCCTTCAAATCCGTCAAAAGTCGTACAGTCTTCATATTCATTTTCATGCGGAAATGTTGAAAGCTCTCTTCCTTTGTTCCAAGACCCATAGCTTTAGATCAGAATCTAACTTTGGCCATTTCGCATTTTGGACAAGGCATGCACGTTTTCTCAGGTTCAGTTTCTCAAGCAAGCATTCCTTCTTTCTCCATTCGCAAACTATCACCTCATTAACGTTGAACTCCCGAGCAGCTGCTCTGTTACCTCTGTTGCCTCTGTCTTTTGCCCTAGAAACGACTTGAAGCTTATTGGCAATGAGTTACGTTTATCAGCCACTTTCTTAAAGATGACGATATTTCAATCAACAGCACTTCTATCTATATATCACTGTATCTATCAAGCACCTGAAACTGAAGATTTTTTGACAACTTTTAAAATTGATTGTTTTATATATTAGAAACTGCTTCAATTTAATACTTTAATATATATATTATTAATTTAACTGTCAAATTTCTTTAGCAAAAAAAAATGCGTGTTATAATTTTTATAAGTTTTATAAGTGAATTTTTACATAAATTGGAAAAATTGCGTGTTATATTCGTCCAAAATGTGAATAAATATAGCAAATCACTGAATGACCTGCATGAAGAATTCTGCCGTCGGTTTTAAGTTTTTTTTTAAATTGAAAAGTCACTTCAGCTGGTGGCCTGTTTCTTGTCACAAGACCCAGAAACAGCCCCACAAGAAGTGCAATTGGAACTAATCGATCCTCAATCTGATGCAATCTTAAAGGAGAATTTCCGCTCTCTTCCATTAAAAGAGTTCTATGCCTCACTTAAAGATGACTGTTTTCCAAATTTCCGGGAGATGGCACAGAAGATTTGGGCCTGATCAACATCTCAGATCTATTCTGCGAATTGCTACAACAAAGCTAACGCCTGACTTTGATTCCTTAACGAAAGGGAGACCAACAACACTGTTCCCACTAAAATTGAAGATACTATTTTATTAAAGATTGCATAAAAGTTTTGTAAAATAACTCTTTTTATGCTTTTCTACCTTAAATTAATCTAAACATTTAATGTTACAGATGTAAATTTAATTTATATTAATTCACACATACACACCGTCTATCTACTCTTGGCCCGGCCCCCGGGTCCAATATATGAACCCATTGCGGCCCTCGAGTCAAAAAGTTTGCCCACCCCTGTTCTAGAAGCTATTCTATTTTCAGTGCCATCACGCAAATTTAGTGGTAAAAAAAGTGGTGAATGTAGTTAGTTAGCCTTAATTGCATCATTTCAAGAATCATCTACACATATAAAAAATTGTGTTTACTAGTTCTTTAACTATCCTTGATTATCATGCTCGCGGTCTGTGAGCGTAATTTCTGCATGCAATTTCTGCCAGCAGCTTTAAAAAATCAGGAGACGAATAAATATTAATAAAATGTAATTAATTAAAATTACTTTATAAATGCTAGAAGTACAAAAGTTTTGTTGTTATTTTATATTTTTGTCACTAAAAATTAATTGTTTTATTTTAAAATTTGTACCAATAAGTATACGGAGTATAAAAGTGCATGTGAGGTAAATACAGGATAAATTGTTTTGTTGCTTTAAATCATTAAAACATGATAAATTGTTTTGCTGCTTTTTCCAATAACAGGCAACTCCAAATCATTAAAATCGGAGTTGTCACTCTGGCTATTGGTTATAATTTTGGACATTTTATAAATTTGTCTTTTAATGATTTTAATGCTTTAATAATCTTAGAAGTATTAATACCATTATATGAACAGTATTAGAATATTTTTGTGCAAAGTTTCTATTAAAAACACTTTATTTCCCAATAGATTTTATTTTAACATTTTATTTTTTAAAAACAAATTTATTCATATTTAAAATATATTAAGAGCTATGCTATTCAATTTACACTATGATTGCATAAGATGGCTTAGATTGGTATGAAAGCAATCTGCGGTTTCTGTCGTGCTCGATATATAATTTGGATATTGGGGGCGAATTTCACACCATTATGACTTCTTTTCAAAAGGAACTCGATGATTTTAAAAAGCGCTTCTCCGCTAATTCTGCTGTCACTGCCGAAATAGCAGACTCGAGAAAAAGGAACAGCGAAGCTGTTACGGACACACAAATTTCTAAACCAAAAAGACTTAGGGTGGATCCATTGACCAAAGGTATATGATTTCTTTAAATTAATATGTTTATGTAATCATAATGAAGTTTTTATTAACAGCTATATATCATCATATTCAATAAGAAACCTGATGGAACGTAATTAGGATTAATGAATTAGTATTGAACATTTTATCTATTAATAATTGTATGTGGGACAAATAAAAAGGTTAAAGGGAATAGGAAATTATTTTACATGGAGTAGACATCTAATGTTTGTTTTTTCTTCCATTATCATGTGGTCACCTGTGCTTGGAATTTTACCATTATTGAAAGCTTAACATTTGATCAGTTATAAAGTTTGATCTATATTTCCATTCCAATTCAATACTACTAAATGTAGTTATGGAGATTATCCTTTCTAAATTCATGAAAATGTTAATTTAAAAAGTGACTAAGAATTTTTAAATTCTGACAGTTCTTGTCATTTCATGATAACTAAATATTGCAAATGGAATGCTTTGGTATTGAATAATGAACTCTTAACATACTCAGATAATTATGCATCTGTCAGTGGAAGTTCTAGTAATGCTTTTGCCGTGCTGGCAAAAATTGTCAACCATTTAAAGGTGAGATTGATCATGAAATATAAAATTGCGGTGTTGTACCACATATTCCTACATGCCCAACAAATATATTTGAAGAACCATCATCAAAGAGGTTTTCATCACCCGTTAGACCTGGAAGAGATTTTGGAAGAAACAAAGCAATATAGTGTTTCTGCAAGAATTAAACACTGGCTTGCTACTGAGGTTGAATTCTTATTCAATACTTCTGTACATTAAATGTAAAAGTTAATAATCATTAATGTATGTGAACTACTAGGCTTTAAAGAACAATGTTAAAGTAGAAGTGATTGGGGACAAGCATTATATCTACAAGCCAGAATATAAAATCAAAGGAACAGCTGGCTTAAGCAGTCTACTCCAAAAGCAGTTCTCAGAAGAGATTGGGGCCATTTCCATGGAATCGATCGAGGAATCGCTTCCAAGCTGCAGAAAAATCTTACAGGTTTGTTGACACTGATACAATGTATGAGAAGATTCGAGTCACTTCAAAATAAACATCCCACACAGGGTCTCAGTAGCTCGATAGTCGTCATAACAAGGCCAGACAAAAAGGAATTCGTTTTCAGCAAGGTGGTTGGCATGGCAACCCAAGTGGATGAAGGTAATCAATGACAATAGCTTTTAATAGATAACTTTTCATTGGATATTTGAAACCTGCAGATAGCTTCAAAAAGTTCTGGAGGAGTTCATCTGTTGAGGGTCTGAGTGAAGCAAAAATATCAGAGTTTTTGCAACAGCATAACATCCACTCCTTTGGAAGCTCTGAGAGCAACCATTTTATGGTTTGTTGCTTGTTAATTAATTAATTAAGAATATGAACTCGCAGCTAAAAAATGAATTTTTTCATTTTAGTTTTGTTTTTATACTTACATGCTTGAAATAAATCAAAATCAATTTTAGGCTCCAAAAACAAAGACTAAGAGCAAGAGAAATTCCAAGAAGCCCAAAGAACTGAAGCACAATGCACACGTGGCTGGAGACATTATTGATTATGATAAAGAATAAATAATCTCTAACGTGAACTTCATTGATATGCCCTCATCTGCTTTGAGCCTCTTAATGCAGATTCTAATATCCAACTCGCAGACCAATAACAATAATTCTTATTTGCCAAACATTCTGTGATATAAAAAATATGTAATATATTATTAAGCAATTTAGTCACCTAAAAGGAGTTATATCATCCAAATTAAATGAAGTTTGAGTCGCATCTCCAACTGTGATGAAAATGGTGATGGCTGTTTTGGCAGAACAATGCGAGGCGTGAGGAACACAGACATATTCTTTGCAAACTAAGCGTGGCTTCAGTTTGTGCTACTGAACATTCTTCAAAAATGATTGTCTGGACTCTTAAGTAATATTTCTTTTAAGATTTTAGGCTCAATCTTACAAATGCTTTAAAAAATTAACACGTTTTGGGTTTTATTCCAATCAGGAACTGCACAGAATGTTAATTTGTTTAATGGTCTCCATTGCAGATCATAAAGGTGATTCAGTGATCCAATTCTGAAAAAATTACATTGAATTATCAGACAAGTGAATACAACTTTTGAGGGTGTTGTGCATTCATGCCTCACCAACAATTAACTAGCCAATAACTCCCACAACATAAACATAACCGTGATCTCATTCTGCCATTTTTCATAATTGCCACCAAATTACTCAAAGAAATACTATCATTAAGCTTCATAATTCATTTCATGTAGTTTATTATGGGCATTGATTTATGTCTTAGCCCCATGTATTTCATATCTACTGATTGAAATGAATCACTTACATGACCTCTGAACACTAATGTGTTACACATCTGCAACAGAAAGGACATTATTACGAAAGTTTGCACTTACTTGCACTTCGGAGCTGTACATTTTCAAACTAAAATCATCCTTTTCCAATCTTCGAGTGCCTTCATAAAATGTTACGTTAGGAGTAGGTTCCATCTGCAGGGAATGTGAATAAAATTTAAAGTTGTTAAAATAAGAATAAACTATTAGGCTTGTTTGACCACCTTCAGTGAGGCAGACGATGGATCCCCACCAGATTCAAGTTCTGCAAGTTCTTGTGGTGAAATGCTCACCAGCACTCTTTGGTATTTATGGCCTGCCAAATGAAGAAATAGAAAAGAAGGAATATTCTCAATGCATTTTAAAACGAGGAAGAAAATATGCAGACTCCTCCTACCACTGACCATCGTAATCTTCTCGGCACTGTTCCCTGAACAAATACGCTTCCAAAATAAAAGCAACCACGACTGCCATCACCACCTAAAATTTTGTCAACAGGTTACACAGGTAACTAAGTATTGTTTCTAGATGCGATGGTGTGTCAAGAACCTAAGGTAACTTAAAGCCAATTGTTGTGCAATGACATTATTAACATAAAAAAAATCTAACCATTGTGACAAGGTAGAAGAGCATGAAATAAATTCTTGTCCAGGGAGATACCACGTAAGCATATCCTTCCTTGGAGGACAAATAGATGCAAGGATTTTATGCAAAATGAACAATTAATATTTAAGGGTCAAATCATAATAGGTTAAGCACTCACCATGATTATCCACCAGTTGTTAACTACAGTTAGCTCAAACAAAGTCACTGTTGAAAGGAAAATTAAAATAAAATAAACAAAGTTAAAATAAAGCAAATCATTTTATCAACTTTACCTCCGCTATCGAGGATGTTCTCGAAGGTGCAGAGATAATAGTAACCATCAAGACCAGATCCATTATTATAAACATAGTATTGTTGGACACTTGTATTTCTGAAAGTTGAAATTTAAGCCTCAAGGTTATTTCATGTTTTATAAGCACGTAAATCATATTCGTCTGATAGAAATCATTTTATATCACTGAAAATTATTCTTTTAGCATAATCTTTAAAGTTAAATATTCATATTTTTATATATTAATATTTATGGACTGACATGGGCATAAAACACATGTAAAAATAGATTGTATTCAAATGTTACTTAAAACTTAATCATGCAAAAATAAACTTTTAATGTATTGGTTAAGGCATTTAGAACAAAAATGTTTTGCACCAGGGAATCTCCATCTTCCATCAAATTCAGTCACTAAGATAAAAAAATATGTTAATTAAAACAAAGTAAAGCAGGAACTAACAAGCAGCAGTTCTTCAGGTCTTCTGCAGAAGGAGCAAATATTTCCATGCCAATGATGGCAAAAAAATACAACAGCAATAACATGACCACTGCCAGGCTGAACAAAATAGAACCCAGATGAGCACAACAGCAACAAAACCATAAAAACCCAAATTTAAAAAAAAAAATTAACCTACAAATTCTTGAAATCAACATGAAGAGGGAATCAAAAACATGTCTCAAGCCACTTTTAATCTTAAATAATCTGAAATTTTTTGTCATTCAAATAAAATACTAAACTCTCATTCTTGTATTATAACTATCTTGATGTAATAAACTTCTGTAAAAAAGAGAAATGTTCTAATTTACATAAAAAAAAAATTAAATTTATCTAAATTTAAAAAGCAGAGATAAAATTTTGACATTAATAAATAAATTGTAACCATGTGATTCAAACTGAATCAGTTAATAAAAGTTATTTAATAATTGCATAGAATTCACTTGTAAATTAATTCATAACTTTCATGGAATTCAGAAGAAAATTACGACAACTGTTGCTGGAGACAAAACCAAACCTACCTCAGTACCCTGAGAGGCCTGACAACCATGATACAAAACATGTTGCTGCTTGCAAGCTGCACCACAATACCAGCCAAGGATGCGACAGTGACCGAAAAATCAAAACTGCGAGATATTCAAAGTAATTTGTGATAAAAGTGATATGGACATTTACAAATAAAAACACTAACATGTTCCAACCATTTGAAAAATATTTTGAGAATCCAAATCCAGACATTTTGAGTAATGCTTCCACAACAAAAACTAAGGAAACATTCAGTGATTGTTATGACTATCACAATTATCGCTAAACATTCATATTGAGCTAATTTTAATAAGCTGAAATTAAGTATAAATAATACTTACTTAAAACAAATAAGACAGTTATCCAATAAAACTTTGTTTCTTCCGATGCCCAGTCAAAACCAGATTCGTACTTCAAAACTGTACAAAATGTCAAAATGACAAACTCAAATATTATAATATAAACTCTCAGCAGCAAATAGAGAATATGTTTCAAGGTTTACATCGCTAATTTAAAAAAACAATTCAAACTTGATAAGCGTATGGAGTCAAAAAGAATCCACAGGAAGTTCAAAAGTATAAGGACATCTGCAAAGAATCCCAGTATTTAATGGTTCCTAATGGTCAAAAATAACAATCTTTTATGAAATAATTTCTTACTTATGAAATTATTAAACCATTTGTTTGAAACAACTTTGAACAAACCTGAAAGTAAAACTTAATTTTTTATAAACTTTCCATTTTTAGTTTCGTATTCAAATTTTGTTTCATAGAACTTACATGATTTTGCTCTCATTTTAAAAGTCATGTTTTCCACATCAATGACTTTTTCTTTCTGATTACAAGAACAATACATAACAGTTATTAGGAAAAATCGAACACATCTAGTTATGCAAAATTTACAATTCGAATTAAATTCTTACCTCCCAGTTCAACTTAATATTGTCAAATATTCCCATAAATTCATTCTGGCTCAACTTTCCAGAATCATTGATATCAAGCGATTTGAAAACCAAGTAAACTTCCTTCGAGTCTGTCATGAAAAATATTTTTGTAGAAAATAAATAATAACAAAATGAAATGAAGTCATCAACCCATGCGAGGCTTGTAATAATTCATGCAACCCCTGAAATGCTTGAAGGAAATGCCATCAGGGCACTCAACATAAAAAAAACAATTTATAATTAGGTATTAATATATCATTAAATTTATAATTAGGTATTAATATATCATTAAATTTATAATTAGGCATTAATATACCATTCAATTTAGCTCATATTTAAGCATATTTAGTTCACGGCAAGGCCTACATGTAAATGCAGTAGTTAAAAACACTTCATTGCATTCATAACTTCTACCGCCACAAGAATCCTTGTGAAGTAGCACTACATAAACAATTGCCCTCCCATCTTTTTAGAATTGGCAGCATTTACAAATAAGTACTCATTATTTACTGCAGCAATTAAAACTATTATAACAAATCAAGTAATCTTACCTCATTTGAAAGAAGTCTATAAGCAAGCATGCAACCATTTCTTTTATGCAAATATAATTTCTTAAATTTGTCTTTCTCAGCTTTTAGGAAGGCACTATAAACCACGGCAATGAACTGAAATAAATATTTTAAAAATCCTCACGAGCTCGTTCTTCTGAGCAAAAGTTAATTTTGTAGATTAGGTATGGTTACCATCATTACAAGTGATTGTGATAATGATTTTTAATTTACTTAGACTTTTCTGTAATCAATAAAAGTTAAACCAACCATGTTCATGAAAATGAAAATTTCTATACTGATGTAGATTATAAAGAAAATTGCAGACCATTTTGATTTTTTGAAAGAAGGCAGCATGACATCAGGAAAACTGAAATGTGTTTGAGCATGTTAAAATTTCAACCCCAACAAAATCAGAAATAGGAATAATCAAGGAATGCTTTACTTTGCAGTTGTCATCAAAATAAAAAGACTAATAAAGCTGTCTGATATACTTTGGAAATACTAAAAATAAAAAATGTGAAAATTTATCTTTCTGTGGATGGTTTGTTGAATAAAGATCACACTTAACTGTATCAGCAGGATTGTTTGAGAAAAGAAAGAAACCTGTCAAAATCATGTCAAGTGCTAAATGACTTAACCGAATCAATTAAAAATGAAATGATTTACGTAGGGATTTTTAATTAATTTTTCAACTTCAGCTATTATTAATTCATTTAAACAAATTAGAAAGGAAACAACAAGCATGTAAAACAACAGAGTTGCATTCTCACCCAAAATTGCAAATATTAGCATGAAGGATATGAGCAGCAAAAAGACATTGAATATTGCAGCCAATGATTGCAGCAATTGCCTGATGAACCTAAAATGTCATTTAATGTATGTAAGATGATAATGTATGTAAGATGATAAAAATAGAGCCTAAGATATCTACCGCCTGATATTTCTGCAATAAAACGAGTCCAACAAAAACAGGGGGCGAAGAGCCCTGGTCACTCGGAAATGGCTGGTCTGGCGGACCATCAACACGACGGCCTCCGCAAACATGACCCAAAAGAGAATGACCTTGATAACAATTTTAAACAAATATAAACATGATGTAAACATGTTTAAATCAATGAGCAACCTTGAGTAATGTCCTGGTATGACTTATGAAGTGCTTAATTCCTAGCCACTTGAGCCTCATTACCAATTCAACAGCAATTATTAAGAGCATGGAAATTTCTATCATTCCATGAGCCTAAAATAATATTAAATAATCAATTAAATTCAAATTAAACTCATCACAATTACTTTAAATAATTATGTTAATAAGCATTATGAGTCAATAGTCATACTTCGCTATACAAAAATTAATAAAAATGTTGTTAAAATGGGCAGCAAACATTAAAAAAACACTAATAAATATAACAAACCAAAAAATTTAATAAAACAAGTAATACCCAGAATGGAATGTGAATAAAATTTAAAGATGGAGGCTCAAAGACTGTCAAAAGCAGGAGACAAATAGGTGCAAACAAATTAAGCAAGTGGAACCACGTGCTGTGGACGATTTTATATGCAAAATGTCTGGCAGGATCCCTAGGGTTGATGGTGAATCTGTCATTGTTTTTTCCTTCATGAAGGTAGACGCTTGCTTCGTAGTAGTGCACATCCCATTCAGTTTCAGGCCAGGAATTGTCCATATCCAATTCTTCAAGACTGTCACTCTTTTTTGATGATTTTTGTCCACAAATGAACTCTGCAAGAACAAACTTAAGTTAATGTCTTTCTGGCAAATAAGCATATCATAAAATTTTTAAAGTCTCATGAGGATTATAAGTAATTGCAAATCTTGAAATCAATCTAAACGCATTAATTTAAATGGTTCACTGACATTAAACTGATAAATCAATCAGTTACTTAAAGTATGATCCTACTTTTACTTAAATATAAAAGTCTTTCAACGCATCCTTTAACAAATCGCTTAAATCGTGAATTCCCCTCCCGCTTTGAACCGACGCTTTGCTAATGTACGATACAGCTGAGATACCTAAAGTAAATTAATATAATCCCCATCGAAGACGTAAAAGCGAAACCGAGCAGAAAATCCGAGCCAATGATTTATAACTACCTGATAACGCACGTATCAGCGCATGTATCATAACCATTGCCGCAACCAACTTGGCGTTAGTCATTGGAACCGACGCCCACAAAATTTGATGTCAGAAATCATGTGGCACGATCAGCGATTTTATACTACAATTAAAATAAGGTGTAATACTTTGTTTCACATAACGTTTTGTTTAACATTTACGGTATGCAGAACTTCAGCATCCAAATTAATTTGTGTTATAATAATAAAGACCCAATTAATCAACTTGTGAAACCTTCAGGAACCTATTATTATGGGCTCCGCGTTAAGTTCTTTAAAATTAATGCTTTTGGGCATTTTAAGTTTGTATTTTTGAAACTTAAAACATTTGACCGAATATTTGAATGCAGTAAAGGCTGATTAGCAATTCCATATCCTTAAAAAAAAGAATGGCTTTATTCAAGTTAAGGTTTAGACCTATTCTACTATTTCTATCTATTTATACAAATTAGTGATATTATTTATTACTTTTTCATTTACTAATTACATTTTATCAAGTATCAAGTATAGATATGTTTCTGTCATATATCAAGTTTAATACGATAATGCTCTTTTGTCCAATTTGTCTAAATTATAAAACATTTTTAATACACAACATTATTATTGCTTTAATTACTATTTAAAATTTTATAATTTTATGATCAAAATTTCAGAGTCAGGTTATCTCTGATTTGGTAATGTATTTGTTCGCTATCTTGTTTACATTTTCGTCGCTGAGGGCTGCGGTAATTTTGTAGTGATTCAAATAGCACTTTTAGTAGAATTTAATGAATATGGCGAGCATGATGGAGGTTGACGCAGATAAGACCAATACCGCAGTTTCGTCTCTGCCTGGTGGCAGTGTATGTGTTTCTCTCCATCCTTTAGTTATTATGAATGTATCGGAACATTGGACTAGAGCCTCAGCCCAAAGTGGAAAAGCGGAACAAGGTTGTTTTTTTAGATAGCATATGGCGTTAATCAAAACATGTCTTTTATTTGATTTTAGTTCTTGGGGCCTTAATTGGTAAACAAAAAGGAAGAAATATTGAGATTATGAATTCATTTGAGCTGCTATTTCACAAAATTGACGACGAAATACTCCTTGATAGAGATTACTATAACATGAAAGAGGACCAATGTTAGCACATCTTTGTGTTGATAAGTTTGACTCATAGCAAGTGAAAATGGATTACAGTAATGCAGACACTCTGAGAATTTATTTCAATTTTTTTCAGTTAAGCAAGTTTTTAGTGAGTTGGACTTCCTTGGTTGGTACAGTACAGGTGAATTTATCGCAGATCTAGATATCAAAATACACAAGCAAGTGAGTAAACTTCTGCTTGCTTATTATATTGTAAATTGATCTACTCTAGCACTCAAGTTGTCATATCATTATTTTAGGTATGTCAGATCAATGAAAGCCCAGTATTTCTAAAAATTAATCCTTTAGCACAGCACTCAGAGGTAGTTTACATATATTAGTCAAGGTTTACGATTTAACTAAATAAATCTCTGTTTTAGCTGCCTGTGAACATATATGAATCAGTAATTGATGTGGTTGACAATGAGGTCTCATAATTCTTTTTTCTGTTTGAAAACTTTCTTAAATTTTTTAATTAATTAAAGGCAAAAATGAGATTTGTTGAGTTACCTTATGTCTTGGCCACTGAAGAAGCTGAGAGAATTGGCGTGGACCATGTAGCTAGACTCTCTTCTAATGATTCGGGCGAAGCGAGCACAGGTAATGCTCAGTTTTACAATTTCATTATTTGTGGATGTTCACTAAATCTTGCTGTGAAGCATTTTAAAAAATACTCCCCGATGACCACAATTTATAAATGCTTAGCCGCCCAGCATCTTATGGCTCAGTACAATGCTGTGAAAATGCTTCATAGCAGAGTCACTCTAATCCTGGAATATGTGAAAGCCATGGAGAATGGTAGTTCTTGAATAATATCCTTTAATTTATGAAAATTTGATATTCTGATTTTCTGTAAGGATTGGTGACCAAAAACCACGAAATTTTAAGGGAAGCTCGAAGCCTTTGTCACCGTCTGCCAGTTCTCAATTCAAAGCAGTTCGAGGTTGAATTGCATACGGTTAGTAGCAACAAATGCTTGTTAGTGTCACCTTCCTGAGATATAATTTCAACTTTATATAGCAACACAATGATGTGAGTCTCATGTCTTATTTGGGAGTCCTTACCAAGGCTTGTAATACCATTAACCAGGTAAAATATGAAATATGATTGTAATAAAAACGTTATATGGGCATGGACATTACATTTGAAATATTATGAATTATCTTTTTTTTTAGTATGTTAACAAATTCAATGTGCTCAATGAACGCCACATAACAAGAAGAACAAGGAGTATCCTGTATTGAATATTCAACAATAACTTTTCCCTAAAAATGTTTAGTACAAGTCAATAAATGTTTCCAAAAAAAGAGTTTATACAAATTGACCCTGATTTTTGAGTTTGAGGCATAGATGATATGGCATAAAAGTGGTAACCAGTGAAATTAAGTAGTGCAAGTTTGTGAGGTGACTAAGACAAGAACATTTTCCTATAACTGTGTGGACTGAGTGGAGTCCATTAACAGGAGGCCATGTGGAAATGGTTTCTCACCTGAATTGATTTCTTTGGTATCATGATCAGATACACTTTCTTGAACCATGGAATTTTTGAATTTCTACAATCAGTTCATGGTATTTATAGTATTTGTATAGAGTATATTATGGGATGGACATTGCGGACATTTTTATTAAATTTCAATTTATGCAATCTATGTGAACATTTCCTTTTTTTCAATGATCTGTGGGGATACAACTAAGTGGGGAATTTAATGCAATTATGTGTTTGGATATTTGAATATTTTACCTCCAAGAAGGTGTTCCCTTTAGCTTCATAAATGCTTTTAATCATCCCTACTGGAATGCAAGCCAGAGATGTGGATGCAATAAGCCATCCGATCGCATCTGCCCATTTTGGAAATGCATAGGCTCCATAATATAATGGAGAGTACTCAATCCAATTGAATATCATGATTGTCTGGAAACAGTAAAAAATAGTGATTTACCAAGTGAAAGTGCTCAAATTCCAGATGTGCTCGTGGCATCTTCTGGAAAATGTTTTTTTGGGAGTTAGATATCATTCAGTGCATAAATTGATGGCCCTAACTCTAATTCCATCAGAAGCTTACATGGGGGTTTCGTTGCCTGGGGCAAAACATTGACATCAACCTCCTTAACATTATGAAATATGGTGTTCAATTTTAATAATTTGGAACTCTCCTCCTGCTAAATATAATCACTAGTTACCCCTAGTGCATGACCTCCCTTTGCCTCACCACTTATTCTATGTAAGAAACTCCAGAGTGGAACTGCCGCAGAGATTCCTCAGAGGAATGACCCCACCTTGAAGCGTTTCGGCCCTGATCTCCTTAAGCTATTTCGGGTTGGGCAGCACCTGATCAGCCGGGTGTCTCTGCTGGCTTGTCTCTTTGCTTCCACCTCTTCATCACTTCTTCCTTTCTCGTCAATGTACTGAAGGTCGGCCTCATGCTTTGCCATTTGCATATCGGCCTGGAAGCTTCTCGCCGACTTGATTGGAGGCTATCCGTCCCTTTCATTGGTTATCTAATGGAGACATGATATTGGCTGTCCTTTTTGTCCACTGCCATTTTGGCAGCTTTCAACATATGGTCCATCGCCTTGATTTTTTCAGGAAAGTGTAACTGAACCTACCCATCAATCCCACCAGAAGTGCTCCAACTTCGATGGTGAAGAGATGCACCTTGTACCCTTTATCAGTGAGGTGCATCCTGAGCTCAGAACACCTTTCCTCTTTAAGCATGTTCCTTTGCTCCATCCTGTCTTCCCAAAGACCTGTCAGCTGTGCCATGATGATGTTATCTGTATTCCTGGATGCCAATTTTGCATCTGGCCTTTGTCCACTCTCCTGAATAACTTGGAGATAAAACTTTTCCCTTCGATTTCAGCTACTATCATCCAGTCATTTGCATTCTCTAAGAGATCTCTCCTTGGGTTTCTGCAGACTCATGGCATGCTGAGATGCACCTTCTCGCAGGAAATACATCCTCCTCTGTTGTACGAACCCATGAGCATTTGCTTTTGAGATAGCTGCCTCCAATGCTTCAACCACTACTTTCAATACTTTGGTTGTGTTGCCATATATACCAAACATAAGCTAAGGCACACTTGCAGCTTAATAAAACATGCTGAAGCAATCTTCACAGAGCACACATCAGGTATCCTCTGTCTTACCCCATTTCTGCAGGTTGTCATGAGAGGGTAAGGAAATCTTAATGACATGATAATGTCTGGCATGCTCCATGAGACTGATCTTTGCAGGGCCTCCTCCCACGTTGTTCACTGTCCTTGTTGACCCTGCTGCACTGCTTTTGTGATCCTGTTATTTTGTATGTCCCTTTTCCTTTCCTGAATGCCGACCTTTGGGCAGCGCTGGCCTGTGACCACCTGGTGGAGCAAGTCCAGCCGATTCCATCATGACCGACTTGTATCGGGACTCATATTTCCTCGAAGGTCAGAAAATGTTTTGGCTTTTCTCTCTCCTCTTGGGCATTGAATTTCCTCCCAGATCTGAGCAACAGCTTTGATCCACATATTGTACCATCCGCGGAGTTATTTAACACCGGCTTCGTTTTGATCTTGCTTATTCTGAAGTCTGGACCTAAAGCAATGGACCTAAGTGGCATTTTCAGTTTTGAGCTGCTACTGTAGAGGGCATCCGAAGAAAGCCCTGCAGGCAATCCCAGCCAACTCCAAGTGAGTCAGTTGATGTGCCTCTCCATCACTTTCAGTGTAGGCAGGCCAATCTCATAAAATCTCATAGTTAACGGCCACTTTAGCCTTGGTAGGAGAACAAACTGAACTAGCCACTCTTTGAATCTTCCAGTAAGGAACACTCCCTCAATCAAGTCCAGGCTTTACTTCAACATTTTCCAGGTTTCTGTTCTTGAGGTTCTTATCAAATACTCTTCCCAGTCTTTTCACTGGCTCTTCCTGCACAGTCAGGATTTGCTGGCCAGCCACCTGAAAAGAGACACCACTGTGAATTTTCCCTTGGGTCACTGCTAGGCTTCTTGACTTAAAGAAAGACATTCTACACCACTCGAGCAGATTGCTCATTTAGTCAAGGCTTCTCTGAATCTCCTGCTTTCTGTTCATTACCAGTGGGGTGTCAAGGAGGGATTATCTTAATTAGATAGTGATCCTAGAATAATCAATTTTTTATTTAAGCAATTATAACTGAAAATTTCTTGATCCTTAGAGTGCTTACATTTTCAACATATGTAAGGTCCTGTGCCATCTTGATAAATAACAACACCACAATTCCAAATTAATTAGATGGCATGTCATTCAGTCATAAAAATTGATTAACTTTATTTCAAAAAAATTTTTCCTCTATTTAAAAATTGCAGTAAAGTTATAAACAGAGATTCTGCATGTTCATTAAATTTGAACTTTTTAGAACTGTAACAATCACATCTGTAATTGTGAAGAGGATGACATGACAATCACACAACAACAAACCATGAAAAATTTCTCACCAATATGAGAAGTGGGGCAAAGACATACCAACACATTTTAAAGTACAGGAAGGGTTCTTTGCCATTCATAACAGCTATATCTTTAGACAATTTGCCAGCACCTGAATTTCGGTGTAAACATTTACATTAAATTTGGTAATTACATTAAATCACTAGATGAGATCTAGCAAACAGATAAGACCAGAATACCATAAAACCATGTAATTGCTATCACTTCAAAGAAAGCAATCAGCATGAGGGAGATTCCAGATGAGTAATAATCAATCAGTTTGAAAAAGTAGATGCCACCCTGCATTAATACATATTTTCATTTAAATTTAATTTCTGCACCTTTTAATAATTAAAAAAGGGTTGATACCAACAAATGTTACATTTGGAAGGCCAAACACAAATGCTACAACACAAACTACCAAGGTGATGAACTCTTTTTTATGGAAAAATTTATTCAGAAAATTATTTAAATGGTCATCCACAGTTGTGACAACCACTTCCACAGAGGCAAACTAAGATTTAAATAAAATATTTCAAAATATCAAGAAAATTCATAAGCATTGCATTAAATTTTGGGCAGATACTTGACTATCAATGCCAAGGCAAAGAATGTTTAAGAAGAAGAAAAAGGCAAGGATATTTCCCCATGGATGAATCATTGAGCTGAAGGCCTCAGGATAAACTTGAAACACTAATCCTGGTCCTAACAATGACAAAAATCTAAGTCATTCTTTGGAGCAAAAGTGTAAGAAAGTAATAAAAAATCAATAATCCGAACATTTAAATTGTAATAAAATAATATTTATGATGCAACAAAGAAATATAATTTTTCTTGACCTTGTTCTATAACATCTTTCACATCTACCTGCAAATTGTAGGCAGCAAAGCCTAAAATGGAAAACACAGCAAAACCTGCCAAAATGCTTGTACTGGAGTTCAGAATACACACAAAGAGAGAATCTCTGCCACATCATATTCAGTAATTACATGATGATGACCCCATTTTATCAAATTAAGTTGATCCTGAATTTGCATCGGCAATACAAACCTGAAAACATTGTTCTTCCTGTCGCTATAACTTGCAAATGTAATCATTGAGCCAAAGGCTATTCCTATGGAATTAAAATTTTGAGCAGCAGCATACACCCACACCTGCGATTACAAAAGAAATTTCATTTTGTATAGAGCAACTAGTCAATGAGATGCTAAGAATGCATTAATGCTAACCTTAGGAGATTTCAGTAATTCCCATTCTGGTTTTAAGAAATATTTAATACCCCCAAAAGAGCCTGGCAGATTTATTCCATAAATTAACATGAAAATTATGATAAAATATGGGAAAGTTGCTGTGACATATACAATCTAAAATGGTTAAAATCAGATGCTCATAGATCTTTTTCTATTAATAAATGCAACCTTTCCAGTCCACTTAATGCCTTTAAAAATACAAAAGTAAACAATGATCCATGTGACCAATAGCAATAAAGCTAGCTCCCACTGAATATTAACTGGATCTTCAATGCCAGAAGACTGATGAAGAACGTTAAATCTAAAATTTTGAAATTATATAAAAAGCAAAATGCAAAAGAAATTGATTTTCTAAAACTTATTTTATATTTGTGAATTATTGGAGAACAACTTTTATACCTAAAAAACTGAACAACTGATGATTCTGATTTATTTGTCTTTTCAGATATATTTTCATTGCTCCAACAAGTTTCTACCTTATTCCAAGAATTATTGCATGAAGACCATGAAAGGGGGCTTTCAAAAGAACTAAACAAGAAGTATAGTGCCCATGACAGAATCACATTGTAATATGTAGCTAGAAAGAAACTCAGAAAAACAGTTGAAAGGCCAACACCTAAAACCAAAATGCTCATTAAGATTACAAATGTAAACACAAACATGATTCACAACTTTGAATGAACATTTGGATTCACTTTAACAAAAAACCTTGGAACAATGGACACAGAGACATCATGGCTCCAACAGGCCCTCTTTTTGTCAATTGGCCAACTGCTAATTCCATGTACAATAATGGTATTCCACATATAAAAAGCATTACAAAGTATGGGATAAGAAATGCACCTTTGACCATAGAAAACAGAATATATCAATTTAACGTATTATCAAATCAATCCATTACCTCCTCCACTGCTATAGCAAAGATACGGAAATCTCCACAAATTTCCAAGTCCGACGGCATTCCCAACACAAGCTAAAACATATTCAGTTTCTCTGCTCCATTGCTGCCGGGCCATCTTTTCTAAATGATGGAGTCCTATGTTTATTAACAATGAAGACGTCTAGCACTACCATCATAAAAGTCTATACAAACAGCTTACTAGTCCTTTGTGATTCAAATATTCTTAGGCGAGGTTTCCAATGTGAGTTGCTTACACGTATTGCCGGCGAACGTTCAAAGTTTGCTCGAACGCCTAGGAACCATTGCAACCACTGAACCATGAGTACATGTTAGCAGAAGCACAAAATATTCCAGCATTATTTAAAATAACCTTCTAAGTATTTTATTTTTGGTGATGATATTTTCAATCATTGGTGATATATGATCCTAAAGCTTCCTGACCTTTGACAGGTTCTTTTAAGTTCAACTTTAAGACATTTTAACTTTAAAGAGTCATTCCAGTTATCTCCGCTTTACTTTTCCAAAATTGTTCTAAAAACTAATGACTACTCTTTGGTTAAAAACGTGTTTCATGCTTCATTGTTGAAAAATTCTGGGAGTCGCCCGTTGCCCATTCCGTCTAAGCGAAGTCCAGGCTTTGCAATGGAAAGAAGAGTAGAATATTGAGTGTTCGAGATGTACACTGTACGTAATTTCGTTATTATGCATCATATTTATACCAATTAATGCTATGATATGTATAAGTTCATTAGTTATAGAGAAATATTCGTTTTATTAATTGTTAATAGATAATTGAAGATAAATGTCAGCACTACACTGACACATAGATATGGTAATTATCTCACGTTTTACAAGTCACTTGAGCCACAAGATATAACCGCAGTGATTCGGTCGTTAGGGAAACTTTGAGGCGTGATATCCAGAAACGTCATTTCAGCATTTTCAAGGGGGAGGGTGGGAAGCGAACACTCGTACAAGTTGAGAAGACGACCTTTTTTTGCTTCTAGCCAAAATTCAGCTGGGGGAAACCCTCATAAAACAGGAGGAGTCCCTTGTCCTCCCTGCCCCTTTCAAATTACGTCCCTTGTGATATCCACATTTAACTATTGCTTGTTAATATAATTCTGTTTTAGTAATTTTTCGACTTGTTTAACTAAATCAGATTAAAGCATACCTCCAAGCACATATTTGAACTCGTTGAACTGATCATTTTTTGAAATTCTGTGTCTGTTTGTAACTCTGAATACCCCTTTGCTCAATTAAGCATTGATAACAGTTGTAATTGCATTGGTTCTAGTGATTTGGAACAATGTTTAAATATTCACCATTTCACCAATGCATGCGAAGAGAACATACAGCTCATCTCGTGATTTCGGAATCTAAAACAGCTGTTTATCACACGGACATGAGTCTTTTTAAACCACTACAAATTAATGTTAAGTTATATTACGTTTAAAAGCAACCATTTCGCATGATGATTACATGAAGTCTTAAACGCCGAATTTTAAGGCCTGGTCCGGGTAAACATTCTTGTTCAGGTATGATAAAATCTACGTTCGAATGACAAGGTTATAAATATTTGAAAGAAACCACGTAAAATATGAAACAACAGCAGTTTTCAAATCAGGTTTAATCCATTAGAGATGGCTTTCGTGGTGTCCATCCGTAGGAACTCACCGGCATTTTCTTTGTCATACTCTTGCCTTCGTCTAGAATGAAAGGACTGATCTAAAAAAACATATCTGAGTAATCATTTGTATAGATAGAGAGTTTCAAACCAGAGACACTAGAAATACATATATATTTTACGAACTTTTGATAAAGGCGCTGAAAAATGCGCAAATGTAGGGAAGGAATCCCACCCGTAATCAGGATGCGTCCGTACATTTCCTATATCTTGATGTGAGCGTGAAATCCTGCATCCGCGCACTTTATTAGGCACCATGACAGGGCAAACCCTGCAAGTAATTTTTAAGTATATGACAATTAAAGGAATGTGCATTCTGCTGAGCCCTCTGCTTTGTTGATTCCGCAAGGGAATCCAAAGTCTATATTATAATCCGCCGGCCGCATACTGTCCAAGATATATTTTATTCATTCGACATATTTTCAATTTATGTTAGAAATTTACTGAAAATACAAATAAGTAATAATACTTACTATCATTACAATAAAATAATAAGCCAATGTTATTATGGTACTTAAATTGATTTCTTTCTATGTTTATAATAATAATAATAATAATAATAATAATAATAATAATAATAATAATAATAATAATAATAATAATAATAATAATAATAATAATAATAATAATAATAATAATAATAATAATAATAATAATAATAATAATAATAATAATAATAATAATAATAATAATAATAATAATAATAATAATCATCATTATAATAATAATAACAACAATATGTGCATTCAATACACCTCCATATACGCAGTAAAAACCGCCATTTTGATATAGTGACAGACTGTCTACAAAAATGTCTATACATTTTTTCAAAAACGAATTTTGTTGGTAATATTATTTAATCCTAAATTACATTGCTAAATTATGAAACTCTCAAACTTTAATAGAAGCGTGTCCGAAGTGGTTCCAAAGCTTGCCAATAGGAAATTTTTTTAAACAAAGAAGTTGTCAGTAAAGTGTCTTTGAAGCTCAAAGTTAGACAACATCAAATATCGAACATCAACACAAGGAAAGAAGAGATTAAAAACAAATGGGAAAATTGAAGAAGTCAAAGCAAACGAGTAAAGCAAAGGAAAATCAGTATAAAGAAGTCAATGGCAAAGTGTTTTACTGGTTCTGCTTAGCTCCAAGAATCTACCAGTAACAGGTTCACTGCTGAAAGAGAGCCTCTTTATTCAGACATGACTTTTCAGGAAGTTGTTGCAGTGGATGATGGATGTGAAATTTCATATGAAAATGTTCCTTGTTTCAATGAAGCTGAACATGAAGAAGGCGCCTGACCTAACATTTGTAACCATTTCCAACCAAAAGCCTGGAATAAGACGTCTGAGCTATTATTCTATGCTAATTCAACGCTTTCTTTAAAAGACATAATTTGAATTATCAAGGATTAAGGACAAAGATCTGAAAATCAAAGTTGAGGGACAGAAAGAAACAAAGAAACTGCTATCAAAAGTTTTGATAATAAATTATAATACACCTGAGTATTATATTATGTCTTGTCTAAAAATGCTTTAAATTGTTTTCTAATTTATCAATTTGTACGGGTTTACTATTTTCTATGGTTTATCGTAGACATCTTTATGCAGGGAAAAACTGCTCACTTTTTGCAGCAAAGTTAAAGTCCCTATTAGCAATTTTTGCTGTAAATTACATAGCGCCATAAGCTTAGACCATTGATACAGCGCCGTCTCCAAGGTATGGTCTGTGGCGGTGAAGTTGGACTGCAAAACCCAAATAAGGACTGTAGGAAGCAACTTTTTGAACTAAGTTGCACCCAAAGATTTATATAATTATAGTTATTGAAGCATCAGAAATTTGAACAGATTTTTAAGGTAAGAAACTAAAGTTGCATAAAGAGGACAAAGCAAAGTTGCTTCCCGGTATAGAATTTGGAATATTTCCCGGGTTTTGTTAAATTAGTTTAATTGACTATTATTATTGAAACACTTTTAGAGCTGGATTTTAGTTAACATGCAGATGTGATTTAAAGGTTTTGAAATTAATGCTGCATTTATAATAAAGCTACTTGTTTGATGAAGCATTAAAAAGATGTTATTAAGAAATATATCGAGAGAGAAACTTTTTGATTTTACACGAACATTTTAGTTACTAGTTGTGATTATGAATGTTCGAGGGAAAACTTTTCATTTCGATTCAAAACGATAGATTTTAATGCAATGTGTTTGAACATTTTATTTCTGTGGTATTTTTATTTTGAACTACAGACTTGATTGTAAAATTTTTATTAATGTTTGATTGGGCTAGTAATTATTAAAACAACATTAATCAAACATCGATTTCTGGTGTGTCATCTAGCTTTAAAAAAAAGTATGAGGCTACCAAGACTAAAATGGTTTTTTAAAATAAAATTACACCAGGCTTACAAATTGTAGCAAATATCTGGACTTGCCAAGAAGGACCGACTTTTTTTTGTATAATTAGGTGAAAATTTTTGTCTTTTAGATTCTCGAGTTCAGTTACGTTTAATATAAGTTTAGCCCTATGTCAGACTTGATCGCAAACTCTAAACTAAACTCCATTTAAAAAGCGTTACGGTCCTATCTTCATTAGAAAACTTCTACCACAATTCTATTTTGCTTAAAAACGCCAACAAAATAACCTGAAATTTATATAAATTTTAGAGAAATACATATTAACAATGTAATACGAGACATTTACCTCCGGATTGCGTCTATACTTTGATCGTAGAGTATGAATATTATGGGGTTGATTGCAGCGTTGGACCATGCTATGAAAGTGAGGAGCTTATAGATTTTGCTCGGTTGTTGGAATTTTGGGTCTATTAGGGTGAGGATAAAGAGTGGAAACCAGCTGAAAACAAAGACTAATGAGATTGCAATGAGAACCCTGCACCTCGAAAGAGCTTGATGGAGAATCCTCTTTGATATTCTTTCATCCTTCGGGCTCCTTAATTCGACTATGGAAGCTTGAGCGGATGATGCGGATAGGTTTTTGGCGTAGTTCTGCACATGTCGATGGAAGTAGAAGAGATAGTAAAGTGTGCCAAACATGGAAAGAGTCGTGATGATTATCCACATTGTTTGAGCCACATAACTTTTTATAGTTCCATAGACGAACACACAGTTGCCGATAAGGTCATTGTAGTTGAAGTCTCCACCAATTATCGTCGGTCCGAGATGTATGATGAGACTTGTGGCATAGACCATGAGGATGCCGAAAGCGACGCAGCAGATACTTCCATTGTCGTGTTGCTGAACTTCTTCTAGATTGTGAAGACTTTTCTCTCCAAAAACGTATGCTTCACAGCACACCATGGCCACGATGTTGAATCCAGATGCAGTCACGACGACCACATACGATCCTCCTAAAACAGCGCACAAACCTGGTGCAACATCCCATAGAAGGCTCACAGCAAAAGGGACGCAGTAGAAGCAACGAACACTGTCCAACACGCAGCCATGGATGATGAATGCACTGGCAGTTCTACGGAGATGGCGATTCGAAAGGATGCAAATGACCACAGCTACGTTCGAGATTAAGCCGACAGACGAGATGCAGAGAAGAAATATTGCTTCGTTGTAGCTCTCCGGTGTTGCATTTTGAGAAACGTAATTGTTCGAGAAATGAGTGGTTGTCATCTTTCTAGAAATTACATACCTCGGACTTCTGGAATATATCGATCATAACATAAAAAATAACTATGAACGATATTTAACTAGGTCATCTATTTAACTGACCTTAGCAAAGGATCTTAGAAAAGATTTTTCTTTTAAACAAGCAAAATAAAACCTTTGTTAGGAGAGGCACGTCGAAAGCTAAAAGAACAAATGGCACGACCGCACGCATGAGACTCACAGACGATTCGGAGAAATCAATTTAATCAATCGCATTTTTATTCATTTAATAGTTTGACTTACAAATTGTCAAAAAAACAATGAGAAATAACTTTCACCACAAGAGCGTTTAAATTATATTTTCATTTCGCAGAGCATTTTAAAATTTATCGTTCAACTTCGCTATGGAGTCTAGGGAAACTCGGGGTGAGGGCTGCACCATTTTAGGAGGTGACTCAAAATCCTTATATTTTGTATCATTAACAGATTTTGATGTAGACGTTAATAAAATACCCGAACCGAAAATAGTTAAACATAAGCCGTAAGTACGGGGTTTCACCGTGCATGCATTTGGTGTTCATATGAACGTGAGCAGGCCCGTAGCCATAAAAGGGAGATCATTTTGTTATTTATCAAAATCAAATGATAATAATGATAATGATAATAATGGTGATGATGATGATGATGATAATAATAATAATAATAATAATAATAATAATAATAATAATAATAATAATAATAATAAAATAATAATAATAATAATAATAATAATAATAATAATAATAATAATAATAATAATAATAACAATAATAATAATAATAATAAATAAAGATGGTTTCAAGATTTTGTGATTTTATGATGTTATATAAATCAATAAAATTTACAATTAAATTTTTTTTTTAATATTTTGGGGAGGGGAGTTTGAACCCATAACCCTAATAAGCATAATAAAGAACATTTCGGAGCGATATGCTTTTTGCAGTTACAAAATGGCAGTGGTTTTATCATAAACTAGCTATATCCGACCACGCGTTGTCTGGTTAAATCGTCGGCATCGGGTATTTCGAGCATATTATTACTTTGTCGATTTCGTTTGAGTGCTGTTGTTATAGAGCCAGGTTATGGGCCTATCCTGTCTACCTATATGTGGCAATCTGATCCTATGTTCCACCGAGTACATCCAACAGTGCACAGACTCAGAACTTCACGTTTTACCACGAAATCCATATTTAGTGTGGCGTGTGCTGTTTTTACGTCCAACAGATGGCGTTAAAAAACATGTCTTTACCTGTCACAGATATCTAAATAAATTATATATAAAAGCAAGCCAGTATTTGAATGCAACTTTTTGTCAAAATTTCAAAGCAATCAGGGAAGAACTTTCGTAATTTATAGATTTTGAACCTTTTGTTATGATGTTATATAAAACCAAATTTTTTAAATGATTTGACCTTTCGAAAGAATACTGCTTATTGAATAAAATGTAAACTAAAAATGTGCGCAATAAAGGAGTTAGGGCCAAACTTAATTCAAATCTAGACTTTAAATATACTCCCTTCAAATTTGTTGTAACAAAAGCTAAAAAATATCTAAACATTCATTGGAAATTAGTGTCGCTTACTTAATGCGTTACGAATAAATTCTAATTGTAAGTCTGAAGGACTTTTCGAATTGGAAAACTTTTAATTGTTTACATTTTATGTCATAATTGCTTTTGCTTAAAAATGTGAAGATATGTGCAAATTTATCAGATGATTCCTTTTACAGAAACTCATAAATCATAACAATTATATTTAGTTGAAATTGAATAGATCATTGCAAGATTCTAGAATTAATGTTCAAAATAAAAATCTCACCATAAAAATAAGATTCAGTACCACTCAACTAAAAAATTAAAAACATAATTAAAATTGGTTTCCGATTATTTGTATTTAATTGCAATATAATTTGGAGGGAAAACGAAAGATATTCTTCACGGCTTGCTCGACCATCGCAGATTTTGCATCTTATGATCAAACTGAACCTGACAGCGGAGGAAATCAATGAGCAGTGGAGCAGCGGAAAGCTGGAACATCACTTTCAATTGGCCGTCACATCTCACCAATTGCAATTGAGAGCAAAGCAAATATTCCAAAAAACTCTAAAGAATTTCACTAAATGAACGAATGATCAAAAGTTAAGTTATTGTAATGTATTACGTTTATTTCTTGGTTTGATTATGCCATCAATGTTTATTATAGTAAGATGAAATCACATGAATAAAAAAGGTATTCCGTTTCATGTAATAAATTCCCATATATGCTAAATAATCGTATTACAGACTAAAACAACTTGCAACAAAGTATTGAGGCACTATCATCGAGTTCATTTTGTCTTGGGCTATTTTGTCATCGGGCTATATTGACGGGGCTGTTTTGTCGGGGCTATTTTGTCGCTGGGCTGTTATGACGGGGTGCCATTTTATCATAGTCAGCCTTAAGTAAAAGTACACGTAATACCTCAAAAATGTACTTAAGTAAAACTTGACGTATTTTTAAAAGTTAAATCAGACTTAAGTAAAAGGTTATAGCATTAAAAAATTACTTTAAAAGTAAAAATTAAAAGCACTGATGCCGCTTTTGTTGTGATCGTACATAATTCCATCGTGCTTAAAATGTTCCTTATATATCGATTGTTAATACTACCAAGCGTTAGTACTAGCAGTTATCAAGTAATTAGGCAACATCATTTTCACTAATAAAGGTGTTTTTATTCTTTATTTTAATAATAATTCATTTATATGGCGCCTTAAGCGATATGGATGTGTTGAAAAGATAGGTCTTCAGCTGACGCTTGAAGAGCTCGAGTGTCGGCTGTGACCGGATGGTGGGAGCAGGTTGTTCCAGCAGGCGGGCGAGGCATGGGAAAAGCCTCAGTTGACGATGTATGATTTATGGACTGGTTGATTGATGAATTTATGAAAAATTAAATTTTGATTCAGTTTCACAACATTTTTTAAAAATACTTTGACATGGAGTTATCATGGGGCTATTTTAACGGGGCTATTTTGTCGCCGGGCTATTTTGTCGGGGGCTATTTTGACGGGGCCATTTTGACGGGGTTTTTTCGTCCTGGGCTATTTTGACGCCGGGCTGTTTCGACGGGGCTGTTTTGTCGGAGCGGTTTTGTCGGGGTTGTTTTGTCTTGAGCTATTTTGACGCCGGGCTATTTTGACGGGGCTGTTTTGTCGGGGCTATTCTGTCGCCGGGCTCTTATGACGGGGTGCCAAGAGAACATAAATAGAGGTGTTGTAGTTTCAGTTGTTGTTGGAGCTGGTGTTGTAGATTCAGTTGTTGTTGGAGCTGGTGTTGTAGATTCAGTTGTAGTTTCTACTGTTGTAGATTCAGTTGTTGTTGGAGCTGATGTTGTAGATTCATATTGTAGTTTCTACTGTTGTAGATTCAGTTGTTGTTGGAGCTGTTTTCTCGTTTACTATTGATTGAACCTGTCGTTTCTTTTCTCAATGTTTTGCTGTTTGATATTGGTTAGGTAAGAGGCTTCGGTCCTCTACCCACTTAATAAAATAAAATTAAAAAAAAAGTAATTAAAATCGCATGGCAGATCTGTGACCTCGCTCTATTGCTTCTTTTCCGTTGCCAAGAAACTTCAGATATTTTCTCTTATTTGTCTTTTAGTTGACATATTTAATGATAACGAAATGGCAATGCATGTGCCTTATGTAGAAAACTTGAAATGTTTTATAAGTTTTTTTATAAGTAGGAACAAAGAAGTACAACGCTCAGGAATCGTTAAATATAAGTTCAACATTACTCAATTTCGTACATAACATCGATTTATTGTATATAAACATGATGTAAACGTTCGATTTAATTTAACGAACAAAACTTGTAAAATATGCAAAATATTATTTAGGGCCTTTTGAAAACCACGGGGATATCCTTACTTAAGACTACTTAAAACTTGAAATGTGCAACGTGTGCACTATGCGTATGCTTTGGTCACCAGTAAGACGAAGTTTATCAGTGGAATTTAGCTATTTTTCTTAGACATTGTTAGACCACTCACACCGATTTCATTAGTGTGTACTACTTAGTACTAACGGTTTGTAATTTTCATGGTTCATCAATGGGGTGATGGGTGATCACAATTAGATAGCATAGGGTCGGCCTGGCGACCTATGAACTACGTGATTGTTTTTTTGTTGTCTCTGGTAACCCTGGAAATTTAGGAAAATATTTATTTATTGAATAATTATTTTATTCCCTTAGCTTTGGTTTCTTTTTATTTTTATAAATATGTCTGCGTAGGTTAAATTTACTTGTAATCGTAATTTGGTAGGCGGTCGGAGCTTTTTATACTATAGTTGAAAACGGTTATGTCGCTGGCCTAGGGGTTTGCCAAAAAACGTCGAGATAACCGAAAATCAATTGAAATTTTTATGTACATAATGTGTATTAATAAATGATAATGTAAATGCATGCGAGTTTGTTGGATTTTGTACATAACAGCAATTGATATTTGATATTGATTACAACAATATGAACATATATGTTCGTTAACAGAAAGCATTTTTGGTCTCCATCCATGTTACCAACTTCGACATTTTTTCAAGCTTCTCCTCTCCACAAATTGCTTTGAAGACAACGTTGTGCCTCGTTTTGAAACGATTCAGCCATCCCTTTAAAGTCGGGGTGTCCTCACTTGGTGGCAAGGATGTCCGCCTCCTTCATTAGCAAGGGACCATTGACGGAGGTTTTGTTGCTCGCGAATTTGTGGATCCATTAAAGCACTGCATCGTCGATGTTTTTTTTTTCTCACTGGATCAAAGACAGACTTCTCGTATCTTATCGTGTCTGCCTTTTTTCTCCATTAAGAAATGAATGAATGCCATGTTGATGATAAGGTCTGCTGGTTTTGTATCTTTTTGTAGCTGCAGTACGTTTTCATATTTTTCCCTATTGACTGATTGCCCAGTTTTCTCTCAACACCTTCAGACACTTTAGAACGAAATAAATAAACAGAATAGATATAACATGCTATTCCTCAGATATAATCAAACAGGAGTGAATTGATGACATAACAGATTAACCGATGAGTAAATGACAAAAAGGGAATTTGGTACTTCCACTTCAAAATTTAATAGATTTGGCGAGATAATTGGGTTCCATTTAACATATATCATTAATACTAATGTCGACAACTTATACGGTTTTACAAATAATGTGCAAATAAGAATTTAGTTTATTCGTATGTTGCTAATTTCAGTCAGAGTAGTGTAGCTTCAATAATCGAAATTAGCTTTACGTCACCATATGAGGCTGGGGAATCAACACAAAAACATCCCCACTTATCGCTAATAATAAGCTTTCATAAATAGTTCTCAATAATTTTTTCAAAAATTGTCCATAAATATAATGTAATAAATAAATTTAAACTAGTCGATTTTAAATTTTTATATTAAATTAAATACTTTAATAAATTCAAACTATTTTAATTTTGTTTACGTATTCGTTTTCGTATATGGTTTACGATTTATTTTTCGTTTATGAAGATAAACAATTTTGATTCTCGCTTTCGACAATCAAAGATTTCACTAAAAAATCTCACATTTATGATGCGCTTCAATCTTTAAGTATTAAAATACATTTTTTTATTTCTTCAATTCAACAGTTATCAGGAAATCTCATTAATTAATGCATTATTTTTTATATTTGTATTTAGCCAATATTTTGATTGTTGTAAGTACCCGATTCGACAGAGAAACGTTACAATCGCATATATTTTCTTAAGGATGGTTGCGAACATAACTCGACCTTCCGAGTTCACCTTCACGTAATTATAAGCTATCACTTGAACTTTTCATCTACCTTTGACATTTGCCAAAGAATGACTGCAGATAAAATGAAATGTCTTCCATCAATTAAAAATTTTTAAAACGGCAAGTACGTTTTTACTGTAAAAAAAAGCCAAGCACATTCACATACTAGAGTGACTTGATGATTTACAAAAAATGTATAATTTATAGCAATTAATTAATATTTTTTAAATTTAGACATTTGATATGTAGTAAAAATAATTATGTTATTATTATTAAAAATAATTATGTTAAAACATTAGCGTCGAACAAAGGCCAATACAAAGTCTTGATAACAATGCATTCGGAGTTTTCCTGCTCTGGTGATGTATAAACATATATATAATATATATAACTTGAGATTTTCGCATTGATTGGCGTTGCCGCTTTGTTGAAACTAATTCTGGTAAAAGTGTTGAGGCTTAATAGTATGACTAAAATAATATTTGACATTAGCAAATAACTCTACAGCTTTAAATATCAATTGTCTCTGCTGGGTAGAAGTTATTATTTTTATAGTTATCATTGTATGAGTTAGCTCTTTCATACGCACTTGCAGAAACCCCTTTCGATAACTGGGTGTTTTGGTGGCTTGCAGTAGCAGGCCTTGTCTGGAAAGCCGGGTAAAACCTTTCCTTTTTCTTGGATTTTGGCAATGCAGCGCCTGGTTGTCGTGTCACACCAGATGTATTCGATGTTTTTGTTGGCACAGCAATCTTCATCCTTCATACACTCCACATCGCCAGGAGATTTTGAATACGAAGGGACAAAATTGTCGTCGACAAGCATCTCTTCATGTCGAATACCAAAAGGCATCATGATAGAATCACCAGCGTAAATATCGTCCAAATCATCTCTCTCGTAAATTTCTGGATACGTCAAGTTGACTTCTGGAAATTTTTCCTTGAAAGATAATCTAAAATGCTTTTCATACATATAGTCAACAAAGCAATGGTGGAGAAAAAAGAGAGGGTCACTGGGTGCGCACGATAGGTAAGCCATCAGTTGTCCTATGAACAAGTGAACATCTCCATGAATCATCTCGAAAGTCTCATTCCATGACGAGCATAACTCTTTGTAATGCTTGGCTGACGAAACGTAGGAAGCAATGTTGTCTTCAAATAGTCCTTCGACATAACTTGGAACTGCTCGAGTGAGAATCTTAGAAATCTCCTGGCAAGAGGTAGAATTGATGGTCTTAAAACCTGCTGCGAATCCGCTCCTAACTTCACCATATGCATCTCCGAACAACTCTGGACTAAAAAGGACTGAATGTCTTGGGTTTGGTCCTGACCTTGCCAACAATCTGTTGTCCCAGTAAGGCAAAGTGCAACTACGGAAATATCTACCCATGGCTAATTCAAACCTTAAAAGATAGAATGATATAACAATAAAATCATCTAATACATTCAAAAAGTACGTTTCAAATATTTAAGAACACAAATTTAAATAATTTATTATTTTAAATTAAATATTGTTATGAAATTATACATATAAATATAGAAACGGTGCCAGAGGATAAAACTTGGCCCGTTGTGTGCAGAAGGAGATTTCTCGCCATCGTGGAAGAGGACGAAGATGTCGTATTCGTTGTAATTGTCGACCTTCACCGACTTCATTGCTAATATAGAGTTATGAACGCAATTTCTCTGAGCCTTTTCCAAGCATAGATATTCAATTCGTTCCTGCTTCTTTCCAGCCTTCGTTCTTCAAAATTTGTAACATTGGAGATTCGATGGCAAAGTTTTGAACGAATTTTGAAATTAATAAAGCTTAAAACTCAATAGATTGGAAGTGTTTACTGCATCTCAGAAGTGATGATAGAAGCTTGACCAAGACTTTGGAAATACGCCAAGTCTGTTCCTGAGGAGGGGATGTCGTGGTATTGATAACTCCACGGAACTCGAGCTAGAGACATAGTGCTATTTCTTGATAACAAAGAATTTATGGTCCTCATCAGAAGCACGATTATCACAACCACAAGCAAACAGTACTCTCTAATCGATGCAATGGCCATTTTCAAACTGCTGGGAATGGGTATACAGGTACGACATAGACGGTTTTAAAGGCTTGAGATGAATCACCTCCGTAAACTTTCAGCGCATTTATTGAAAATAAGTGAAATATATCGGAAAAAGAAATAACATTTTACATAAGCACGAAATGAGTCAATATTGTCTCTGAAATGCATACGCAATGTTGATGAACTTTTAAAAGTTAAAAACTGTCTATTAATTAACAAAAAAATGTTTTCTATGTACTTTCATAGGGTCAGGAAAAAACTTTGAATAGACCACAGCCTTCGTATTGGGGATTCCATTTTTGCTCGTATTGACAACTTTACAATTTCTTGGTACTTTTGTGGATCAACACACCTACGCTTTTCCCATATTCTGTATTTATCTGTATTAAAATCTCGAAAAGTATCGGAATCATTTCTCGTATCCACCATTACGTAACTTCATTCAAGGCTACAACATTGCAATATTCATTTTTACATATTTATCCATATTTAATATTGTAATTTGGTCTGGGCTCCTAATTATTCAACTTGCCTACTCTCCTTGCTTAAGCTTCAGAAAAGGTAATTACTTAATGCTCTACACCAAACTACTCAGTGGGCCGGATAACTGACAAAATTACGATCCCGGGCCACATAATTCTGTACAATACTTGGAATCCAATGCTCTGGGAAAAAAGAGGTTTAATGGAATATTAAACGTTAATCATGACGAGTGGCATGTGTAACGCACAAAAAAAAAACAAAGACATTCAACATATTTATATACTAAAAAAAGAAGGCGCCCTTAGCAAAAAGATAGTTAAATCAGATCTAGTGCATCTATCATCCTTAGTGAGAAAGTATAAATATAAAGTTCACAGCAGAAACGAATGTTTTGAGTTCACAAGAAATGTCTAAGTCTTTCCCATAGAGTGCTTGCTATGAGGCAGTGTATGAACAGAGTAGTTACTTCATTAAATAAATTTGGCGAGTAAACGATGCACAATAGCATTTTAGGGCCTTTTGAAACCTTTATTTGATTGATTAAAGTTCGTACATAACTAGAAAACATGAATGCATCCTTATATATATTATTATCCAATAAAACTTGAAATTGTTACAAAAATTAGAGTACGGTCAAGCTGACGTCGAGGAGCGCAGTTTGATGACTTCTGCTCTACACTTACCGTATAACTCCCATACTGACCCTTCCTTTAAAAATTTTTTAACTTTCTAAAAGTTCATCAAATTAACATCTTTGCATCTTTAACATACTTAGTTAACAAGTTTTTTTCAAAATAATCAACACTACATATTATATAATAATCAAATCGACATGCACTCGGATCCGCTCAGAAATGTAAACCATCCTTTGCCAAAACCAATACACAACTTCACTTTATCATATGCTCAACTTCAAAAATATTTCGACATATCTCAAGTGCAACGCTCCACTAATTCGACGTACCCTTCGTTTAAGCTTTTAAAGCGTTCATTGTTGAGTCGCCATCATTTCAATAATGTCATTAATTATTATCCCTTAGGACTAATCCTTGAGTCGAAAATATTTTACTTTTCCGTTTATATTTATTGTGCATATTTATTTTTTCGGCTCAATAAAGGAAAAAACTGTGGTAAAACTCTTACTAATTATCCCTATTAGTTTTACAATTATGTAAGTTTTTTCTAAAAATTACACCGTCATTTTAAAAATTGTACAATTTCAATTGTATTTTGTATTAATGATATTGTTTTTATTATATAGATTAATTTTTAATCATACCCACCCCTGTTCTTGTGATCGGTTTCGATATTTCTTATTTGTTTTATGATAAATATTTTTAGACAGGAATAACCGGGAGAAGCTATGTCAGATGGTTAGCTATTAGAACTGTATCAAGATTTTTTGAAAACATTAACTAAAGGATTCATATATATTTTTTGGTGAGTTTTGCAGAAATCCAAAAACTTCAGTCACACTTACAGCTTCTCAGGAATGAATATGTTAAGCTACAAAAGAGGACAGCAGAGTTAGAAAATAAACTTGAAAATCTTGAAGATGCTTCTAATCAAAACCATTTTATATCAAAATTGCTCAAATTTATATGTGAGCTTTATAAAAAGTCAGCATACAGGTAAATATGATCCTTTTAAATTGCTCCATAGGTGACTTCAGTTTTATCTTTTTCTGTTACATTAGTGACTTACAAATAAAGGTTGGTGGGCATGAAATATGTGGACATTGTTTTGTTTTTAATGCAAGAAGTGATAACTGGGGCATTAAGGAACTTTATGGCTCTTCAAGTTTAGATTTATCAGGTAACTTATAGATTTTTCAATTAATACAAATTGCCATTATCTGTGAATGGGGTTGTTGACACTTTAAATCAGACCTTTCCCAAGAAGTTGCTTATGCTCTTGTGCAATGGGCTTATACAGGCAAATGTGAGATTATTTATGAGTCCAGTGAAGATTTTGTGATGAATTTAACAAGGAGTGCCAACAAATTTTGTCTTCTCTCTCTTAAGTCATGGTTTGAACACTTTCATTTTATATTTATATTATATTAAAATGCTTTTTTCATACTGCTATTTTTTCTGATGAAATGTGCTGTACAGCTGTGAGCAGAATTTAATATCAAGAGTTACGTCGGACAACTGCATCAAATATTATCAAGTGGCTGATGAAGTGTCTGCTGAACAGTTGGAAAAACATTGCCTGCACATTATTTCAACATATTGGGTAAGTGTTTTTCAACAATCATTTTTAATGTAATATTTTCAAGTAAAAATTCTGATTGTTTCATGCAGAATTACTTCAGTAAAGAGGATTTTGTTGATCTTCCTGCTGAGACGACTTATAAAATCTTTAAAATGAAATCTCTCCATCCACTTCACATTGCCATCCGAATGAACAGGGAAGATGTTGTCTTCCTTTTCCTCATTGATTTTCATTCTCAAGTGAGCATCACATTTTAAAAATAAAAAAACCATTTTAAAAATCAACTTTCATTCCAACGTCATTCTAGGCTTGCCCGCTTTAGCCTAACAAAACCTGTGTAACTTTTGAATTGGGCTACCTGTCTTTATCTAATTTATTCATATTTATGTTAAATTAAATTCAGTTATAATTAAATGTGGTGTGAATAATATTTTGTACTTTTACCTTCATCAATTTGACATTTTTGCATTTTTTATTTAGTTGCCCGACAAGCTCAACGAAATGGATGAGCATGGAGATTTTGCTCTCGACCTTGCTCTCAAGAACCATTTTAGTGGGATTGCCATAAATCTTGTGGAACACGGGGTAGACCTGGACAGACCTGACGAAGAAGGAAAAACATTGCTCCATAAGGCAATTTCCAGAGGTTTTGAATGTTTTAAACTGTTTGAACTTAACATAAGCAATTATAATTGTTGTTAAAATGCTATTTAATACTTTTTGGGAAACAGGAGATGAGTTTTCAGCGAGATTTCTAATCGAGAACAACTGCAATGTTAATGCTTCCGCAAGGTTCAGCAGTGAAACAGCATTGCACTTTGCAGCCACTCACGATTCGAACACGGAAGATGAATCGGAGGGAATCTGCAAAATTGCCGAGCTGCTTATTAAACACGGATGCAACATAAATGCCCAAGATTATCAAAATTAGTGAGCCACCTCCGTGATTAATAGAGTGATAATAATAGATTATAATAATCATGCTCTGTAATTAAATTCAAATTTCAAATTGGTTGCTTTAGACATCAAATTACATTGGCTGAAGATTCATTTGATATTCTAAATGACTTTGTCTCTGAAGAATATTATTTGCTTAAATAAGTTATTTGTGATTAATTTCCATAGCACAGCCCTCCATAAAGCAATTAGAAGTAATAACACAGGAATATTCTCAGTCCTTCTCAAGGAACCTTCTCTGGATTTAGATCTGCAGAACGTGGATGGTTTAACGGCCTTGTGGTTAGCTCTCAGTTCCAGCGTAACATCTCCGAGTGGAACCGACTTGGAGACAGATGATGTTAATGCTGTTAATACCTTTGCAAATCAACTTGTTTCCAAGGGATGCTCAGTCGACTCCTGTAATGAAGAAACAGGTCCTAAATTTATATTTTTAATATTTTGATTTCCTTTTATTATTATTATTTTATTTCCACATTATCAGGTTGTACTATGCTTCATGAAGCAGCTCTGAGTGGCAACCAAGAAGCTGGACTTTTTCTAATTAAGCATGGTGCTAATCTAAACATGTGCAATCTTCAGGTAATCAAGAAAGCATTGATTTTTCAAATGTCAGGATTTTTTATGATTCAAATTCAATATTTCAATGGTCTCAATGAATGAAAAGTGCAGCTTTTATCGATTTAATTGTTTCATTGAGAAAAATATTTCATGATTGCTCACATGATATTTTAATTTTTTTAAGTTCTTAGTAATCATTTGAGTTTTAATAAATTTGAAAGAATTGTTTAAATGCTCCAGGGAGAAACCCCGCTTCACATCTCATGCAGACTGAGACTACTCAGATTGGTTCAAGCATTGCTAGATAACGGAGCTGATGTCAACATTCAGACGGTTCCTGCTTTGGGATGTGCCCTCTTGTCAACTCCTTGCTCTCCTGATGTCTCATCCAGGCAGACACCTCTTCACATTGCAGCTCAGAATGGCTTTGGAGATGTTGCTAAGCAAATTTTAAATGCATGTGGTTAGGTCCCATTTATTTAATTTTTTTACATTTATTTACAATATTTGCAGTTGGAAGTGGGTTTGACAGCTCTAAACTGTGTTGGATGTCAATATTACTTTTTCAACATTTGTGACATAAATTAAAATTTGTATGTTTATAGCAATATTTCTGGTGCTTGATGCATGCTTATTAGAAATGTGAATGATGGTGGTGAAGAAATCATTCACAGGTGTTTGATCTATAAATATTTAGTTCTGTCTTTGCTATGTGTGCTGTTGTCAGATCCTTACCATCTCATGACAACCTTCCTAAATATTATGTCAGCAATACCAAAGATGCTGGAAGCTTAGTTTTAAGGAACTGACAGGAGTGACTGGGTTAGGTAAAAGAAAAGTCATTTGTTTGCTCATTGCAAGAGTTGAAACATTTGTCTCTTCTTTGAATGCATGCTTAGCTTTGAAAACCTTTGTTATTACTCTATTTCTTTCTCATGTTGAATAAGTTCTTTTACCAAATTTTATTTTCTTAAGGTACTTAAAATTTATTGAGTGACCTCAAAATATTATTTAGTCTGGCACTCCGTCATAACAGCCCGGCGACAGAATAGCCCCGACAAAACAGCCCCGTCAAAACAGCCCGGTGTCAAAATAGCCCAGGACGGAAAAATCCCGTCAAAATGGCCCCGACAAAATAGCCCATGACAAAACAACCCGGCGACAAAACAGCCCCGTCAAAACAGCCCTGTCACCAGGGTCGGACTGGCTTAAAAAACCGACCCGGGAAATTTTATTTAACTCCTAGTTTGATCAACGTAAACATAAGAAACACTAGAGTCTAAAATTTCTATTCACTATTAACTATTATAACAGCTTTTTCATTGTTTCACTAATCGATGCTAAAACATCAATGATTTCATTGTTATTGATTCTTGGAAAAGAGTCTTTCTCACAAGACATCAGCATGAATGATCGTAGAATTGACTGGTTCAGAAAATTTCTTAATCTGCTCAAAACGTATTTCAATTTTGAAAACGACCTCTCACAAGCAACTTGTGATGAGGATAATGTCAACACAAATTTGTAAGCCAGATACAAATTTGAATAAGCAAGACTGTTCAAATTAAACTTCTGGAGAACAATACTCAAAACGGTCAAAGCATTCAATCCACTAATTTCGAATTAAATTTTGATTCAGTTTCACAACATTTTTTAAAAATACTTCAACATGGAGTTATCATGGGGCTATTTTGTCGCCGGGTTGTTTTGTCCTGGGCTATTTTGACGGGATTTTTTCGTCCTGGGCTGTTTCAACGGGGCTGTTTTGTCTTGAGCTATTTTGACGGGGCTATTCTGTCGCCGGGCTGTTATGACGGGTCACCATTCAGTCCTACTTGTATTCGGCTTCAATTATTTTTTTGTATATTGGAACTCATTTTAAGGGTCGGACAATAAAATTTTAAAACTTCAAGTAATATAATGGCCATCTATCAGTCCATTTGATTCTATTAATACTAGCAAATTAAATTGCTCTGTAATAAGAATGTTTTTTAATGGGTTGATCAATCAAGCTTAGTAGCTCACAAGTAAGATGGGTCTTATCTTTTTTTCTTTGAAAACATATTTTCCAGTTTGATTACAAAATTTCATGGAACAATAAAGGAGACGAAATTTTGATGTGAAATTATCATGACATGCAGAATTAATTTTATAATATCATAGCAGACTCATCTATTTTCCCACTTGAAATATTTAACATGATTAATGGTCATATCACAAAAAGAGAATTTCCAACAAAATGCTAAGCAAATGACAGGCAGTGTATAAACTTGAAGCCTGAATATTCTGATTTTTATATACTAAATGTGTTATACATGTAGATCAAATATTACACATTAACAACTTAAGCACAGTCTGTTTCTAGATTCCTTTGGGAAATACCTGGATATGGAGCTAAATGATTCTCAGCAAAATACTGCCTTGGGGGTTGCTTTGTGGAATGGCCACTACGATGTGGCTCAGCTTCTTGTAACTCATGGTTCTGATGTTAACTGCAGGAAGGATGGAGGCTTATTTCTCCTCCATGAAGCCATCCTTAGAAAAGATGATAAAAGTGCCATTTTCTTATTGGACTGTAAAGTCAATTTAAAAGTCAAGTAAGGTTTTTTTTAAAGCTGAGACAATCAAATTTATCATGTGAAAAGAAAATGATTTTGTTATAGGAGTCCTTCAGGTTTGGATGTTCTTGAATTGGCAGTTGAAGAGAATTTGCTTGAAGTGATTGAGAAGTTGTGCTTGAAAGGAATCAACATAAATGTTGTTGACAGTTCAAATGATAGTCTACTTTGGAAAGCCTTGGCTACCCAAAAGTTTGAAGTTGCCAAAATACTTGTAAACCAATTCATTTATATTTTTATCAGTTTTTATTTATCATGCAAATGCTATTCTACTAAATAACCTCGATTTTTGGTTATCAAAATCCTATCTTAAAGTAAAACACCATTGTCGTGATTAAGGTCCAGCATGGTTGTGATGTCAATTATTGGTCAGTGGCGTCGGGTGGATGGCAACAAACCATGTTGCATCGAGCAATCGATGAAAATAAGGAAGATATTGCTTGTTTTCTAGTCAAAAGGTTCGGTACTCGATATTTCAATTAATTTGTTGTATAAGTTGTTTTATTTATCTTTAATTGCTAGCAAATGTGACATAAATTCACCCCGAAGACCAGGACCTTTTGGAGATGAGAGTGAAGAGGGGAGGTAAGCCAAATAAATTTTCATTTCAGTACATTTATGTTCTGCATGAATGAACTCTTATGCATATATATAATCTAGATATACTAATTTTATGTATTTTGTTTATTTATTTATGTATATAATTATGTATGTATAATAGTATATATAATTTGTTTTTTAAATAATTTACAGAGATGGTCAAGGACCAATACATTTGTCTGCCTCTTGGGGATTGGTCAAATTGATGGTGAATCTTATTGAAGAGAATGTTGATGTTAATGCTAAGGTTAGTCTCGAGCTGGAAGTGCTGTTTTGAAATTTTGCTAATTTCAAATTATAATAGCATGATATATTGAGAAATAAAAATTGTTATGAACGCTGTTTGGTATATTCAAGTCTGCAAACCATAAGAATGTCAAAATGTATGAATCAAAGATGTTGACATACCAGCATGTGATGTTTATGAAAGGAAACTTTTTAAAAAGTGTGTTGAACAAACCACCATTTGGTCTTGTATCAAGTGTTTTGTTGTGGATCCAAATTTTTTGCAAAGCTAGGTAAAATCAATTTTGAGCCACTTAGTTCTTTAGATTTCAAGAATATGTTTAGAAAAAAATGTTTTAGTCGAGAAAATGTATATTTGATAACTTGCTAATTTTGATTTAGGATGCTGAGGGAGATACTGCACTTCACGTGGCCCTCAAAAATCAGCACCATGATATAATTTCTCTCTTGTTATCTGTTCCTGGCATTGTTCTTACCATGAGAAATAAAAGAAATCAAACTCCATTCTCTTTGGCTATGACAACTCGCAACAACAAGGCTGCTTTTTCAATTCTCGACAGGTCTCCCAATGCAGCAGAACAGGTCAGTAATTGCAATCTTAAGTTTAAAATTCTGCAAGTGAATTGCTACACACCTAATAACCATTTCTCTTTTAGTTGGACAATAAAGGAAGATCTTTTCTGCACATGGCAATCGAGTCTAAAGACCTGGAAAGTATTTTGTTTCTCATCAGCGTCGGTGTGAATGTGAATTTTCGCATTCAGGATTCATCTCATAGAACACCTCTTCATATTGCTGTTGTAGTGGGCGATGAAATGATTCTGAGAAATCTTGTTGGTTATTGATGAATTCAAATTTATGCTTAAAATAGTTGAACTTAGTTCTCAATGAGCAAACTATTAATTTTAGCTGTTGGCTGGAGCAAGAATCAATGATGTCACTTCGCAAAAACAGAATGCTCTTCATTTGGCAGCAGTTCACGACCAGCCTATAATCGCTTCCATTTTGATTGAAAACAAAATTGATTGCAATGCCGTAGATGATTCCTTGAACAATGGTAGTCTTAATGACATCATAATTTTTTGAGTTATCATAAGTTAAATCTTGCCTTCATCGCAGCTTTACATTTGGCATGCCAGTTTGGTCACTTAAACGTGATTAGAATCTTGTTGACCCAAACCAACATCAATATCATTTCCTCCAATTTAAAGTTGGTCTTAAATTTGGCAAATATAATTCAGAACTTTGATGTAACTATCTTGATATAATTGTCTTTTTTCAGAGGACAGAACCCCCTTCATGTACTTGGTCGTTATGGTAAGGAGAATGCAGCTGCCATACTTGAATTTGTTGTGGAATGCTTTCCACAATATCCAATAGATCAGGTCGATATCAACGGAAATACAGGTTGCTTCAGTCATGCATTCATTTATTTTTAGATTATGTATTTCAATAGATTTTTAAATGAGGACCAAATTCTAAAAATGTGTGTACAACAATAATAACTAATTTGTGAGGCGCCATGTGCATAGCATCAGAGGCGCCTTGTGTTCTTGCTGTCCAATGATGTCCTGAAGAGGTGAGTCTTCAAGTGGCACTTGAGCTCCATGGAGGGTTGGGCAAGGGTGGAAGTCTATTCCAGACAGGGAGAGGTATATAAGAAGCCTCCATTGATGAGTAATGACTTGTTGACAGGTTGATACTAGATGAGTGGAAGATGAATGAACGCCGGGTGTGAAGCAGTGATGGATAATTTTATAAGGATATAAAGTTATTCACTGAAACTAGTGCTGGGTTCAAGCAAGCTTCAAAAAAATACTTAAGTAACAAGTAATTTTTAAAATATTACTTAAGTAATTCAAGTAATTTTTTAAAGTAGTTAGAGACAATATACCGAATTTTAATTATCTTATTTATTACTCATCTATAAAGAAGAATTATTTGCGGATAAAGTAGCTGCATGCAAAGCACAAAGAATCAATCATCTCATCACTTAACGATGACCTCAACTTTAAAATAAACAGTCCAGCAGCATTGAAACACCTTTCTGCTTCAACAGAGGAGGGTGGAAGTGAGTTTAGACAATACTTCAAGATTTTGGGCCATTCCTTTGTTGCTTCGTAAAATTTCATTTCTTTCTTAATGTGTGTCAAGATATTTTCTTGAGCACAATCCAAAGGTTGATCTTCTGGCTGGCATAAAATGTCATTGAGCTCTTCTGCTTTGGACTTTTTCATAGAGGTTCCTTAGTGATGTTATGTTCAAAATTTTCAGCACTCTCATTAATAGAACCATAGAGAAAAAGCCATGAAAGAACATTTCTTGCCACTTCGATAAGCTCTCGTTTCTTTGGATAACTTAAGAGTGAAAACTCAACCACATGCTCATAACTGTCTGGAGCCTCTAGATATCTCACAAGGCCACAAATCTATTTATTTCTCCTTGATTCAAATCTGTCATTGACAGCTGTCAATAATTCCTGTGAAATAGCTCCTGTTTCTTCTGTCAGCTTTTTGAGAATATACTCAAAAATCTTTTCACTCTTTGAAATTGTGACATCACGTCTACAAAGAGCGGTTGCACCAACCTCAATTATTTCTAGATCCTATATTGAGCTCTATCAATGGGTGTCCTGGCTTCCAAGAATCGTTTGAGCATCTTAAGCAATGAGTTCCATCTAGTTTTGATGTCCAAGAGCAGAGAAAGTGTTTTCCCCAATTCCTTTTCACAGTTCTTTTGCAAGCAGTCATTTTTCAGGGGGCTCTTTTTGAACAGCTCTGACTTGAAATAGTATCACTCACTGTGTCAACAAAATCTGCATTGTAATCATCTGGCAATATTACTTGCCAGGACTCATCATGTTCACTATCAGAGCTCTCAACAATATAATACTCATGAGCTTCTTCTACTTCATTAGTGTCCTCTTCATTGTGACGTTTCTTGTATAAAAAATCACAAATTTCGAGATGCAGTCCATGTGAATAGCATATTTGGTGGATGATGCCAGAGAGCCTCCCTGCTTTGACCATTACTGAAGCACCATCTGTTACCATGCCGACATTATGATCCTGCAGGGTCAATTCAAAATCTTCCAATCGTTTCTTCACAAGATTAAGACAATTCTCTGCTGCCAGTCAAGGAGGTGCCAATGCTGAAAGACTCTTGAATATGATAACACAACAGAATTGCTCTGAGGTTGTTATAAATACAAGATCAATTTCACCAATGCTTTGAGTTGAGGTCATAATAGAAAAAAAGCATTAGGTATGAGAAATTTGAAGGCAATGGAAATGCAAAGAACATGAGATTTTTCAGCATGATGATATATTAACATGTCGAGACGGCATCCAAATGGCCTACAATTCCAGATAGCCAGAATGCAAATCATTTGAGAGAAGTAATGGGCAAAGGGAGGAAATGAATCCAAATAATAATCTTGGCTTAAAGATTTAAATGAAGTCAGATTTCCAATAAGCATAAACAAAAAACAAAAGCCAATTCAAAATTTGTTTTATGAATGTCGATTGTATAGAATTTCACACATATGTATTTTAATGGCTCTAGCACCACCGCAAAAAAAGAAATTTTTGAATATAAGAAAAACTTGAACATTTGTTTAAGATTGCAAAGCTATTATCGGCAGTCAATGTCATTGTTATTGCCAATATCATCATGTCACAATTTCCCAATATTTACTTTTATTTGTTATTTAACTTCCTTCATTCAGTTCTCATGTTGGCCTACTTCAATGGAAACAGCTCCCTCTGCAAATCTCTGGTGAAGTTTGGGGCCAAAATTGGAACAACAAACAAAGAAGGGATCTCTATTTTCAATGCTCCAGTAGCCACAAAGCAATTGCTCTTTAAGCTTTTAGGTACTAAATTAATTAATTTGGATATTCAAGATTGCAATATAGCTTTTGAGCTTGCATCTTTGCATACACTGCTTTAGATACATTGAGCAAAGAGCCCCCGTGGACAGATGGTGAGAATTGTCTACATTGTGACATCAGATTCAGTCTCACAACAAGGAAGCATCACTGGTTGGTATCATTCCATAGCAGCCTCAGCACTATTTCTAACTGACCCACTCCGTATCAGTAAGGATTCACCATATTTTCAGTCGTCACTGTGGAAGACTCTTGTGTGCAAAGTGCTCAGTCAGAGACATTCCTATAATAAAGTTTGGCCTAACTAAGCCGGTCAGGGTGTGCGACATTTGCTTTGACATACTAACTATGGCAAATTGAAGATCAAAGTCCATCATTCATTAAACTTTATTCTTTCCCAATTTGTTAAATTTGAAATTAATTTGATCATTAGATTTTACCAATCAATAGAACACAAACTCAAAGCCTTGTGTTCTTCCATCACTTGGACTAAAATGATGTGAAGCATAAGCTCATAGCATGAATAGACTATGATCCTGCCATTGTCTAAACACATAGGCCAAATTAAAATAAAGATCAAAGCAAGCAAGAGAAGTTAAGGGCTTTAACAAAGATCTTAGAGGTGTAGAAAATGCAGTCATCTCATTCAAACATTTTTACATACATGCTGTTAATAAAATGAGATGCAAAAATCTTCAATTTTTGGGGAAAATAGCATCTCAGTGGTAAGCATGGCATCTTTTCCTATCACAAAAAAGTGCATGGCAACCCCACACACCTCATGTGTGCAATTTAGATTCATCATACTCCTGTAAGTGTTCAAATTCAATTGAAAAAGTTTGCAGGAGAAAAGCCTGAAACTCCTGTCATTAGTTGCTGTGATTGTAAAGTATGTAACCTACAAAGGAATAAAGTGACCATCAAATACCATCCACAGCACAACAAAAATACAAACGAACCTTTGCTCTTAATTACTTCTTGATAAGCTAAAATTAAAAAACTTTAATGAGTAATTTTAACTTAAACTGAATGAGTCTAACAATTTGTAAATCACTTACTTGAATTCATAAATGCTTGGGCATGCTTCAAATTGAAAGCTGATTTAGGTTTTGACAAAGATTCTGACTTTTTTGCAAGGGGCATTACGCACACTCTCGGTTTTGTTGGTTCCTCATCAGCCTTGAAATTTGTATCTGCTATAAAAGGTTTGGAAGAGCATCCAGTGGCTGGAAATTCACTTCTATCGGGCGCAGATAGACATGGAACTATGTCTTGACTTTCACAATTTCGAAGGAAAGTCTCGGCAATGACTACAGCTGAGCTCTTGACATTTCTTTGAATGTGCCAACAATTGGAAAGCTCTGATAACTTTGGAGTGACTTGTTCTGGCAATTCAGCCATATTTTGAGAGATTTTCTTTGGTTCCACATTGATTAATTTTGTTTGTGACGGCAATGAATCTTTTTCTTCAACGTGATTCTTAATGGATGGGCGACTTTTACTTTTTGGAATGTTTTGTTCAGCAACATGAATATTCCCTTTAACATACATGTTAGCTTCATTTTTTTTACTTTTGCTGCATAATACAAATGGAGATTTGTCCCCAGAGGATGCAAGACCAGGCATGCATGAATTTTTGGAGACTGACTTTCCCAAGCCATTCGAACAGACTGTTTTCTTGAGTTTCTTTTTCTTTCTAACTACAGAAAATTGGTCACAATCACCAAATGAATCTCTTGAAGTACTGACAGGCTTTGGCTCGTCTTCTGAAACTGTCGACTGAAGTGCGAGATCACATTCCTCAGAGCAATTCTTTGATGGTTTTACTTCTTGGCTTTGGTTACACAAATCACTTAATTCTATGCTTTTCTTCCCACAGCTAGATTCAATCACTCTTTGGAAATCATTTAATAGTTCAATTTCTCTCTGTTGAGTGGGATTTTTGGGCAGATCACCCTCCAATGAGTCTTTTTTTGAAATCCTTTTTTTATGTTTTTTGCTACTTTTGCCTGATTTTGTATGGGAAGACACTTTTACATCCTTATTAATAAAATTAATAATTTCGTCCAATGGAATGTTGCCTTTATAATCAGGCACTTCATTTGAACTAATGCTTTCTTCCAATTTTTTTTGCGTCTTCTTCTGTTTCCTATTAAGCATTTCTTGATATTTTTTTGACTTACTTTCTTCGGAAGATTTCTGAACCTCGTGGTCTGCATCCTTTGCCACTTCACTAGGACAAGAATAATCGACATTCATTGCACTACCTAGCGTGCCTGCAAAGAAAGAAATATTTAAAAATAAGTTGTCTTTATCATATCTTAAAAACATGAAAAAAAAGCAACCTTCATGTGAGGAAACGGTGTTCATCTTATTTACATCGGGACATTTTTGGGTTTGTGCATCTCGATATGTTGAACAAGCACGTTCATGGGTGGGCTCTTTGTTTCTCTTCAGATAGAGTGGATTCGCATTGTAAAGGAACTCATCTTTATAACTTGGTACCAGCAGGGAAGGTTTGCTTGTGACTAAACTTCTATTTATATCACAAATAACAGAATGAACCATATTGCGATCATTTTTCGACTTCTCATTATAGGAATGTTTCGACATATCATTCAGCTTGATAAAACGTTTTAAATCTGAACTCGATGTAACATCACTGCCAGATTTATTGGGTGATTTGTCTTCAGTCAAAGCTTGCATAGAAATACAACTTGGGACTGAACCATCCGGCATATGATTATCTGAAAATTTGGGCTCACAGCTACTACTATTATCATTAATTGTTCCATTTCCGTGTAAACCGATGGAAGTTACGTGGCTAGTCATATTGTTCGATTTGCATGAATCAGAATATTTCGAATAACTGTTATCAAGCTCATTGCCATTTGGATCATCTATAAATGAAAAATCCACCTCATATCTTTCTTCAACATGCTCAGGTACAGTGACACCTTTGTCATTATCACTAGAGCTTGGTTTACTTTTTGTGGCTGGTAACATCTTTTCTTTGAGAATTGCCCACTGTCGCTCAATATAATTTGAGTTTTCCCTAAGTGTGCTGCTGACCAAGCTATTAGAGCTAATATGAACAATAGAAGTCCCAGTTTGGGAATTGTAGTAACTGTTAGAAGAGGCTGAATGTGCCATAGAAGAATCAGCATGACAAAAGCGGTTACCAAACGAAGAACTCGCTTTGCGAAAATTATTTGAGACCGACGTATCGTTGATAATAAAGCGCTTGGCGTTTTCTGATTGAGATGACCTAGAACTAACTTCATTACAAGTAGTGATAACATCTTCAAGATTGTTCAGTTTTCTAACTGGATTTGCTTCGGCATAATCTTTGCAATCATCATGCTGCATTTCTTACGTTACGAACATCACTCAAACATTTCTGAAGTGTAACAAAATTCGAGATAAATAACCAGCACTGACATTGATGCAGAAATTTCGAAACTTACACTTGAACATGTGATGAGAGTAGGCATAAAAAAGTTTCAAAAATGCGAAATTTCAAGTAATAAATTATTTGGAAAAGTCAAAAGAGCGGCACAGCAGAACGTCCCGAATCCTACCGCCCCACCGCAGACCCCAAAACTAAACAAGTCAAAAACCCATGCAAGGTACCATCACGCAGTCTAGAAATTAAAGCGCTAAAAAATGTAATTTAACAGAGAAAACGCACTTTTAACAGTTATATTTATTTATATAATGTGATGCTGATTTACAGAATAAAACAACATTTATCCTTACATTTCATAGAAATTATTTAAATCAATTATTTTGTCATTTCCCAAAACAACCGGAAAGAAATTATTTTTTTGCAGCGTCAGAGACAGTTACTAAAATATGTGTTATCATCATTATATATAGAGAATCGAACGACCAAACTTGCATGAATATTTAAGCGTTGCTTTATAAAAAAAAAGGTCGTGATAAAACATCAGGTAATAACATAGATTCCTTGATAAAATTAACGAGGTGAGCTGTTCTCACTAAAAAAAAAACTGAATTTTGGAGTTTGAGTTCAGGTATGGGAGTCATAAGCCTCTGCATGACGCATTACCCCAAATAGCAAGAAGGGTATGTGCCTCGTCGTGCTTTTTCGCCTTGCGTGGCCTACGTCTAGCGATACCTAAATACTATTGGCGTCAGTTCTGCCACATTGGCATTGGCATAATTGAACAAGCCGTTTTTGTCACCGAATTTCTTGAATTTAGACTCGTTTAAATATTTAAAGGGTAAAACCGTGCAGCTCGGACGGTTTTACCTATTTAAAGTAATTGACTTTTGAATTAATCATAATTCATGTGGAATGGGAGGTGATGGAAAATGACTAAATAAAAAAATGGCTTGATAACGACGATATCAGTAGGCAAATGATTATTTTATTATTTTCAGTAATAATCATTTGGCATTAAGTTTCAATCTCATAAGTAATTTTGAGTATCACTATTAACAATATTCTACTAATTTGCTCTGGAAGGGCTCTAAGATAAAAAAAAAACCAGTTTAATGCTGTTTGATGCACTGGATCACAGCATTCACAACAAATTTTAAAGACTATTCACACAATTACAACTTAAAAAAATCCGACCAACTATTTACAGTAATATAGTGCTTATATCACAGGTTTTTAAAATAATGACAATAAACATTGAGATTCTTTAAATGCTTAATCTGTGAAATGGCCATATCTCTAAGATGATGATGATGAATTTGACAGATGTACATCTTATCAAAATAAATATTTCTTTGTATCTATCGATCAAATAAAACCATTATGTTGGAAATGCTCTTGAAAAAATGAATTGATTCATCTACTTCAAATCCAGATAACACCAAAATGACTTTATTAGCATTGTTATTAGCCATTTCAAAGTTGATGTGTAATATGAAATTGCATTAGTAACTAATGAATATTAGGTTTCATAAAATAAAAATCAACTGCTTCTAACCAGTAATCATCATCCTGCATATTTTTGAAACTGGAGGCCACCAACATTTTCTTTCATCCCAATCTCCAAGAATCTGATACAACTTCAAACTTTTGTTCACAAAAACTCCACAATGTAAAAGTAACCCAATCTGAGGGACGTTAAGTCATTATTGCTACTGGTTCACAAAATAGATAGAGATAAATTAGAATTACCAAATTAAATATTGTTATTATCTCCCAAAACATTTTTTTTTTAAGTTGGCTAATGATATTGTGTACTGATGATTGCAAGAGTTTTTCTTCAACTTCAGATAAATCATAAAAAGCGTAACTTTAGGAGTCAGTACAAAAACACTTCATTTCGGAAGCCCTGAGAATCCCTGACTTAAAACAAAAAATAGACATCTCACCTCATTGAGCATTTGCCCCCTGGAAAATCTGAAATTATGTACCCTCAAACAGCCTGCGAGAACATTGGCAAAGGTAACCCTGCCTAATTAAGAGGGGTGGTATCTAGAAAATTTTCTAAACAAAAAGTTTGCAAAGAACATTAACCAGGACGGTCAAACTGCAACAAGAGCTGTATTAATGAGCCCAGTTGTCATACCTGATGACCCCTATGAGCAACTGCACAAAACTTATATCAAAACTGAATTACCAATTCGTTGAGCCAACTTACACATCAGCTTTGCAAGATGTAAACCACATGAAAAATTCCAAACCCATGAACAACCACTTTCAAAATAATAAAAAACCCACCCAATTAAATCAAACCCAGCACTGGAGTAGTGCAAGCAAACATACATTTTTTAGAACAAACCATGGAGTCAATGTAAAATTTTATTGCTGCACAATCCATTGAAAACTCAAAAATTCACACATTGAAAAAATCCAATTATCAAAACAAAATTTTGCTATTTTTATGGCATAAAGTTGATTTCAAAACAAATGCCAATTCTTAATGAGTCTTCTCACTAATACGCATGATCTTTGACAAATAGGGACTGGCTAGCGGCCGATCCAGCCTCTCCTCCATGATATTTTCCAACAGCAGCCAATCCATTTGCCTGGAAAAATAAGCCAAATATCAGTACATTGAACATAAAGAGAAAAGTGTAATTAATGTCATTGATGCTTACTTTGGCTCTCTTAAGGAGTTCTTGCTGTGCAGTCTGAACATTTTCAGCTTTTCCCTTCCATGCACTGATAACAGAAGCCTGGAGAGCCCTTCCATAGCTGAAGGTCAGAGCCCACGGTCTATGGAGGGATACATTATTGATCGCATTCAAGTGGATGGTGGCATCCTCCTCAGACTGACCTCCAGACAAAAAGGTCACTCCTAAACACGAGGGAAAATTTATCATAAGTCACAAAGTCAATTATTAATTCCAGCACTAAAACAATGAAGATCTTTACAAATATTACCTGGAACAGCAACAGGAACAGTCCTTCTGAGAGCCTGAACAGTAGCTAGTGCCACTTGCTCAGGAGTATACTTTTTTGGACAGGACTGACCAGCAGTCACCATGTTTGGTTTGAGCAAGGTTCCCTCCAAGAAAATGTTGTGATCAGCCAAAGCCTTGTAGACAAATGCCAACACCTACAAATGAATTTATAGTTGTCAACCTCAATTGTGACCTAAGAAGGGCTGCTCCGTTAAACGTGTCAGGCAGATAACTGCAGTAAATAACTGCTCAAAAACGTAAATGCTCACCTGCTCGGTAATCTTCTGGGCAGTTTCCAAATCATGGTCTCCATCGGGAAGGACTTCGGGCTCGACAATTGGAACAATTCCGTTCTGGACGAGACCAAAATCAGTTATTAACTCATCACAAAACTCAAAATAAATTTGACATAAATACCTGTTGGCAGATGGAAGCATAACGCGCAAGAACATTGGCATTCTCCAGCATGGCTTGATAGCTTGGAGTGTGGCTTGAAATTTTCAGCACACACCTCCACTTAGCAAAGTCTGCTCCATCTTTCTTATACTGAGCACACCTTTCAGCAAGACCGTCAAGGCCTGTTGTTCAGAATAACAATGAATTTTTATAAAAATGCACAAAGGTTGCAATAAAACATTTACCAGACCTTGGGTAGTAACTTCATTATCAGTTCCAGCCAAATTCACCACTCCAGTATCAACTTTAATTCCTGGAATGATACCATTTTCCTTCAGTACTTGAGGAAAAGTCTTGCCATCATCAGCTTTTTGGTAAAATGTTTCATGGTAGAGAATAACTCCACTGACAGATTCAGCCAAAGCTTTGCCAGATGAAAAAAGAAGTTGACGATACTTCCTCCTGTTATCTTCAGTATTTTCGAGACCAATTGTTGCAAATCTCTTTCCAATTGTAGCTTAGAAAAGAAAGTTGCATATTTTAAAAAAGTAACAAAATGAATTTTAAAAAGGTGTTAGAAGTATCAAAAGATACCTGTGCTTTCGTCAGCTGCTAGGATTCCTCTTCCCGGTGCAACAATTGCTTTTGCAATTCTCTCCAATTCAGCCTCCTTGTCTTTGCTCAAATATTGTGCGAATCGAACCATGATTAATTCAAGCAATCACCGAATCTGTGCGGACGACAATCAAACTTGCTTAAATACCGCACTTTTGCTATGTTCTAGTAGTGCATAAAACATAAGCTGATTTAATCTGTAATTAGTCGGTTAGGCCTAGATCATGTGCCCCCATCGCTTAAACAGCTTTGTTTACATGCGAACGACCCCCAATGACAAAGAGTACAAACATTCGCCCTTGACCGACGACTACAAGGTCATTGTTATATAAACCTGGAATTAACTTTATAGCAATATTACACAATCTTCTAACGAAATAATGCAATTTGTAATAATCCTACGGATGACTAGCATTTTTCATATGAAGATGAGAAGCCCATCCTACCATAATTGTGCAATTCCATTACAAACAAGCTTGGCAAAGATTAAAATTGCAATCGAAAGCGAAAACAATGTTTTAGACTTATTCTCTACCAACCTGAAATATCGTCGTCTCTCGATTTCAAACCCAAGAAGACCGAGCATTCGGTTGAAGTACAGGACTTATATAGAACCTTGCAAAGCGGCGACAAGGCTTGCTGAATAAATTGCCTTCTTTAGAGCTTGTTTCGTTAAGGCTGTTTTAAGTTGATTCTTTAATGTTGTGTAGTAAAATGAGACAATTTTTGTAAGTTAAGACATTTTTTGAAGGATCAATAAGCTTGACATTTAAATAGTAATAATTAAATACAAAAGTAGTCGTGGTATCATGTGATTGACAGAATAAATTATGTAAAAATGCTGAAATGTATCTAATGGACAATTATATAAAGTAAGTGTTGAATTTCAAAGTCAAATGATTAACACTCTCTGCATCACTCGGAGAAGAAAGGACATCACATTAAGTCGTAGTGGATAAAGTGAAATGGAATGGAATTTAAATGGACCATAGGTACAAAAGCAATTTCATTAAAATGAATGTTGCGAGAGGAAACAATTCCAAAGTTGAACGCCTCTCCATCGAGCAGCTGCAAACTTCACATTCTTCCATATTCTGCAACAACTGGAAGATTGCTCTAAGCTTGGTCCGTATAAAAGAACTGTGCGTCATTCCTGGAAGAGTCTGTGTGCTTCTCGTTCCGGATAAAACGAAGATTCGAAAGCTGAGCGCATGAATAAGTTTGATGGGAAGAGTGTTATACTCAACGCCCTCAGGAGTATGTACACTGTTTAATAATGATTTGTTTATTTATTGATGTATTATAATCGACTAGTAATTGACTAATCACGAACTGTCAGCTATGCACCTTATTGCAATTCTTTTGAAAATACGTTTGTTAAAATACTAAGGAAAATGTAACCGTTAATGTTGTGAAATCTCTAATTAATAACAATTCTTAGAGTAACGTTTTTTCTTCATTCAGACGATAACAAAATGGCCAACTACAAAGCAAAACGTGCCGGTATTAACCTTGCTGAACAGAAGAAATTAGACGAGGTACATCCGACATCATTTTGTTGAAACTGTCGAGCAAATATTTGAAAGGGTTGTTCATGCGAACATAGAAATATGTCTGAATAAATTCTCAAGAAATTGTAACAAGCTGCTTTGCTACGCACTTTTGAAGCGATTCTGAGTTGTAAAGGATCTCTGCTAAATTTCTAGCTGTTGATAGATTAAGAAACCTTGAACGCAGGAATAACTAATAAAATGACAATAAGCATAAATAAATGCATCACAAAATAATGAAATCGCAAGCGGTAACAGGCACAAAGAAAAGCGATGAAGGTTTTTTTAAAATGATAACACATTTTAATGAATTAAAGTACTAATGTTTGTTGCTAATGTTTATTTAACCAGAAATATGACACCGAGGAGAAGAAAGGGACCCCAGAGAAGATCATGAATTGGCTCAACGAAGCTTTGGCTTCCGAACATTCGAAATGTGTTAGCACTTCAAATTCTTTAATTGGCTGCCACGAATAATTTTAAAGAAATTGCATAGGCATTTCGAAAGTTAACATTGTTTAAACGTTTTACACCTCAGCTTTTTATTTCTTCATTCAGCCGAATTCTACCTGGCGCAAACTTCAGTTTTGGTTGCGAGATGGCGTTGCTCTCTGCAAGTAAGCAATTGCAAAATTGATTTTGATCGAAATGTACAGGTTAAAAATATTTTTAAAAAATAAGTTATAAATGTAAAATTATTTAATAATTCACAATTTAAATTAATATTTCACGATACACGCAGACTCATTAACAAGATGAGAGAAAATGCTGGCCTGGCACCAGTCAAATACCAGGGCAACGCCCACATTCCTCTGGTTGCCATGGACAACATAGACGCCTTCAACAAGGCAGCCATAGAATATGGTCTCGATTCTTCCTTCACCTTTCAGAGCAATGACCTATACGACGCCCACAAGTCAACATTCTACAACGTCATCGTATGCCTTCATCAGTTGGGCTTGCTGGTCGGTCATCCTCGTTAATGTTAATTAATATTAATCTTAATTAATCATCCTCGTTAATATTAATCATCTAATTAATAATAAGTAATCATATAATTTAATTGTAAGTCTATAATTATAATAATTATGAGTTTACTTTAATTTATAATATATAATTATATTTATTATTTATCTATTTAATGGCATTAATTTTCATGCCATTAATTAACTTTCTATTACTCCGTAGGCCAACAGCAAAGCCTTCAGTCCGTCATATGAGTGCAGTGAGGAGCATTCTGACAACTGTGTTTAGTGTTGCGAATCGATGTGTACTTGTGCCAATGTTGTTCTTGTCTTTTCAACAGCTCTTCAAGTATCGCTTGTTTATATTCAGAGTTCGAAATGAATTTCTGTAGAGGAGGTTGCGTATATTTTCGTGCTTCAGTGTCAGAAATTCGTTTAAAAGCTTACAAACACGAATAAATAACGTCACATCGGATATTTTGTACTGACTCGAATGCAATAAATTTTAAACATAACAAAATAATTACTCATGTTTTCGTGCAAATGCTTAAAAACGCAATATTTAAAGATAATATTGTTGTTGACATTAATTCTTAAATGTTATTAAATTAACGAAGCGCCACAAAATCCGTAATTTGTTACGACTCCAAGCTGTTTGGAATTAAACTGGTTATCTAAATTAAAATGGTTACGTAAGACCAATGTGAAGGTATTGAATACCCAGCATCATCTGAAACCTCGTGAATATTTTAAATCTTCATTCGAACGTTTACTTGTTTTTACTCCTCTTTCGAGAGCCTTCATAATCATTGATATTTAACGAAAAATGTTTCAAATATTTAATTATCGAATAAGTATTCAATAAATTTCTATCAATTTAAATTTCGATTAATTCAACTGAACTCCAACTATTTGGCACTGACGTTCCACAAAGTGAAGCATTTTATTTATTTCATTGCACGATGGTCCTCCATGAACAGCATTTCACTTCACGATATTTAATCTATCAGTGTAAATTATAAAATTAAAAATTATTTTGTTAAATAGTGTTTAAATGGCTAAAAATTGTCATACCAATAACTCTTCAAGTTATGCGGGTTTTGAACCTGACCCCCTCGGAAAAGGACGAAATGAAGTCCCTGAACACGAACAATACAATATCGTTTTACTCAACGATTTCGTTCATTTTATAAAGGATTGTTTTACTTGTATCCTTTCAACCCGTAGAACCTTTTTATGAGAATTTAATCTAATTAATCTAATTTACTTATTTAACTCGCGGAGTTTTAAATACTCCTGCATGTTACACTTAATTAAATTTCAGTAATTCATAGAAATTCTTTTGTAATTGAAAGTCATCACTTTCAGAATATTTATTCCTTTTGAGATCATACTCAGAAAATGTATTTTCATCTTCATATTCTTCTAAGGAGAGAGAATTGAAACCAATAACGAGTTTTATATCAAAATTCAAACAAATAATCGAGTTTTAAATTTTAAATATTATGAGACAAGATCGAATTCCATTCTGGTGAAGAAAACAGAAATCTTCCGCGATACTAAGTTGCCACTTTAAGGAACCTTCCATGTTCATCTAAGCAAAAATAAATAAATTCAGATGAATTATTAAGAAATACATTTCTTGGCAAAGTAGATTTAATAAATATATGTTAACAATCGACAAAGAAAGCAAAGTGAACTTTGTTAAATGGTAATACCATGTTAATAATCCATAATAATGGTTAAGAGGTCAATCAGTTGAAAGTGTTGGTCGTGAAACAATCAGATGAAACGAGGAAGAGGTTTTCAAAGTGCCATCTGTTGAGGGAAATTACAAGCGCTTCTCTGGTCTGAACAGGTCGTCGGAGCATGTTAGCAGAAATGTTCTCATGATTAATGGCGCTCTTTTAATCCGCCTTCATATTGAAACGACGGCAAATTGAAAAATAATTCGGGTCGGTGCCTCTCACGACGAGAGAATTATGTAGAAGAGAAAGCGGGGTGGCAGGATCCGACACCCCGAATATGACACCGGGGAGCAATTACCCCCACTGATTATGTCGGAGTTTTGTGGACACGACAAGGCAGTGCAAATGACTTGCTCACGTGAGTCTTCAATTATTCAATGGCATCGTAACGCGCTCCACGGCCGTTCCCTTAAGCCGGCCTTCAACGTGTGGGATTAGCACCATCCACCCCTGGAAATTGGAAATTCACTTGACCGGTGGCCTGTTTATCCGTCCATCACGAGGAGCGTTATGACGGACATCAATCTCACCTCATTAAGTATTCATTCTTCTCCAGCACACCTGTCATTGCTTTCATCTCAACTCACCTGGTTGGAACAGGTTCCAAGCAAAAGGTATTTTCAAATTGATAGGCTGTTAATTGATTTTTAAAATCATTTTACATCGGTTTGCTATACTTTGACTGCTGGTTTAAGCTTCGATTTGAGCTTTATAAAATGGCGAATTATTGATTTCACTCGAAATAATAATAATAATAATAATAATAATAATAATAATAATAATAATAATAATAATAATAATATAATAATAATAATAATAATAATAATAATAATAATAATAATAATAATAATAATAATAATAATAATAATAATAATGATAATAATAATAATGATAATAATAATAATAATAATAATAATAATAATAATAATAATAATAATAATAATAATAATAATAATAATAATAATAATAATAATACTAATAATAATAATAATAATAATAATATATAATAATAATAATAATAATAATAATAATAACGATAACAACAACTGTAGTAGAAGCGAAAACTTGTAAGGTTACTTACAACATGTTTATCTATTTATTTATTTATTTATTTATTTAAAAATTTCAAGAACAGCACACTCCCTGGTAGCACCATTAAGGAGCCAACCACGTGATGAGCAGATGTGAGGACATCATTCATAGGAGGTGTGAATGTGCACTTTGAAATTAAAATCAGTTTTAGATAAGCACCATGCCATAAATTAGAAGAGTCTCAAGTCTCAATATCCCGCTTATGGGACAAACGCGTGTTCCGGTTGCAGGCTTTCATGTGTCTTTGTTGGGATAACATTTACTCATCATCACATCATTATAATGCTATATTTACCATAATCACTATTATCATCACCAACGTTATTATAATTTTTCGATTAAATAATTAAATAAATCATTCTGGGATTTCGTAAATAACAAATAATCGAAGTTATATTTCTTTAAATTGGGTATAATTCGTAGTTGTATGCATTATTATATTCATAATTGTACGCTTCATGTGTAATATTTTGCATTGCATGTATAGTTGTATGCATTAGTGGTTGTCTGAGTTTAAATATCCCCTTTTTAAAAACACGTGGTTCCACTAAGTTTGACCCAAGAGAGCAACAGAACAAACAGGTTTCGTTCGTTAGACGTGTTCCTGGAGTTTCCTCGAGTGAGATGTTTTCCGAGCAAACATGGAGGGCTTCACGTGGAATGAAAACAAAATATGAACGAAGACATGTTATTTATTGATGATCACACGCACGCATAATCACACCCAAAATACTCTTCCACAGATTTATCGTCTGCTTTCGCCCGAAGAGACTTGTGTCATTTTCTTCATTGGTAGGTCCTCTCTCCATTATTATCGAAACTTGAATGATGATGTAGAGCTGCACTTTTATAAGCGCGTAATGACATCTATCGTAGAGGCTCAAATTTGCAAGAGCGCTAATGCGTAACAGAATATAGCACGGGTCAATTCAACTATGAAGAGCCGAATCGCTTTCGCATTTCTTCGCTATTGCTTCTTCAACTTATTTATTATCTATTTCGATTACTTATAACTGCTTAATAACCGACTTATTTACAAGTTATATTCCTCAACCTTTTTATAAAAATCTATTTTTAATCGTCTATATCACGTGAGCCGTCATTTGTACCTCTTGGACAATTTGTTGATTGAGTGGGGCGTGGCCAACGCATCTCATTGGTCGGCGAGTAGTTAACGGAAATGTTTCTTAAAAGGGCCAAATGTGATTGGATGGATGGGCAAATAAGAAGTTTGATCGAATATTTTGTTGAAACTTTTGTCCTATAAACATCTTGAAGGCAATAACGGAGTAATTATTGATAATATGTTAGAAAGCGACATCTCTCATCTGAGAACTAAAGTTAATGAAAGCTTAATGAAGCTCCACAAGAATAACCAGGAAGCAGACGACAAACCGCAACATCAACAACAACAGCAGCAGCAGCAAATGACAACAACAAACGAGAAGAAATCCACAACAACAACATCACCATCAACAACAACAACGTCATCAACAACAACAACGACAACCGCAACCGAAAAGAACATTTACAGTTTCTTATCACGAGGAGTCGAACATTTCCAGCTGAATACATCCGATTGTTGTCTCACGAAACACAGGAGCAGATTAAAGTCCTTCTTCATGTCGGATATCCTACAAGCAGACGCCAGCAACGAAGAAGAAGACATTCGCTCCCATGAATTACACGGCGATGGTGGGTCCGACAATGATTTGCTAATGCACTAATACGCTCCTGTCAGAGTCGACCCGAGACTCGACTTTTGATCTTTGGTCGTTGAAAGGACCCCAGCCCTGGAATGTGGGCTCTTTTCGAAGGAAATCGAATTCTTCCTATGACCCCTTTTTGAGTGCACTCCATCGGTGAGCCAAAACTCATCTGTGCCCGTAACTTACGCCATATTTCATCGACTTCATCCTAGGATTTCGGCAAATTATCTCCTGTTTCTGAAACAGTTGTTTTTTGCTTTCTGTCATCTGCTTCTACATCACTCACTTTGTTGTTAAAATGGCTTTGTCGGTGCAAATGATTTCCTTCTGTTAAGAAGTCTCACGTTTGTTCGATCAAGAGAGCAAAGCTGATTCTAATTTGCCTTCAATTATGTTTCAATATTCGCTCGTGATTGAAGTGGACAAGGCGATTGCATTAATTGGGTACGACCATCCCATTAGAAGGATCAAAGATGCAGCAGCAGAACATCCGCTCGCCTGTTGCTCATTATCGCCTCCATGTTGCAATGCTTGTTCAAAGGGTAGCTTCCGATCTCTATTAAGAATAAACCCCTTCAGCACAAAATGCTTTGTTATCCTCAAAGTTAACGCAACCCAGAAACTTTTTAACCTTTGTTTTCTTTCCAGATTTCCAAAGAAATTCAACGAGTTCATCCAACTTTTACAACTCCGAAGAATCAGACAATTCACCTCGAATTTCTTCGGAAGACATGAATCAGATTGAAAAATCAATAAAAAGCGACGATGAAGACGACGACGAAGACCTGGAAGGCGACGATGATGGCACGAACATGAGGGAAGACGGAGGAGGAATGGATACCGCTGGAAAACCAAGACGCGTGAGAACTGCTTTCACCTACGAACAGCTCGTGTCTCTGGAGAACAAGTTCAGACAAACAAGGTACCTCTCCGTCTGCGAACGTCTCAACCTGGCGCTGGCACTCAACTTGACAGAGACTCAGGTCAAGATCTGGTTTCAGAACCGACGAACCAAGTGGAAGAAGCAGAATCCCGGTAGCGACATCAACACACCCGTCTTCAACCCCGGTCCTCCGCTCATCTTTCCCAACAATCCGCCGAACTCTTCCCTCCATTTTGCCAGGCACGATCCTTCGTTTCCACCCCACCATCCTTCGTCCTTCTACCTCAACAACCTCTACTGTGGACAGCTTCTCAAGCCGCCTCCCCTTCATCCGCCAGCCACTTCCCCTTCGTCTCTCAGATACCGTTCATTTATACCGCCGATTTTTTGATTTCCACACGTGAAAATAATTTGTGAATAATATCCAGATTGACCACGAATTTTCTTTCAATTGTTAATTAATAAAATTAAATAACTTTACGCTGCAGAAGCTTCGCCATACACGTAGATGTTAATTTCTTGCATTCACGGATTGGATAGTTTTGGTGAGTAGCTCCAATAAAAGAGCAGGAAAATATTTCATTAGTTGGAGCAATTACGGCCTCGTTACGCGAGTTGAATCTCGTGAACTTTTCATTTTATTGGCTGTCGACAGCTTCAATGTGTTTCTGCTTAGGTGCTCCGTTTCTTGGAAGATTGGCAGGTTTTCATGGCTCTAGTTTCGGACCTCTCCAGTTGAAGAAATTCAAGCCACAAGGAGACCGAGAGAGAATAAAGGATGAAAAAAAAGCTTAAAAAATGAGGTCGTTAACTGTTAATTAATGCGAGAGTTTAGGCCGACTCCTGGTCGGGATGTTTTCAATCTACAGAACTCGTGCTCACGTAAGTGCTTGAAAATTGGAGGTATCAATCGACAATGTTATTTTAATTAGGAGCAGATAAGCGGCTTCAGTTTCAGGAGGGCTTTTCTCTGAAGATGAGTTTGCTCGCTTTGCCTTAATTAGCAAGTGATGTTTTCTTTCTTCTCATTGTCTGCGTTGCTTGAGTATGAAAAAATTTCGGTCTGCTGAATTCTGGAACCTGTTTCTCGTCAGAGAAATGGCCAGTTGGTGTCACAGTGGAATCGAAAATTACCGGAGTTATTAAATAAAAACATAACATAAAAGAGCAGAAAATACAAGACTTCAGTGAAGAGATTCGCAATTGTAATGTCTTATGTTTCCACTTTAGAATTATTTCATGTCTTTAACTCCTACTATGTAAATATGCAGTATTACACTCAGTCGAATTGAAAAAACAAATTGTGAAGAATTATGCAGAAAGTCTCTATTTTATAAAATGCATCAGACGTAATTTTGCCTTAGAAATTTCTAAAGCGGTTAACATTCAACTTTGAGACTTGCGATCACACTGAATTCTTATTAAATTGCCCAAATTTTGAAGAACTAATTTTATCCGCTAAGTAATTTCTTTAGCGTTCAATAATTTTATGAGTAATGGCTTTAATGATTTTCATCCAAAATTTTATTGAACTCAGAAAAGACCGAAAAAAAAAGTAATAGAAATAATTGAGGAGCGATAGCGATGACCATCATTTTATTTGTGTGGATCTCAACAATTAGATAGTTATCCGCGTAGTGTATGAATTTCTCTCAAGCCAAGTTTATAATTCTCTCAAAAGGCACACACATCAAGAACAATGAGAGCGTAAAAATTTAATAGAACGCGTAAAGAACACGTAATAACCAGGACATGAGCGCCAACCAAATCATAAAAGCGACGATTCAACAATCAAGCGTGCAATTATTCACCCTGGCGAATAATAAAGAAATATTTCTAACGACCCCCTGTCGAACATTTATGAACTGCTACCTTTTATTCGGCAAATGAGAGGTTAAAGATGCTCTCGAATCTAAGTGCTCGCTGAGGGCTGTCATTTGAGGCAAATGTGCTCCTAATTATGCCTGCCACGTTTCCACTCGGATGAGATCTTTTACTTTTCTACTTGTTTTTCTGCTTCGTCTTGTTGTTGCTGCTGTTGTTTGTCATCGTTTGAAGGTATTTTCATTCGTAGGCAAGCATAATTTCGGTGTAGGACAAAATATTTGTTAGGAAATTATCCTGAAGTAAATGAATTAATATGAAATAAGTTAAGCTATACTTTTAGATACTTACATCTTTATGTTATGCTTACTTAACTACTATAAATATATAACTTAACCTTTGACTCTTAGCTCGTACGAATTCATAACTTTTGGAGCTATTTTAAGACATTTTTAGGATAATATAAGGTCCGGGTGGTGGATCGAAAGAGCATAAAAATATCTTGGACCACCTTTAAATCATTAAAGAAATATAATTTATCAGATGGTTTAACAAGCATGCAATCGAAAATAAAACTGTTCACATAATTTTCTCTTGTTAATTTGTTTACTCGTGTTATCTTCTGCATCGACAGGTTCTCTAAGCAGTTTCTTATACTTGAAAACGATTGCTTATTTTTCACAATATTTGTTAAACTCAATTTCATTTGAATATGTAACAAGCGATAAAATAATGTTTTGCGCATAAACAACTAGATGCAAAAAGTTGGCAGAACAGCAAAAGTTGGAATAAACAATTAGGAATATTTTTTCGAAAAGAAAACTTATTGCAAGCGGGCACTTGGAAATATTATATAAAATTATTTTCAGCATTGAAATGTATCATAGTAAGCAATTTTCGTTAACTAATAATTAAATTATAAAAGGATCTGCAACTGAAATTATTTTTCCATTTTTAACAAGTGTAATTAAACCAAATTACGTCATGATAATAAGAACTGATAAGTTAACTGTTAAGTGACGAGGTGCCGGTATGGTGATTGAAACGACTTTAAGACTTAACAGATCCTCAGACTTTAAGAATTAACAGGTCCTCAAAGATTTTCCAAAGATTCATACTCGCACTTTGATTCTAAGAAAATGAATGAAATAATGGAGAATTTTAATGGTAAGATGCAAACCAGAATAACAATTAATGCCTTATAATAATTGTTGAAATCACCGCATTTACAGGTTTAAAAAAGGGATCGACCGCGGGAAAAAATGTGAAAATAGCAGACCAATTGAGCGCTACATAAGTTGATAGTCTGTTCCTTAGAGTCTATTCGAGTGTGTTTCTACGCATGCGTGACTTAATTGCTATGTCCGCATTATGCTCAGAAATAAGAGCCTTACAATATGATACTCATAGACGGCCAATTAAAAACAATTTTCAACAAGAATTGTTTCAAAAAAAGAAGAAAAAAGAAGTGACTGAGTTGATGAAGTTTTTCTTTGTAACAATTGAAGTCCCATGAGATGTTATCTGAGGAGCGCATTCTAATCGAATCAATGGTCCGTTGTTGGAAGATTTCCAGATTGACTAATTACGATTCCTGCATCGAAGTGACCGCATGTTGCTTCCTTTCCGTGGATGGTTAAAAGTTAAAAGCTTTCGAAATCAATTCGTCATCAGCAATTAACTTGGATTACGAAGCAGTTGAGCGAACGATTTTAAAACGATATTCTCGTTGCATTTATTGCGATAAAATCGCTCCAATGTTTATAGGACAGATGGACTCGACCAATGACAAAGCAGGGAATAGATTCACTCATGCGCATCACTCTCTCTATTGGATGATCACCTCCATGCATCCACCCGGATGATGATGATGATGACTTTCATCCATTTGATTTCAATTATCCGCCATTTGCTCTCAACCTGACCAGAATGTTTCAGTGACGATGCAAGAGGACTTATGACGTCGTCAGGAAATCATTGCATGGATTTAAAAGAAGATGAAGTCTCGAAGAAGAACAATTCTTCCGTAACCAGGTTCTCGGTGGTCGACATTTTGAAGTCAGAACTGAAAACAGAATGCAAAGTGGACAAGCAACAGTTTGAAACTCATGTCTACAGAACACCTTTCGCTTGGCAAAGGAGATTTTTTCCCCAAGTTTCAAAACACTGTGTTGTCTCGTTCGGCGGAAGTTATTTGTTCAACTCCATCTTCAAAGGTACTCATTCAATGACACCTTAACTAATACCTAATAATTCAGGGTAAAAAGCTGGTTGTGTTAAGTAATGACGTTATGACATTAAAAAATAACTCTTATTAAACTTAATTAGCATTAAAAATAATTAACGAAGGCGTAATTAATTGTGTTCCTGATTGCATGAAGAATCGTAATTAAACACCCTGTTGCTGAAAGAATTGCAAACAATTGAGTGGGTTAATTAGCTTTATTTGCTGTTTTATTTCTGTCGTGATTTTTATCAATAAGCCAGTTATTCGTAAAAATCGTAATAAATATTATCGTTAATAAAGTTAATTGAATAAATAAAAATAAATCCATAAATTATCGGCATTATATCCACAATAAATCACTTAACCGTGGTAACCAAAATAATGTTTAGTAGCATTCTTATTTTAATTGAATATTTGTTGCTTCTGCATGTAAATGCTATAATTTTATTACGTTACAAATTCATTAGTTTTAGCTCACATATTTTCTCAATTATTATGACTTTCAGACATCGAGACATCCAACACGTCACTGTTCGGGTTCAAGGAAGACTTGAGAGAGGATGAAACACATTTCCTGCATCCTGAAGACAGAAATGAATTTCTACCTGAAGACGAAAGATCAGGAACTTCTGACGAGGACCAGAAGAATGTAAACAAACTGAGGAGAGCCAGAACTGCTTTCACCTACGAACAGCTCGTGTCTCTGGAGAACAAGTTCAGACAAACAAGGTACCTCTCCGTCTGCGAACGTCTCAACCTGGCGCTGGCACTCAACTTGACAGAGACTCAGGTCAAGATCTGGTTTCAGAACCGACGAACCAAGTGGAAGAAGCAGAATCCTGGCGTCGACATCAACAGCCCAACTGCTTCCTTCAATTCTCAACTCGACTCCTCACAGCTTTCGAAACAGCTCTTCTTTCCAAGGAATCAGTTATGCCAAAGACCTGCCTTTCTGAAGGCAACGTCCCCAATCGATGCCCATTTTTCGTTCAGCCATCAGTTTCTTTCGGAACACGACATCACAAGATGTTCAGAAGATTTTACTGGCGTCAGGTGCAACTTGTAAGCAAGTAGTAGTTATGTAGCGATTGGATTGCGAGAAAACTCGTAGATTCGATTTTTGATCATCATCATCATCATCTTTACGATGATTCTCACCCGAGCAACACCCAAGCATAACAGAAACAAACACCTGCTAAACGAGAAATAATCTTCTCAAAGCAGCGGAATTTATTAGAAATTTTGACAAACTGAGTTCAATTGATGGATGCGAAAACTATTATCGAAATACATGGTCACGTGAGCTCGATTTGACACGATTCGATCATCGAAGCGACGTGAAGGGATTCATCCCAGAAGAGGATTGGTCCATAAGTAGGTCACAGTGTGACCATTAAATCTCCGATCGGTCTATCGTATCTTCTGGCCTCTGCAACCCGATCTAATTTCGACATTAAAAGTATTTTTATAGGTCGGCTGGCCATATGGGTGATGTTAATGAAGCTGAGATGAAACGTCTAGATTCACGGTCTTTAATCGATTGTCCTTCTGATCGATAGCCCCTCCCCCATCGCGGTTTAACTAATGACCTCATCATATCTTGACCAATAATCTGAATTTACGAGTGCACGATCCACTACTTGGATGGATGGACACAGTGATGCATAGCTGGATGGATGGAAATGATGAAAATGAGCATGTAATCTGATGGATGGAGGATGGCTGAAGGGTTGGCTAGATGGACGAGTGGATGGATAAATGGATGGACGAGTGGATGGATAAATGGATGGACGAGTGGATGGATAAATGGATGGACGAGTGGATGGATAAATGGATGGACGAGTGGGTGGGTGTATGGATGGATGAAAAGACGGACGGATGGATGGATAGATGGGTGGATGGATGGACGGACGGACGGACGGATGGATATATGGATGGATAGATGGGTGGACGGACGGATGGATGGATGGACGGATGGATGGACGGACGGATGAATGGACAGCCGATTATCAGGAGTCACAGATGGCTGGTGATAATGAGTGGGATTAGTGTCCTATGATGGCATCCTTCATGTGGACTTGCAACTCGTCCGATTGAATGAGATTGTCATTCATTACAATTGATTGTAATTGCTTGCTGTTTGCGAACTTATTGGAATCACTAAATTAATTGAAATTAATAAATAAATTAATTGCTTTAGATGAAATGTTATTCTGAGTTGTTATGATGCATTATGATACTTAACGTTGTTGGATCGCCGCTTTAATAAACCGTTTCTTGTTTTTTTTTTGTTGAGAGGTTCTTTCAACCAATGCGAAAGTCTCCATGTACTTTTCCATCACTTCATCACCATCACCATCATCATCACCATCAGTATCATCACCATCATCATCAATATCATCACCATCATCTTTCTCAATATCATAACAAACATCACAACCATTGACATGCTGAGTTCTGTTTAAATTGAGCAGATGATTGTGCTTCAAGAGATGACATTATCAAAGCTAAGCGTGTGCGATTACATTCGACTCTTTCTTAAACGTTACGAGATCACATTTGACTCGTCAGGATTACTCGGACTTGTGCATGAATTCCCAGTGGAAGTGCAGACAAAAGAATAGCTAATCTTCGGTGCAAATTTGACACAATGTTGAATCAGGAGCGACGATTTCATGAATTCGAGGAGTTCCTCGCAATTTGAAAGCAGATTAAAAATAAATTACTCGCTAGATGGGGGTATTTTTTTTAGATTGATGGATAAGAATAAGCAATTATTCTAAATAAATATTTAGATGTAATATTGCAACTATTCAACATATATAAATATTTAGATGTAATATTGCAACTATTCAACATATATAAATACATATATTTAATATCTTACTATTATTATTATTATTATTATTATTATTATTATTATTATTATTATTATTATTATTATTATTATTATTATTATTATTATTATTATTATTATTATATTATTATTATTATTATATTATTATTATTATTATTATTATTATTATATTATTATTATTATTATTATTATTATTATTATTATTATTATTATTATTATTATTATTATTATTATTATTATTATTATTATTATTATTATTATTATTATTATTATTATTATATTTAATGATCACAAGATGCATAACTACAGTTTATGTGAAAATATTTTAATTATAAGTGATTAATAATCTTTATCTTGAAGAATTTGTTGAATAAATAATCTTTTATCACTTAATTAATTTTAACTTAACTAACTGAAACCAAACCATTTTAGCAAATGAGAGCATAAAAGGAATGTTTGAAATTGGAACTTCAGAACTTCTTTCAATTCATCCACGTCGAAGCTTTTCAATCGAAAGAGTTTTTTTTAAGACTTGAAAAGGTTCACGGACGTTTAAACATTTATTTTATTTAAATGTTATTTATTATTATTATTTAATTATTTACTTAAAACATTACTTGTAAAAGAAGCAATTTTTTAATAAAAGTGACTTCAACACTGAAAACATTTTTAAGTGCTCGTCTCCTCGAGTGAACATCAAAAGCACGAAAGAATGTAATTTATTCATTAATGTAGTAATTAATGTTAATTCGTAATTCAATGTTAGCTTAATTATTCTAAATATTAACACTTGTACTTTGATAAATTCTTACATTACATTTTTATGCCTTTAGTCAGCGGCATCACTAGGGTTGGTGTCACCAAGTGAGGGAAACGTAAGATGTTACCTCTCAAGATTTTAACCATAAATTAGTTTCTGATTCACAAATCCGACAAGCAATGTCATTAAATATAAAGATTAAGTTTTGTTTTTCACCCATTAAAATTAAAATTTCACCCTCCTAATGACGCCTCTACCTTGAATTTAATGCCGTTGAATACTTTGAAAGACGAGAAAAGTGGACTTCATGCCGCGACGTTGACAAAGTTTTATAAAAGTGCACCTGCATTCTTTCAACCCTTGAAAAAATAATTGTTTGCAGATCAATCGATCACCTAGTGATGGGAAAAAGTTGATTTATTATTGGTTGGAGAAAGCATGCCGACCGGACTTACAAAATGGAATTTAAAAAAAAATAGAAGTTTGCTTGAAGGCGACTTCCCGTTTAAGAACACAAAAACAGAAGCAGAATAGAACTAAGCAACATCCTAATCAAAAGACATTTAATTGACTCATATTTGAACTAGAACTTAACAAATACCTTATTTTCACCCATATTACACGCGTGTTATGTTCGATTTTACTTACCACGCACCCCCCTAAGCGTGCTATAATCGTATGCGTGTTATGCTAGATTAAATTTACATTAATTTGATTTCCGACCAACAAAAATAAAAAATTTAAATGATAGCACAGACTTTTGTATTTTTGTATTGCACTTTTTTTGTAAAAGCTTTAGAATAGTTTTTTAATTTTAAATAGCTTATACCGTATTTTCACCCATATTACACGCGTGTTATGTTCGATTTTACTTACCACGCACCCCCCTATGCGTGCTATAATCGTATGCGTGTTATGCTAGATTCAATTTACATGAATTTGATTTCCGACCAACAAAAAATAAAAACATTTAAATGATAGCACAGACTGTTGGTTGTTTTTGTAAAAGTTTTAGACTATATTTTTAATTTTAAATAGTTTATAATTGATTGGGCTTTAATGCATTGCATAAAGAACTTTCGATATATGCTTACAGAAGCATGTGACAAAACATTCACGCTAATCATTGCATTGTCCAGCTCTCGAGTTTATGACGTCAACTTGAATTTAACATAAATTAATTGATGGTAACTATAGGAAACTTGTAGGGTGTTGTACTATTTTATGAATTTTCATCATAATTTTTCAACTCTTTGTTACTCATAATTATAATTGGAGCTAATGCTTTCAGTTTGTGTGACAATGTTTTTTTTAGCACTGGTGGTTCAGACAGCTTTGGTTGGTGCTGTTTAATATTTTAATAGTCAAACATTACAAGTATGGACTTATTGTAGCAAATGTCTTCAATCTCTTAATGATCTTGCTATAAAAACTTTGAACACTTCTCAAAAGCATGGAACAAAATAGATACAATTTTGGTAAAAGTGTCAGTCTTTATTGGAAAACAAAATGGAAGTCTTAGCCCATTCTCTTGGAATTCATTATGAAGATTCAAATTGTTAATTGTAATGAATTACCACCACTGCTTTGGCTTTTTCTGGTGATGAATCACTTGATTTTCTACATTGCTATAAGAGAAAAATCATAAAACCCATTAGATGGCATAAATTATATGCAGCTTTTGGCCACACTTTTATGCTGTAGTTGATGCACTGTTTGAATCTCAACAATGCCATACCTTCACAGTGAAGCTGTGTCCCAGAGCATGGTACAAATGCATAACTTCAGTATTTGCTTCAAGAATTGATCTCAATTTATTTAAAAAAACCTTGTTTCTTTCAATGCAATTATAAAGGTTATTGTACATGAGCTGCATTTCATGCTCAGATCAATGATCCATTTATGGTTTTTGAAAGGGAGACTTTAACCTTGAAATCTCATGAAATTTCATGTTATAATTGATGTTTGGACCTCAACAATGCTATACTTTTCAGTGAAGCTGTGTCTCACAGCATGATGCATCTGATTTACTTCATCATCTACTCCAAGAATTTATCAAAAATATTCAAAAATGTCTTTTAAGATTAGTACATTTAAAATATGTGATTTTCATATTTAGGGAGTTATGGTTTTATTTATTTATTTATTTGATTAAAGTCCGTTGCATAACTAGGATGAAGGGAGTTATGGGACACATAGGCTTGTTAAGCGAACTCTTTGCGGCGTGGAATTGGTTAACGAGTTCGTTACCGTCCTTTGAAGTATTGCTTCCCTTTTGTCTTACAAATTATTATGCGTAAACAATATGCATTCCAAAGTAGGAAGTTGATGCAAATCTTAAGATAAAAATAGTTTCGAAGAAGAATTGAAGAGAGAGTCCAAATCATCCTAGTTATGCAACGGACTTTAATCAAATAAATAAATAAATAAATAATTGAAGAGAGAACGCAATATCGAAGCGACTCTTGACCAATTTTGGTCAATTGCAGCGAGCTCATGAATCGTTAACCAGTTCTTTGAAGTTTTTAAACAATTTATTGACAGATGTAATGCACATTCAAAAAATCAATCATAAGACCAATAATTATTCTTTATCATCAGCTGATTCTAATTCAACCGCGACCTCTTTGAAGAGAATCCATCATTCAAATCCGTCAAAAGTCACAGAGTCTTCATATTCATTTTCGGCTCATACCGGATCGCAGGCTAGTTCACTTTACTCCTTTCCTGAGACTTAATTCTAGCCTTTCTAAAGCCCCTCAGAATCAAATCCTGCGACACTTTGTCTCATACTCGTGCAACCCACGTGCATACCTCGGAATACAAGGCCTTCCTGTCTCGTCCAGACGTTGTGTGAGTGTGTGTGCCATTCTTCATCCATTCCTCCCTCTCAGATCTGTCAATTTCTCAATGATTTGTAGATGCAGTTTTTGTATGATAGACCATCCGGGATGATTGCAATGTGACATCCGCTTAAGTTGAGCATCTTCTTAACTGACTCCTCTTTACGAGCAGTCATTGCATCCATGATCAACCGCGATCTCTTTGAAGAGAATTCCCTCCATTGAAAACATTTCTGAATCCAGAGCTTCATACTGAAAATTTGTTGCATTGTCTCTTGAAAATCAATATTGATTTTGACTTGGCGCCAGCCGCAGAGCATCCAAGTATGACTGCGAAACATATTCGTTCGTGACCACTTGTTGTTATTGCCACAGTTCTGGCGCCAGATGCTTCCACTGTTCTCCTAGCGAGAATGTCGAAAGCTCTCTTCCTTTGTCCCAAGACCCACAGCTTTAGATCAGACTCTAACTTTGGCCATTTAGCATTTTGGACAAAGCATGCACGTTTTCTCAGGTTCAGTTTCTCAAGCGAGCATTCCTTCTTTCTCCATTCGCAAACTAACACCTCATTAACGTTGAACTCCCGAGCAGCTGCTCTGTTAACTCTGTCTTTTGCCCTAGAAACGACTTGAAGCTTATTGGCAACGAGTTACGTTCATCAGCCACTTTCTTAAAGATGACGATATTTCAATCAAGAGCACTTCTATCTATACATCACTGTATCTATCAAGCACCGGCCGCTCAGCCAACTGAAGATTTTTTGATAACTTTTAAAATTGATTGTTTTATATATTAGAAACTGCTTCAATTTAATATTTTAATATATATAATTTTAATTTAAATGTTAAATTTCTTTAGCCAAACAAAAATGCGTGTTATAGTCGTTTGCGTGTTTTATAAGTGATTTTTTACATAAATTGGAAAAATTGCGTGTTATATTCGTCCGCGTGTTAAATTCGTCTGCGTGTTTATTTCGTGAAAATACGGTAATCGACGAGTAGTATATTGAAAATAAGATTGTCACATTATTTTGTCACGCAAGGACTTGAAAACAGCGCTCATGTAATCTTTTCATGAATTTAACGCTTTGCTTTTGTTTATTTTTTATAATATTCTATAATAATGTCTTCCTTTTTTGGTTGATTTATATAATTTACAATGCTCGACTCCATCAAAACGAACACTGGCAGGAAGTGGGGAGGAGACGTTGGCCTGATGATCCCTTGAGTAGTCAAATGATGCTGAAGCGAAGAAATTTTACAGGTGTGTCATTGTCTCTCTTTGAATCGTGTACCCGGCATTGGATCCTCAGCCACAAATGTCATATTTGATTGTATTTGTAAATAAATTCCACTACCATTTCTTTTACACATAATTGAGATTCTCCAGTCTATCACTTGTCCGGTGACCCGTCATAACAGCCCGGCGACAGAATAGCCCCGACAAAACAGCCCCGCAAAAATAGCCCGGCGTCAAAATAGCTCAAGACAAAACAGCCCCGTCGAAACAGCCCGGCGTCAAAATAGCCCAGGACGGAAAAATCCCGTCAAAATGGCCCCGTCAAAATAGCCCCGACAAAATAGCCCGGCGACAACATAGCCCAGGACAAAACAATCCGGCGACAAAATAGCTCGGCGACATAATAGCCCCGTCAAAATAGCCCCATGATAACTCCATGTCAAAGTATTTTTTAAAAATGTTGTGAAACTGAATCAAAATTTAATTCGAAATTAGTGGCTTGAATGCTTTGATCGTTTTGAGTATTGTTTGTTGTTATTATTGTTCTCCAGAAGTTTAATTTGCATAGTCTTGCTTATTCAAATTTGTATCTGGCTTACAAATTCGCGTTGACATTATCCTCATCACAAGTTGCTTGTTTTCAAAAATTGTCGTTTTCAAAATTGAAATACGTTTTGAACAGATTAAGAAATTTTCTGAACCAGTCAATTCTACGATCATTCATGCTGATGTCTTGTGAGAAAGACTCAATATTGATCCAAGAATCAATAACAATGAAATCATTGATGTTTTAGCATCGACTAGTGAAACGATGAAAAAGCTGTTATAATAGTTAATAGTGGATAGAAATTTTAGACTCTAGTGTTTCTTATGTTTAAGTTGATCAAAGTAGGAGTTAAATAAAAGTTCCCGGGCCGGTTTTTTAAGCCAGTCCGACCCTGGTGACAGGGCTGTTTTGACGGGGCCGTTTTGACGGGGCTATTTTGTCGCCGGGTTGTTTTGTCCTGGGCTATTTTGTCGCCGGGCTATTTTGTCGGGGCTATTTTGACGGGGCCATTTTGACGGGATTTTCCCGTCCTGGGCTATTTTGACGCCGGGCTGTTTCGACGGGGCTGTTTTGTCGGGGCGGTTTTGTCGGGGCTGTTTTGACGGGGCTATTCTGTCGCCGGGCTGTTATGACGGGTTGCCCACTTGTCCACAATATGTGCCTGATATGGATAACCATCATAACCATTACATCATACATTTTTCCAGACCTATTGTCCAAACATATTCGGCTTTTTCCTTTGAACATTTGGTTCTATGATGCCCATGGTATTGTATCACGAGCGCAACAATACTGTTGCTGTAAGTGTAAACACCATATTTAGCAAGGCACTGTTCATTCAACCTTACGGATGCTTCAATTTGGCCACCTTAGTATCAGCAAGCTAAAACTAATAGGGCCATATTGAAGGGGATTTGAAACAACCAATTAAAAATGAAAATATTAAATTTAAATCATCACGAATTTACAATTTCTAAACAAAATTAGTATTAGTATTAGTATTAGTATTAGTATCAGTATCAGTATTAGTATCAGTATTAGTATCAGTATCAGTATTAGTATCAGTATCAGTATCAGTATCAGTATCAGTATCAGTATCAGTATCAGTATCAGTATTAGTATTAGTATTAGTATCAGTACAGTATTAGTATCAGTATCAGTATTAGTATTAGTATTAGTATTAGTATTAGTATCAGTATTAGGACAACTAAATAAATAAACAAAAGTAATTAATTAGGCTTTACATTAATTATTTGCTGTTTGTAAATAAATAAATAAGACGAACTTTTACAAATAAAATATTTGAACTCTCATGAAATCAATTTATAAATACGGCAATGCATGCTGAGAAGAATTGCCCAACGTTTCATAAGTGGAACATCATCCAAAACATGCGCTTATCTCGTATGCCAGCAACAAATATTATTCAATCACATGTTATCACCAAGCCTGTTTTACAACATAAACATGTTTGAAACATGCCTGTTCCTGTAAAACTTTTCCTTTGTAAGACATTTTACAAGTAATACCAAAGATCGCGATTTTTTATTCATTTGTAATTATTTATCAGAGTTGCTAATGAACTCTCAAAAAAAAATTCTCAACATTCTCTATAAAAGTAAAAATGATACATACAGGACGGAAACCTTGAGGACACCCCATTATTTCGGGATAACTCGCTAAAGAAAAATTGCGGAGAAATTTTAATATGTGTTATAGTTAAATATTTGTGAGCTCTTAAATTTTCGTCAGGATATGTTCATGGATCAATTTAAAAATTTCAAAAAACTTGTTATAAAAAAAACGTCTTATAACCATGAAAGACACTTTTATAAATCATCGAAAAATGACTAAAAACCTCGTGAAAAACAGGAAAAAAAGTTATTAATAAAAAATAATCTTTCCTTTATTTTCAATAACCTTAAAACATCTGTTATCAATTGATTTTATTAAAGTTTTTGCGAATTTTCTGTCTAGTTCGTTCCAGGCACTCCTAATGGCGTTTTTCAGGTCAGATTTGAAGTGGAACTGCCTTTCATTGCTGTAAACCGGTGACCCGTCATAACAGCCCGGCGACAGAATAGCCCCGACAAAACAGCCCCGTCGAAACAGCCCGGCGTCAAAATAGCCCCGACAAAATAGCTCGGCGACATAATAGCCCCGTCAAAATAGCCCCATGTCAAAGTATTTTTTAAAAATGTTGTGAAACTGAATCAAAATTTAATTCGAAATTAGTGGCTTGAATGCTTTGATCGTTTTGAGTATTGTTTGTTGTTATTATTGTTCTCCAGAAGTTTAATTTGCATAGTCTTGCTTATTCAAATTTGTATCTGGCTTACAAATTTGTGTTGACATTATCCTCATCACAAGTTGCTTGTGAGAGGTCGTTTACAAAATTGAAATACGTTTTGAGCAGATTAAGAATTTTTCTGAACCAGTCAATTCTACGATCATTCATGCTGATGTCTTGTGAGAAAGACTCTTTTCCAAGAATCAATAACAATGAAATCATTGATGTTTTAGCATCGACTAGTGAAACGATGAAAAAGCTGTTATAATAGTTAATAGTGGATAGGAATTTTAGACTCTAGTGCTTCTTATGTTTAAGTTGATCAAAGTAGGAGTTAAATAAAAGTTCCCGGGCGGTTTTTTAAGCCAGTCCGACCCTGGTGACAGGGCTGTTTTGACGGGGCCGTTTTGACGGGGCTATTTTGTCGCCGGGCTATTTTGTCGCCGGGTTGTTTTGTCCTGGGCTATTTTGTCGTCGGACTATTTTGTCGGGGCTATTTTGACGGGGCCATTTTGACGGGATTTTTCCATCCTGGGCTATTTTGACGCCGGGCTGTTTCGACGGGGATGTTTTGTCGGGGCGGTTTTGTCGGGGCTGTTTTGTCTTGAGCTATTTTGTCGCCGGGCTGTTTTGACGGGGCTGTTTTGTCGGGGCTATTCTGTTGCCGGGCTGTTATGACGGGGTGCCCTGTAAACCAGTCTTGACCAAATTCCCCAGACATTTTCTATAAGATTTAAGTCCGAGGAACAGGCTGGCCAATTCATAACTTTCAAATATCTGCTCTGGAAAAATATCTTTATTATTAAATTATTAAATTTTCAGGAGAACATTCGAAGAAAGAAAAGTTATTGATCATCATTACATGAATGAATTACTGCAATTGAATTAACAACGACAATAAAACTTCAATTCTACAATCCCTCGAGTCGATATCATTGTTGACAACGATGCCGTTAACGTTGACGACAACAGTGGTGATGACGATGACGATACACGATGACGATGACGATGACGACGACTTTCTTTTTTCAAAACTAAGATGAACAATTAAGGAAACTAAACTAAAGTTTCGCAAACATTGAAATTTCTGTTCTAAATTAAAAAAAAGATGTTTATTATTAAAAAATTATGAAATGTAATTGGTCGAACAATATTCAAAAAATGTTTCGAATAATTATATCTGTTAAAAATTCGCGATAACATTTGCTTTTTTAAAATTAACAAAATTTATCATAATTATTTTTTTAGTTTTTAATTATTAGTTGCATTTAATTTAATTTTAATACAATAAAGTAATTATATAATTATTTACTTAAATAGTGATGATAATAATAATATTACGAATAATAATAATGATAATAATAATAATATTTCAGGCCCTGAACGAGGTCATTGAAATTTGGTGAGGATTCTCTTTTTCTCTTACAACTCCGAGTCGATTTTTAAAACCATGTATTGATTTTTTTTAAAGGCTGAAAAAATAAAAAAATTAATAATGATTTATAATAATGGGAATTTATTTACTATGAAAATAAAGTTTAAGTCATAGTGATGTCGGGAAAGTATTGGAGACAGCTCGTTACTAAATAAATCTTCATTCGATATCCAATAAGAATTAAGTAGGTCATCCATTCATGATGGCTACCTGAATTATTTAGGTCACACACTAAAAGCAATATAAACCTTGTGTGCCATTCGTTCACTCTGCTGAACATCAGCCATTAATATGATGAAATGCTACTCAATATTCATGTAGTTTATTTAAATATGGATATATTTGCTTCATCCAGTAGATTTTCAGGACGTTCATTAATATTCATGTTGTTATCGCTTAATAATTTATGTACGAATTGAATGCGTTTGTGAACGATTAAAATGGCGAATGTAACAAAAGACTGTTCTGTGATAAATGAACCTACTGAAGCTTGAATATTTGCCGCAAGAAATAATACAATTTGCCAAGATAATACAAATATTTGGCAAGAGTTAATGTTTAGGCGATGAATGCATTGTGCTAACATTTCCATTTTCTCTTTTTGAATCATATTTGACAACAATAAAGAGTAAGAGTAGAATAAAAAGAACAAATAATAAGAAGCATAGAATAAAAAGAACAAAGAATAAGAAGCATAGAATAAAAATAAGAAGCATAGAATACAAAAAAAATAATAAGCATAGAATAAAAAGAACAAAGAATAAGAAGCATAGAATAAAAATAAGAAGCATAGAATCAAAAAACAAAGAATAAGAAGCATAGAATAAAAAAACTCTCTGACAACAAAGCTCGTCGTTGCACAATCGAGTTTGAATCCAATTTTTACTGGAAATTTCTTCCTGGGATATTTTTTTATTTCTCCAATGAATCTTTCAATTCCCTTAAGAAGCAGCATACAAACAAACAGATAAACACACACACACACACACACACACACACACACACAACACACACACACACACACAACACACACACACACACACCACACACACACACACACCACACACACACACACACACCACACACACACACACACACACACACACACAAAACTAACTAACAGGCATGATTTTAAGGACAAGCATTTTCATATTTTTGGAATGAAATTAGTTTATAAAAAGTAAATACTTTTAACGTAATGGGTTTTAGTTTTTACAAATCTATAAAATAATAATTAATAGGTATTTATGAAAAAAATATGTAAATAATGTTAATTAATTAATAATATATATTATAATATGTATATATAGTTATATTTGTAATAAATTATTAACAACTAGTTGATTATTAATTCATTTAATAACTTAAAGATTATAAATATATTTCAGAATAATAATAATTATAATAAGACGGTATTTAAATCCACTGCACCACAGAGCCACATAACAATGGAATGACGGTGTGCACGCCGCGCAACTACTTCTGCAGATGCTTCCTTCGAATCTTTTGCTGGAGGATTTTGAATGAATTAAATCATTTAAAATTATTAACACCATTAAAAGTGAATAATAACTTTATGAATTTATAAAAAGATTTTTTAAAATATCATAAAATAGATTTTAAAGTAATATCCGAATATCGAATGCAACTGATCTACTGTTGGATATAAAAACGCGATTATTGAAGAACTAATCTTCAAATCGTGAGAATCAAACAACGTTGTACAATATAAATAAATAATTGAATAACGTTGTATATTACAAATAAACCTTTGAATAACGTTGTATATTACAAATAAACTTTTGAATAACGTTGTATATTACAAATAAACCTTTGAATAACGTTGTATATTACAAATAAACTTTTGAATAACGTTGTATATTACAAATAAACCTTTGAATAACATTGTAAATTTTTCAATCATTAAATCAGCGAACGAAAGATGCCAGAAAGACTGATCAAAGTAACTGATGAACAAACAGGTAATTTGTCAACTCTTAACTTCATATTTATCTTGAAAATAACAACAAAACTTGAAATGTGATGAAAGTATAAAAAATTAAAATAATTACTTAAATAAATCCAAATGACGATGATTAATTCATTTAAAGTTAATTAAAAACGTTAAAATAACTTGAAATAATGTAAAACAATATTTGACGGCAACAGGCATTCTTTAAAGAATTTCTTTGTCAATTCAGGTTGAGGAATCATTTTAAAACATTCTTCAGACATAATTTTTAAGCGATTATTGGTCAGGTCATTAAAAATAAACTATATTTAAACTTTTTTTATATAAAAATTGAAAAAATGTAATAATATCGAATAATTAATCATAACAACTACTATCATAACAGTATTATCGTAACAAATACTATCATAACAATTTTTATAAAATTTAAATATTGTTAAAATTTATTAATGTCGAATAATTATAAAATTTATTAATATTTATTTACAAAATAAAATAAAGTCATATAACACATAATATTTAAAATGTTTCAATTGAAGCCATCAGTTTTGAGGATAAAAAGTGTTGCAACATCATTTTAACGAGAATCTCCCTCAGCAAAAAAATTTTTAATTTATTTTTTCACTATTTTTTAAAACTTAATTTCAGTTTTAATCCAAGTACACTCTTGTTAATTGGACAAATAAGATTTAAGATGCAAAAGAAAGTAGAAGTGGGCATTTTAAATATTAATGGGTACGATTAAATAAACCAGATATTATTAGGTTCTATAATTATTCTACATTATTGAATTTTATGATTATTCCATATTATTTGATTTTGCATATATTAAAGTTTATTAAATTTCATTAGATTGAATTTTTGAACATAAGTAAAAGTTAAAATCATAAATAAAATGCGCATATTTTCTTTAAAATTTGTTTTTAGCGATAATTACGTTCTATATTTAATATTCAATAATTCTTTATTTCTTAATTTATATTATTTATTTAATATTTAATTATTTAGTTTTAATGATGGCCTCAAGCAGAAGGCACTTCTTGTTATGCATTGTTTTAACGAGGCATTCCATGTTAACACACTTAATAACAATTTCAACAGAATAATTATAAACACAACTAGTAATAAATCTAATAAATTAAAAAATATAAAACATTTTTTAAAAATGGTTAAGAAGGTTTTCTAACAACTCTGCTTACTTATTTATGTGCATTGTTATTTTTATAATTATATAATTTATATTATTTATATTTATATCGTTCAAATCAACAAATCTCAACAAAATCAAGAAATTCAACTTAGAATTTTTCTTAGAAAGCCTTCTGTTCCAACAAGAACTATTTTCAGGCTATTTTCACATGTGTGCCAAGGGTTTTCCCGGAATCATTTATAGGTTGTCAGAGTAGTTCTTGCTAAATGTTCCAAGGGCACCTACGACTATTGGTATGGTTTGGCCTTTGTATTCCACATTCTTTGTATTCCACATTCTTCGATCTGGAGGTCTATGTATTTGTTCTATTTCTTTCTATATTATATTTAGGTTGTTGGAATTGATATTTCTATTATTAGGCATATTTTTTCTAGCTTGTTGATGACTATAATATCTGGTCTATTTGTTAGAATTGTCCTGTCTGTGTTAATAGTTTTCTTCCAAAATATTGTTGTTTTTTCCACATTTTGGACATTCTGCGGCTGGTATTAGTAGTACTTTGTCGTGGTGTCCATTCCAAAATGTTTGCAAAGTGTTCAATTTATTTATTCTATTTGTGTATTATGTAGATACTAATATGGAGCTCCCAGATATTAAATGGCTGATGCTTTCAACATGGGTGTGGCAAAGTCTGTTGTTACCAACTTGTTATTATTATCACTATGAAAATTTTCTTCATCGTCCTCATCAGATGTCCTCATCATCGTCGTCTTCATCGTTACTGACACGTTCTTCCTCGAAGTCCGTAACAGGTAGTGCCGCTGTTACCACCAGCACCAAGTTCTTTATCAGAAACAAGGAATTGGAACTAAAGCTTAATTTACAACTTAATTTACTTGAAATCTTAGATTAAAAACCGTAGAAACCGTCACAAACCATAAAAGTCCTAAAACCATCCTAAATCAGCTTACATCGAGCCTATATTTATACTCGTTGGATCTGATTAGCAATTCTAACAAATTCTACTACAAATTCAAGGTCAATTCACGCCTACCAGTTGATTAAACTAGTTGTCCTAAAAATAATAATCATTATTTTAAATTACCTTCGCCAGGACTCTAAGAATAATATTGGCTAGCTAGTGAAATGTACTTGCGAGCCATAAATCATCCCATTAATATCAAATCTAAGAGACATGTCCGGTGGTCTCAGAGACCCAACCATGACAGTCACCATCACCAACGTCATCATCATCATCATCATCATCATCTTCTATGCCATCGTCGTCGTCGTCGTCGTCGCCGACGCTGCCTTAGCCATCATATTTCTGAATAAAAGTTTAAACTAAAAAACCCAGGGCAACATTTAATGGAGCCAAAATTTATCGCGGATGGTTTTAGTTGGGTGGCTGTGAAGAGTTTTTGAGACGTGAGTTGGGTTGGAAATCACTCTTAAACGTTGCAATGCACAACTCGCTGTCCATCCAACTTATTGCTTTCACTTTCCTTTGCAAATCCAAACGAACTGCTGAATGACTACTCGCGTGTGTATGTGTAATAAAATTATGATTTTATTATAATAAATAATTAATAATACAATTTTGTTTTTATAGTCATAATATAATCGCATCGTAGGTGCGATATTGTACAAACGTAATTTCGTTACATTATGCAAAATGCTTGCAATGAAAAGTATTTAAAGCGAAACTGCCTTAAATTAACGAAAATTAATCGCCAAATTATTTTTCGAAGTCACATATCATCCTCCGCGGAAAAACTGTTCATGCGAGATTGAAAAAAGTTCAAGGTTATCTTGAAGGTCATGCTTAGACCGGCCAATCAGAGCACTGCAAATGTGACCATCCTCTCACTTCATCATCCTCATCTCCCTCAACTGATACTGGTCGGCTTCACTTTGTTATCCATCATCATCATCACCATCCTAGGAAACGTCCTGGTAATGATCTCGCTGAGTAGGTTCAAAGCTCTGAGAACTGTATCGAATCTTCTCATCGGCAACCTGGCTGTCAGTGATTTCCTATTGGCGACCACGGTTCTTCCATTCTCTGCTGTCTACGAGTGTCTTGGCAGGTCAGAATTGATTATTGATCGATTAAAAGTTAATACTTTGCTAGTTAGTGTCGACGCCATCACTCGAATTGTTTTACAATCATTGAGCAGATAAAGAGGTTAAATATTGAGAAGTTGCAATTGAACAGGTGGGTGTTCGGAAGGGTAGCATGCAACGTTTGGCTCTTGGCAGACGTTTTGTACTGCACGGCATCCATTTGGAATATCTGCATCATCGCACTCGACAGGTACACTGCCACCCTATTCCCCCTCTGGTCAGTCCAATCAATTCCTTCTTAACATTTACATCTCTTTTTGTGGATTTCAATTGAATACATTTGTAAAATATACTTCCTTAATCGAATAATTTGAACTCTATTGCAAATAAAGTTATCAGTCATCAGCTGTATCAACCACGGAAGTATGTTAGTGCTTTAAAATTATTTAAATAATAACATACGAATTTTAAAAGATATTTAAATAATAAAACAGGAACATTAAAATTATTTCAACAATAAAATATGACATTTATTCATCCTTAAAACTCCTTCAATTGAACATTCGAGGTACCGAGAAAGAAAATCGAGTCGTCAGGCTTGTTTGTACGTGGCAGCTATTTGGTGTATCGCCGTTGTAACCTGTACACCCCCCCTGTTTGGGTGGAACGACCTGTCAGAAAGCTACGTCAAACACGACAACTATTCAAGCGTGTACCTGTGCATACTTTTCCAAACTCCCAGCTACGTCGTTTATTCCGCTTGTTTTAGTTTTTACGTCCCTTTCGCTTTGACACTCCTCTTATACCTCCAAGTAGTCTTTGTCCTCAAGAAGCGTCTCAAATTCATCAGGAAGAGAAGCCACAACTACTCGGCTATGAAACAATTCGATGATTGCCAGCCAATCAAAATTATTGAAAGCGGTTTAGGATTTCAGATACCTAACCATGAATTTCCTCAAATTTTCTGCCATCAAGCCGAGGATCAGCAGAAGTCTGACGATCAGAATTTCATGAATTTGAATTGCAGCGTCAAAAGTCCTGCGATTCATCTGAGTGTGGAGCACGTGTTCACCATCAGTGACCAATCAAACAACTCCATTTCTGCCGAGAATGTCTCCGATGCTCACGTCGTTCTTTTGCACGAACAAGTACATCAACAACCACGAACCAATTCTTCGAATCGAATCTCGCTCCACGTGCCGGGTGGAAATTTGACCTCACTCGCTGAATCAACATCGGAGAGTTTGAGTCCCATATCGAGTTCAGCCCTTAAAGGTCACGACAAACTTCAGAACGTGAGAAAGGCATCAATCGTGGATCGAATGAAGACGCCACTAAAGGCAGAGAATTGTGACAGGAACCGTGCAAGAAAAAAGTTTAAAAACTGCGCAAAGAAACACGAACGACGAGAGATGAGGGCAACGCTGAGGATGGCTGTGGTCATCGGAGCGTTCTGCACGATGTGGATCGGATTCTTCAGCCTGTACCTCGTCGTAGGTTTGTGTCAATCCTGCAAAATCCCGCGCTCGATCGAGGCATTCGTCTTCTGGTTGGGCTACAGCAACTCTGCCATCAACCCGTTCCTTTACGCCATTTTCAACGTCGAATTTAGGAAGGCTTTCAAGAAAGTTCTAGGAATCCGGACGATCAGAAAGATTTAAAGCTTTTCAAAGATATTTTCATCTCGGCACCGGGGAGTGTAATTTATGACGATCGCACAATGCTTCGGGCTGCTTGTGCATTCCTTCAATGCGATTCCAGATCAACACAAGTTTTTCTGTTAGTGGAATTTATGGATAGCAAATAAACTAGACCTGCTTTGACACAAGAATGAGAATCCAGATGGTGATTATTCTGATGCATTTTAAATTACCTACCAAATTCCCAAAAAAACGCTGTGGTTCGAGTTACTCTAGGCTGATTACAACTTGGGTGCTTTCCACCGCTTCGTCAGACGTGCTCCATTAGAAATTTGTGATTCACTGCCAAGTTGCATCGAAAAGTCTTATCAACGTGCATATCACAAATTGGAAAGTTTTGCAAATAACTATTTGCGCGTCATAAACGTGATGCAGACGATAACAGCATCAGCACAATGAAGCTGTTAATAAAAATAAATTGCCTTCCCGGGTTTGGTGTCTCCTGTTGACCTTTGCTTTTTAGGAAATTTTCGGAGTTTTATTGGAATCCATGTTCATACAGAATCGAATTTTTCTTGGTAATGCAGCTAAATAATTGTATTCCATTTTCTTTTTAATTTTAAAGAAAATTTCTAAAAGCAATGAAAACATTTTGCTTTTGCACGAAATAACTCAATTAATCCTGTCAAATGCAATTTGTAATAAAAAAATATTTGGTTTCAATTGAAAGTAGAACTTCAAATGGACCTTTCGCTCAAAACGTCGAAACTTTTAAAATAAAATCAGAAAATGTTTCTTCTTCTCATTCATTCATCAACTCTTGTCGTTGAGTCAGTTTCCTGTTTTTCTTGAAGGATATGAGCTCCCCAAGGATTTTTAAGTTATTGTTTCTAGTCAATTTTTGAAAATTAACTTTTTTTCTACTTTAGTAACTTGATTATGAAATATTTAGATTTTGGTCTAGCGAGGAATATTTATTTAACAAAACATTATTTTTTCGATGTCTTCAAATTTAATCACTCTTGTAAAAATATTGCTTGGTCGCCATGAAATAACAGACGTCATTAACAATGACGAAAATGACAGCCGACGATATTTTGTTTTTGTAGTTATTAAATTCAGTGCTTACATCGGTAAATCAATGCGCGTGCCGAGAATGTTGATCCACGCAAAATCATTTATGTAATAAGTTCTAAATTTGTGAAGAATTTAGTCTACTTGGAAGGAGAATAAATTGTTGAAAATGTGTTTGGAATCAAATGTCTAGAAGTCAAAAGTTGCATCATGACGGTTGCGTTTGTATCTTGTTTCGTCACTTTATTATTTCGCAAATTTGTCCTAATGTCCGTTCCTTTCGCGCAATGGCAATGATCAAGAGGGTTTAAACAACGATGCCGTTCCTTTTAACGCATGCCCTTGGATGCCTAAGGTAAAAAAATTCCAGTTTTAACTGAAAGGGGTACAAGTGCACCCCAAAACATTTATTGTTACTGAGCGTCAACCGAAAGTTTAATAAAACTAATTAACATGTCACCTTGCACAGGTTGATAGAATATAACAGCATAGCTTTCATAGAACCTTTATTCAATATCGCTACGTAGAAATGCATATAAAACATGATGAATAACGCTTTACAAAAGGGTTGTGTTTTACTACTGTTCACACTTCCACGACACAAAATAACGCGACAAAAATAAAATAAATTATAAAATAAATACACAATTATTCATAGTCAGGACACTTACATATGTGAAGTGTTTTTTTTTTTGTAAATAAACGCTGGTATCAGAAGTGGAATTATTGTCATGCAAACTTATAATTATAGTTGTAATAATATTATGTTATATGCTATAATAGCATGTTATATGTTACGCCATATACAATATTATAATTGCTAAACAAAATAACTTGTTTGTGAATGTGACTGTCCGTGACTTTATTGCCTAACGGAGGGGGGAGACTTGATCTTTCGTGCGAAAGAGGTTTTTCTTACTTATTTTATTATTATAAATAAAAGAATGAAAGAAAGAAAATAATCAAAAAATATTAGATGATATTATTACACACATGTTAAAGATAATTCTCACAAAAATTCATGACAAAATTTCAAAAAGTGATTCTAGGATTTAAAAATAAGAAACTTTGGGGTACACTTATACCACCCTCAAGCATTCAAGGGTTAAGTCATCATTTTAAATCTTCAACAAAGCGATGACACTAGGATGGAAAATGAAATCGGTGAAGATTCATTTGTCATAAACCTGGGAGCCGAAGGTTTTTAAGAAACAGATCTGCTTGAAAGAATTTATCTGGCTAACCGCGGCTTTACGTGGCTTGATTTTACATTTCCAAACAATGGTCATTTTAAGTATGAAAAGCCCGGCGACAAAATAGCCCTGGGCGAAAAAAATCCCGTCAAAACAGCGCCGACAAAATAGCCCTGTCAATATGTTAAAAAATATTTTTGTGAGTTGAATACATTAACTGATAACTGATTCCAAATTTAATTCAAAGTTAGTGGTTTGAATGCTTTTATGACCGTTATGAGTTTAATTGGTATCAGGGAATTTCATTGAGTGGAAGATTTATCGTCTAAAATATTATTAAGATTCCGGCTACTTCCTTAGTTTACATAGACTTTTCAAGTTGGTATTAATATAAATTATCGATTGACAACACCATGTTCATCTGCATAAAGAGAATTTACCAGACACTCATTAAGTCACGAAGGTTCCTTTGAACGTCTAATTTTTTTTTTATCCTTCCCCGAGTTGCAGTTTGTACAATGAAGGGTTTGAATTGGAATTTAATCTATGTAATCGATTGACGTACAACATATTCGAGCCACACCTTATCGGACACCTTATCATCACTTCATGTGAACACGTAACAAATCCACAATGAACCAATTTTACCGATGTTTTGACGGGGCTATTTTGTTGCCGGGCTGTTATGACGGGGTGCCCCAAAGTACAATTTGAAGAATCTTACCTGTGAACAGTTTTATGCATATGTGAATGCTTACGAGGATCTTCTGCGAAAAGTTGGCTCCTCCCAGAAATAAGTCATGTAATTAATAAGGATTTTAAGGTAATGATTGTACAATAGACTGTTTAAATAATGTTTTTTTTAGATATTTTGAAAAAAGCGTATATTGAATTTATATTTATTTTTAACATGACTGTTTCCTAGTCGATTCACTAAGATTAAGATACACTTACTGGCAGCTATTGCAATAAAATTGTACCAATTATGGGTTTAATACGATAGACGATAGAAATTTTCAATATATCTTCTTTTATCTTCTTTTTTGTTTTGTTACGTCCTCCTTTTGTTGTATCTGGTAACCCTACTCCCAGGTCTACTTTGTCATAAACACCTGTGTGCTGTGAAACAACGTTGGACGGATTGCAAGACGTTTTTGTTAATTTCTTAACGAATTTAATCGAAATGCGGCTTTGAAGTTCTAATCTGGATTTATTTCACTTCTCAATAAAAAAAAAAGGGTCCTAATGTAATCATCCCGGTTGACGGGTCCTAATTGTTCAGATAAGCCTTCTGTCGCCCCTCGTTGAAATCGTTCTACGCAATTTGCGATGGATTTATCGCTGCCCGTATTTTTTTTTTAATTTCTCAAATTGATTGTTTAAAGAGCGAAATATTCTGCAGTCCATTGGGGACTGTCCATAAAGTACGTCACGCTTGAGGGGGATGGGGGTCTAAAAAATTGTGACAGTTTGTGGAGGAAGGGAAGTAAACCTATGTATGACGTCACACGAATTAAAATTTAGGTTTTATCAGGAAATTATTTTTATATCAAAAATTTGCCTTAAATCATGATGGGTGGGAGCTTATTTTGCTAAAAGTTTGTTCAGTGATAGGTAAAATCACGTTCAGAGTGATTGGAAATCAAAATCAAGATCACCAGACAAAAAGTGATTGGAAATCTAAATCAGGTTCACACATGTGATTTCATGTTAAAATCAGGTTCACTTGTAGAGGTATTTCTAAAATCATCAAAATCAAATCACTTTTGACCAAAATGTGCACGAACTTTTCAACACTGTCAATTTTCAAAGCTTTTATTAACTTTTAAAAACTAAAGTTTTTGAAACATCGAATCATGTAGTCTGTTCCTTCTTGATGTTTCAATCAGTCCTGCCGAACTAAATAACCTCTCCACGGGAGCTGATGATGGCAGCGTTGTATTATAGCGCACAAAGTGTCCATACGTCGGTAGTGGAAACAGTCGTAATGTGTCGTGTTCGAAACCCAGCCTGCACTGCCACCACTTCCCTTGGGAAGGACCTCTATATAAATGGTTACAAGAAGCGCCTCTGACGCTATGCATATGGCGCTAGAGCATAAATAAATGAAGTTACAATAAAGATTTTTTTGACTAGGCTTGATTCAAGACTGGAGAGATGACATTCCGCATCAGACAAATAATACATCGTATTGGTGCGGATACTGTTTGCCTTGTTAACAGTGACTTTTTGTTTTATCATTATCAGCAATTTTACAACTTTCTTTCACCATGAGGTCGGAATAGCACTAACAACAACAATACAATTACATAAAAGGAAGTTGCATCGATTATCGACTTATAATGTCAAAAAGAAAGATATTATATAATTTAAAAAACCAAATTTTAAAATTTAAATTTTATATGATTTCGTGATTTTTACATAATAAAAAAAAATCATCAATCATCAAAAATATGATTTAAAATCAAAATCGCACAGCACACGGTGATTTTGAATCAAATCAAAAAATCACAAAGGTGATTTTATTTCGTGATTTTAAATCACTTGATTTGAAATACTACCCATCACTGAGTTTGTTTCAGTGATTTAATCATTTATCGCTCAGTATTTTGAATAATCTCTAAATTTAAATTGATGGAAAAAGGAATCATGAATACATTTTGCCCTGGTTTAGTCTTGGAAGAGTTTTTGACGAATCTCTCACCGACAAGAGTATGAAGGGCGCCATACTTCAACAAACCATCAAGGGACTGCTTGATCGAGGTGGCGGCGCTGCAAGGGCGGTTCAAAGTGTGGTTGCTCCAGTTCGTGCTTCTTCCAAGACTGATCTGGCCATTAACAATCTACGAAATTGGTTTGTCAGTGGTCGAAAATCTGGAGGAAAAAGTTAACCGATACGCCAGAAAATGGCTAGGCGCCATTCTCCAGCGTTGTCATCGGTTGCCCTCTACAGCAAGAGCACGAGCCTGCGACTACCACTAAAGTCCACCGTGGAAGGGTACAAGCTCTTCAAAATCAGAACGCAGTAGATGCTTAACAACTCCGCGGACAGCAGAACCCGCGAAGTCAAACCAATGCTCAGACTTAGAAGGAAATTCTGAGTCCAGAATGAGATCGATGAGTCAGTAGCCAAACTGCTCTCCGAGGAAGTGAGAGATCCTACCCAGACAAAGCGTCATCAGTTAGATAGAACCACTTACCAAATAGTCCCAGGCGAGCTCATAAGAGCCGCTATGATTAATCAGGAAAGGAGGCGAAAAGTGGAACAAGACCGAGTCACGAGGGCAGTTCATTAGTCAGAGCAAGGTAAGTGCTCAACGTGGAAAGCCTTGATGCTTGTGGAAGATGCACCCGCTCTGACCAAGCCTATGCGATAAGATCAGTGTACGACCATTTGCCCTCCAGGGACAATCTACAAAAATGGGATTTGGTGGAAGATACAGAATGCCGACTCTGTGGTGGGACCGAGAAACTGCATCACGTGCTCAGCAAATGCAAGTATGCCCTTGCCGACGGTCGGTACACATAGCGACATAACCAGGTCCTTCGAGAAGTGTGTGAAGCCGCAGCAGTCTCCAAAGCAAACTCGCGCACGATTGCAAAGCAGCAAAAGATTTATTTCTTGCGCGAGGTCTTCGCACACCTCCGCAAAGAGATGTCAAACTCCCAGACGAGACTTTCTTGCTGAGTCAAACGACTGGACCGTCGCAGCCGACCTAGAAGGGATGAGGCTGATAGAAAGTGACAAAAGGACGGATTTGGTGCTCGTATCGCCGTCGACGGATGCCATCATTTTGGTGGAGCTGACGGTATCGTGGGAGGACAGTGTGGCCCGTCATAACAGCCCGGCGACAGAATAGCCCAGGACGGAAAAATCCCGTCAAAATGGCCCCGTCAAAATAGCCCCGACAAAATAGCCCGGCGACAACATAGCCCAGGACAAAACAACCCGGCGACAAAATAGCTCGGCGACATAATAGCCCCGTCAAAATAGCCCCATGATAACTCCATGTCAAAGTATTTTTTAAAAATGTTGTGAAACTGAATCACTTACAAATTTGTGTTGACATTATCCTGATCACAAGTTGCTTGTGAGGGGTCGTTTTCAAAATTGAAATACGTTGTGAACAGATTAAGAATTTTTCTGAACCAGTCAATTCTACGATCATTCATGCTGATGTCTTGTGAGAAAGACTCTTTTCCAAGAATCAATAACAATGAAATCATTGATGTTTTAGCATCGACTAGTGAAACGATGAAAAAGCTGTTATAATAGTTAATAGTGGATAGGAATTTTAGACTCTAGTGTTTCTTATGTTTAAGTTGATCAAAGTACTTAATGAGTGTCTAACAATTTGCTTTTTCATATTCAAATTTTTTTTTAAATAAAGATGGTTATATACTTTTAATTTTGTAAAAATGGTTATAAATTTAAGAATTCTATATCTTTGGCGTGCTCCCCGTTAAATAAACATTGTTGTAGGTTACATGCTTTTGTTCTACTTGTAGCTTTACCGCGTTTTAAATATGTTCGAGTTAGATAGCAGGAAATATGGGATTTTTCTCTTTAGTCCAGTCATCTAGAGCTGTACAAAGATGCAAAATAAAAAGATAAGGAAAGAACAACTCAAAAGAGTCATTCGTTGCTACCATTCATGGCTGTGGCAGGAGGTATTAATGAAAATTCTCTTTCTCTGACATACATGATTCCAATCCAAAGCAAAAGGCCCTTACCGAAGGAATAGTGAAACATCTTGTAGCCGAAGCAATGCTATCACTACGCATAGTTGAAAGTTCAGGTTTTGCCTCTTTTATTAGAATTGTGGATCCAAATTATGTTATCCCAAGTAGAAGGACTATAAATAGAAAATTAACTGGTGTATTGCAGACATTAAGAGACAATTTGAAGAATGAAATTGAACTACTAATTAATAATAATTTGAGCGTCAGATGTGTACATGCTTCAACAGATTTGTGGAGCAGCCGTTCATTTGAACCAATTATTGGAGTAAAATTCCACTACTTTGACGAAGGCTTTCAGCTGAGAACAAAGACGGCTGCTTACAGACACTTCGGGTCCTAACACACAGGAAAAAATATTTGTGCAGCTTTTGAGGAAATACTGTCAGAGTATGGGTTGCAGAGCATTGACATTGGATATTTGGTTACAGACAATGCCAGAAACATGCTCAAAGCATTCACAATATTTTCCGAGGAAGCTGCCAGGTTTGCCTTTGATCAAAAGGAAAATAAAAGATTATCTATATGTACTGATTATCAGACACCAATTTTTATCATACACCTCTTTTTGGTTTCAATAAATAAATAAAAAAATAATAATAATAAAACTAAAAATGTTGGCTGTTAATTTCATTGTGTTTTGCTCGAAAAAATTTGCGAAGATAGGGCAGCAGTAAATTTTGGAAGATTTGATTCGATTTGGGATTTGGGCATTTGGGATTTGATTCTACTTGGAATTTTTTGATTTTATTTGAGATTTGGTTGTTGAGATTTAAATCATTTTACAAATGATTTGAGATTTGACCATTGAGATTCGATTTGATTTGTGCCCATCACTGCTTGATAGTATTTGAACTCAAAACGATCGTAAAAGCATTCGGACCCACTAATTTCATTTAATTAAATTTGAAATAAGTTATCGGTTAATATATTCAACTCATATAAATTAATTTTTTAAAGTTACATTGATGGGCTGTTTGGTCGCCGGACTATTTTGACGGTGCCGTTTTGATGGGATTTTTTCGTCCTAGGCTATTTTGTCGCCGAGGTAATTTAACGGGGCTCTTTTGTCTCTGGACTGTTTTGATGGATCACCACTTTCAATGAAGAACGCGCGTGCAAAGAAGTCGGTAGTGGTGAAGGTTCTTTATTGAAGAGACAAACTAAAGAATATTATTTCTACCCAAAAAAACAGCCAGATTTCCAAACAAAAAACACCTAGAAACCCAGATTGGGTCCAAAACAAAAAAAAACAAGATCTTGGCTTAAAACACCCAACACTGTCAACCATGGTTGTCATATATCATCAGCTGAATAAAATACTCATCGAACCCCCTATTAGACCAGGGCTTATTAAAATAACCAATATGTTCTCAATAGCAATCTTTGTGTCCATACATAATTATGTAACGCATTTTCGTTCCATTTTTACCCAACCCACAAAGCTCCATAAAAAATGAAAGACATAATTACTACAAACAATCCAAATAAAATATAATAAATGTCTTTAATAGAATTGATCAATAATATCAATAATATGTTTAGTGAACCAGTTGAAAGGTAAAATATTGTTTTATTGTTCCTGCTTCTCCCACGATGAGAAATGCGAATCACTCAGTGAATACACCATCAGAGCATTTTTTTCTTTGGTAGTGCTGTTGTTTGATTTAGTTCTAAATGGACTCCATTATTCCAGTCTTCAAATTCATTCGTTATTTGCCAGGATTTCTTTTTGCCAACGAGTTACAATTCTCACAGTCCCGATACGTGTGAGGAAAGAAATTGCTTCCTGCTTTTGTTGCACGAGATGGTTCTGCTTGGTCAATTATTTTGCTCCACAAATCTTCACTTGTTGTGACGTCGCATTCCCCTTGGTTACATATCACATTTGAAGCTTCATCGCAAGTGTTTCAACTCCTTCCCCAAAGTGCGTGACGCTCACGGAAGGCTCGTTGCCACTGTATCCCATCTTAAAAATCATAATTCTTGAGCAGTCATTTCCAAACCAATGCTATCTAATGCAGAATAATTCTGTTAAAAATAACTGACTACTTAAGTGCATTACGAGCAAAATGTTTAAAATCCTTCAAGGCCCAATTTATCCAGTGGTCATTTTGAAAATCCTCAAACCAGACAAGATCTTTCTGAAAAAAATGACTAAGTCTTGTTAAAGATTTCAATTTTAATCTTTTGGTGATTGTCAAACAAACTTTTAACGTCGCTGCAACTGATCACCTCAAAAGAAAATCAAACAATTAACTCAGCGACGAATTTCGCCTTTTATCCATTATTGGTTGAAAACATTTACAATAAAAATGATGATCTTGTGAAACTATTGTCAATATCAAAGGAATGTTCAAAAGTCATCAGTGATTGGCCATGAAAACAATAATTTCCAGCTAACAATATAATTGAACACTTCAAGTCTGAACAGTTGTTCGTATTAAAATTATTTTCAAAAAATTATCTAAAATAATCATGAACAAAATATGAAGAATGAGATTATCAGGCTGCAAATACAAAGCAAAAGTAATTCAGTATTTCTTCTATCAACTGTTAGAAATACAGGGGTGTAAAAATAAGACTTGTCGTTAAAAATGCTTCAAAATGGGTGACACTTCTGAGAGGAAAGCAGAGACAAGCTGGACGAATGGAGACTGGATCTTCTATAAATAGCACCGGAGGAGGCGGAGTTTGAATTTTGGAGAGGGTCCCTTAGCGGAATCATCCTACCAGAATTTTTTGCAGGCGACAACAAGTTTTTAAAACTGAAAAGCAGACAAAAACAAAGTGAAACAAAGAAATAGAAAATATGAAAACATGCAAATAATTAAATAATTCTATGCAAACATTAAAATAATCGATATGCATTCACATGCACAGCTAAACCTTGATCTCCAACTTCACCAAGAAGTGATTAAACCTGCAACATTTCAGCAGAACTTAAAAACAAATCCAAAGGATAAGTTGCAAAGAACATAAACATCTTCTAAAAATACTTTCAAATATCTCCCAGTTCCTACTTCAACTCTCCACAAATAAAGAGGTTCTAACGCACAACACGTGAACATTACTTTATATTAACCACTACATTTAAATCTTACAACTTAAATTATTCATTTCAATAAAATCTATTACTCTGATTAAGTGTTCATAACCATTCTCAAACATTTCTTCTTAAAGAAGTAAACCATTTAGTAAACCCAAACATTTGGAACAAAGTGTTGGGTAATTTTTATCTAGTTTGATTCTAAAAAAAAATCTTAATATAAAATATTCTCTGGCATAAATTAAAAAATTGAGATTTCATTTCTTATGTAATAAAACAAATTGTTTTCATTATTCATGTTCAGGTTCCTTGGTGCGTTGAGAAGATACGTAGATATTTAAAATTGAAGTAGCAACAAGCATCCATAACGAACCCAAATCAAGCTTAATTAAAAAGCCTTTAACTCTACTTTGGCTTTTAAAAGCACAATTTATTGCTAAGTTTGGAAATAAAGTGATCCAATTTCATCTGAACGACTGATAAATGTTTAATTTACTCCATTAAGCTCTTTATACTTAAGTGGTTGTTGCAATAACAGTTGCTGGCATGCAAGTTTGCTGGATAGGTAGTATTCCCGTGCATGCACAGGTCTTAAATGTTTTAGTCCGGCAAACCAAAAAAGCCTGTTCTAGTGCATAAGGCACTAAAAGAATTGACTGAATCCAAAATGTAATATCCTACATTAATTATAACATTCATAATAACAATGAGTAAATTCATATAAACATAAACTTGAGCATCAGGGTACTTGGACTATTAATAATTAATAATAACTTCTCAGTGGCTTTTATCATCACTTCCACAAAAGCAACCTTCCAAGCTAACTTGCACAAACAACTGGTGCCATGGTATTACCTTACAAATGGCATTATTATTCAATTCGTATTATCCATAAACTATTCGGTTACTGTTCAATGATTGTTCACTTATTACTCAATACTTATTAACCTATTTAGTAAACAATAATTTACAATCAGAAATGAGAACCAACAATTTCTTAATCCCTGACTGCCTTTTGAACTTGTCAGGATAGAGCTTCTCATCAGGTTCTCTGTTGATCGGACCCTGAACGGGTGCGTCGGGATCATCATCATCATCGACATTGCTGTAATTTTTCGATGAGTCAACCTCCATCTCCCTACAAAAGCCACTCATTTTTAAAGCATGAAATGTCAATAACAGTTCAAAATATTATTCAGCAAAAAACAAGTACTAGTAATGATTCTTTAAAGTTTTGTACCATTTTGAACCACATTAATTCAATCATTCAAGAGACTTGCAACAATTTCTATATAAATATTTACGATATGTGATACATACCACATTTATAATAACCTAATATGAGACCTTTTATAATATATCTATATAATATAATATATGTAATAGTTCCAAATGTCTGGACCTGTTTGAATAATTAAGCAGAGCCAATTCTTCCTCGAGCGCTTGAACTTTTGTTCTCAACTCGTCTCGCTGCTTCACAATTTCCTGGTGACCGAAGAAACGTTTCTGCTGTTTTGAAAGGAGTTGGAGAGCCAATGATTGACAACATAACATCATCGAATGGTGTTGGAAGCCAATGAGTAACATCGTAAAATAGAATGGAGATGGGTACTCACAACATGACTTATGTTTAAGCCATTCCACAAGAAATGGCACAACCATACACCCTATCAAGACCGACATAATCATGGCTAATAATAGATTGAGAAATTACATTTAATTAATTTTATGTTGAATGCCATCCCAACAATTATTCTCTAAATTGAATTAATCCAAAACCTCCTCAAATGAAATGTCATCGTGGCTGAAAGTTTCGAGTCTTTTGATTTTTTCGAGGAGGTAAGCGATCTGTCTATCTCGTTCGTTGAGCTGAGATTGGATGTTGGACTTTTCAAAGATCATGTTCTGTGCTACCTTTTCCATCTGATGAGATTTTTGGTGCGACTCACTGTTCTGCTTGCACAGCTGTTTCACTCTTGTCTCGAGCTGCAAAGAGATATGGAAAAATAGTTTAAAATGAAAATATAAAAATTTTAGTAAGTTAAGTTCGTAGGAGTTCATTGGCTTGAAATAAAAGCACAAATGTTTGCATGATATTCTTTGGCTCACGTAAAAAATTGCTTTTGTACGTTTGGTTGTGCCTGCTATTCATTTGTTCGTGAGAGTCAGTACAATGGCAGAAGCTTGCTTTTCGAGTTATTTTATTTTAGTTTCTTTTGTGTTTGTGTTTATGGTATTTTATTGAATAAAATTTTTCTAACAAAAAAATTGTGCAAACATTGCCCATGATTATATATAACAATATATTATTACTTAACATTGTTATAACATTATATAATTATTTAATATATTGTAACAATGTATTACTAATTTGTTATTGTTATGGTAACTCTCAATGTGCTCAACAAAACCTGATTACATTGACAAATACAAACCATTTCAGTGTTTGTGGTTTGTTGGTCAAGATTTTTATCCAAATTTTTGAGTTCTTCACGTTGCTTTGAAATAATGACTTTCAATCTTTCTATCTCCTCCTGCAGGCCATTGTACTCATCAATTACTGAAAGTTACAATACATTTTACATTGTACTCATCAATTAATTAAGCTTACAATACATGTTACATTGTACTCATCAATTAATAAAACTTACAATACATTTTACATTGTACTCATCAATTAATGAAACTTACAATACATGTTACATTGTACTCATCAATTAATGAAACTTACAATACATGTTACATTGTACTCATCAATTAATGAAAGATTACTTAAGTTTAAAAATATCTGCAAGTACAATCAGTTCTGAACGGTAAGTTAGTGATTCAGTTTTTTCCAAATTCTAAATAATACCAAAATGTATAAAACTAAACAATAATCCATCATGAAAACTTGCATTCAATGTTGATGGTCTCCTTGATTTTGTGTTGTTGGATGATTGAATTCAATCTGTGGTTTTCCTCCTGAAGTTTAGCGATCATCTCCCTGTGTGCATGAGCTTCCATCTTCCAACTGTCCTCAATTTGTTCCAATTCCTAAAAATAACTTGTAAAATCAATTTAAAATTCTGTAAATTAAAAGAATTTAAAAAATGGAAAACAACTAAAATGTTCTCATAAGTAAACAATTATTTCAGCAACTATGAAATAAGTCCCATCAATTAACAACAAAATTAGTTTTAAACTAATTAATGTAAAATTATGCATTTAAGTACATAAATAGTTAAATGCATAATGGTAATATTTATGAAAGTACGTAAATAGTTTTATAAATAGCTCAAATAGGATCTAAGTTACTTGTCAACAGAAGATTAAATGGCTTTCAATGTGAAAAGTGTCAGCCAATTACCAATATTAACAACAGGGTGTGCAATGTTTGCTTAAATCATTTAATTAGCAAATACTTGCCTTGAAACTAACTTCAATTATTAATTTTAATACAATTACAAATTCAAGCTCTACATTGCTAAGCAGTTAGTCAATTAAGATAATTATTAAACATTACAAAACATTAATGAGCACACAATCAACATCAAATCTAACACAAATGAAACCTATTTGTAAGCCTTTCAAAGTAAGCTGTTTTTACTCTCCCATGAGACAAGAATTGTAAACATTAACACATTAAACAAAATCATTTCCAAAACATTATTTGTTTGTAAACGAAAAGACTTCGTATCAAAGGAACAACAGCAACCTTTTCGAACTTTAATTTTTCTTCAGCTTTCAGCTTCTTCTCAGCTTGAAGCCTCTCAACAGTAAACTTCAAGTCACATATTTCAGCATTTTCATTTTCTGAACGTTGGGTAAGTTCTTCTAAATATTCCAGTGCTCTAATGACCATAGGCATCAAACCTGTGATAGACTCGGTACCAAGTGTGTCTATCATCTTTTCAAACTGATTTCCGATTCCAGAAGCCAACTCATAGACATCAACTGTGGTCAAAGTAGCCACAATTGATGCCATTTGCCTATCTGGCATGGGAACTACTGAGAAAAGTGATCGTTTAATAACTTTAGGCGCAACGTCCAGTGGGCGTAAATTATCTACGATAGATGGTAATGTATTTTTGTGCAAGACCCGTTAAAAAACCTCAAAAACCGATTTTATAATTTTATAATTTATTTTATTTTAACAATTACATATTCACGATATTGAATTAAATTAGCTTCCTTCACAAAATAATGAAAAATTTCAATGTTCAAGTAAAACATTCTATTAAATTGCGCAGTTAGTAGCTTTAGGACTCATACCTGACAGATTAAATGCCAGATATTTATTTAAAGGAAATTCACCAATTCATGGATCGTTTAAGCGAGTCATTAATGTCAGCTAGTGTTATGATTGACGTGCGTTTTACTTCGTATCACTAATCCATTAAAGTAATGATCTATCTGTGCTTTAATTTCTACTTACAAATAGCAGTTACCATTAATTAGATTATAAAAAATTTACTGCAACTCATTTGCTGATCTGTGGCATCTCAGAAGGAAGAACATTCTTTGTTAAGCTAAGTCGAAAAAAAATTATTTTGAGTTTTTGTAATATTTGCGTTTAGGTTACATCACAAAAACTGTAATTATGAAATTACTGAAAATAAATGGCGGCATAAATAAGTAGATCAAAGCTGCTAATTCGTCGCAGTTATGTCAGTAGAAAGAATTTACCATTAATGGACATTTCCAGTTTCACTCACTATAGCTTTCTCTAAGCAGTGTACTGCGAATTAGGGTAACAAGCCTTTACAGCCAGCAGCTTGAAAAATTCAAGCCACCCAATCAGAAGACGAATTAATATTAATGAAATATAATTTATTAAAATTACTTTGTAAATGCTAAAATTACAAAATTTTGGTTGTTATTTTATACATTTTATTATTAGAAATAATTGGCTTACTTTAAAATTTTTAATAAATATGTTTACGTGAATTTAAGTTTTGTCTAGCGTCGTTTAAAAATTTGCCTAGCTCAACTGTTATATGTATCAGAACCCAACAAACGTTTTTTGTGCTTTAGTTTTTATTTGCATAGTCGTGGTCATATAGACTCTCCAAACTAGCACACTGTCCAAATAGAAAATTAGTTGCACAAATACTCAATACGGATTGAATATCCTGAACAAGGTTACAATCCAAACAAACGCTTATTTCTGCATTTCATTCGATCGAATTTACATCGATAAATTAATTTTCTTAAATATAAAAATTGAAAAACAACGATTTATGTCTTAAACATTTATTCGATTAAAATGTTTACACTTAAAATTCGAATTTAAAGTTCGAAAGTAACGAATGAGTGCTTTATTCGGAATGGGTCACGTGATCAGAAACCTGAGGCTGAACTTTTCCTCGATTGGAATGTGTTCGATGAGTTTGATGAACTCGTAGTGGTTGATCATGCCATCCTCATCCTCGTCCACTTCCAGGATTGCTCTCTCCACAATGCTGCACATCTGCCGGGTTTCGCCAATATATAAAAAGTCATCATCATCACCGTTATCATCATCACTTGCGAAATGTAACCACATTAAAACAGCAAAATTAAGTGAAGTATTCGATGAAAAAAGATGAAAAAACATTATTAAAACAGGAACATTATATTAAGTACATATAATCATTAGGAATATTTATATTTTAATGAAAACTCATGTAAATCGAGTGCTTTACGAAGGTTCTGAGCATCTAACAATATAATTTGACAGCTAATAAAATTTGATAGAGCATGAATTAATCTCATAAAATATATAAGGCACTTTAAATATTAGCTGGCTGCCTAGGAATTAGAATCTGTTGCGTTAAGCAACTAACGATGCTGTACAACGACACAGAACAACCTGCGGCACCCGTGCAAAGTCTGACGAATATCTAATGGAGCGACTTTTAATGGCACGCAGAAAACCACTCAAAAAAGAAACAAAACGCGACCAATGCGTTATTAACTGCGTAAATACCTGGAGGAATCAATGCTTCAACATGAAGCAAATCATGCCCAAAAACTTTTTTAATTCTGAAAGAATCTTAATTTTTGATTCTATAAATGTTTTCAACTTCTAAACGGAGAAATTTTAATAATTTTTTTGATAACCGTTTTATTAGCATATGACTTACAATTTTTGTAAAGAGTGCGATTTAGTTAATTCAATTTCCTATCCCTCGTATTAAAACTCTTAACAAAAAAAGCGTCATTTTTCACATGAGATTATGTTAAGAATAAGAGATAATTTGGCTTTATTGGATTTGCCTTTCCAAAACCAAACGTGATTGTTTTCCAAACCCCTAATGCGGGTGCCCTCAAACTTGGGGATGGGATAAGTAAATCCCTGGCGGTCATTGTAACGCGGACATATATTGGATACATTTATTGTAATTATTAAAACCCATGTAAATATTTACAATGTATTTATTAGACTATTATACATCTAATAAATAATAAAACAGAAATAACACACAAAATATATCTGTCAAACCTCCTCCTCGCTGATTTTCACGTTGATCATGGAACGAACAATCTCCAACAGTTCAAATCTTGTTATCTTGCCGTCTCTATCGGCATCCATTAGTTTGAATAGCACTTTGGAAGTCATTGATATCATAATTAATATTTGAATATAATTTTAATATATTTTAATAATATAAATAATTATTTAATTACCGAATAACTGAGAATATAATGAATTTATAACCACTTAGAGTTGACAAGCTGATACATTTGGATGTGCATTAATTATTTAAACAGTGATGTACCTTCAGCTTTTGATTGTCTGCTGTTTACGTCGCCTGCAGGGGTCTTATTTTCGACGGCTGGTCTGAAAGTTGCCAGAGTCTTCAAGAACTTCTCAAAATCAACAACTGCGAGGTTTTCGTTTCTGTCGTAAATAAGTGTTTCTAAATATTTTATTCAATATAAATATGTATTTATATATATAAATGTATTATCTGATGCGTGTTTATCGTGTTTACCAATCTAGTGTAAACATAACTTTGATATTAACAAAATATTATTATGATGCTTGCGGTTAAAATGCTACACTTTTTCAACTTTATTGTAAACATTTGTTTGTCAAAATATTTTTAAATTAAAAAAAAAACCACCCATCATCGAAAAAGAGTTGAATTATTCTCTCTCTGAATGGATTCCTTGAAAGAATGGTTAGTCTCTGGAAATCTTCGCGACTGAGACGTCGTTGAAATTAATTAAATTAATCATTTAATTTATTAGAAAACTGATCTCTCATTATACTCACCATAAATTTCCAACCGATCTTTTATCCAGATTTCGAAATCTCATGTAAAGTCGCAAGACGAGAGCTTTGGTAACTATTAAATTAAAAATATCAATGAAAACTTGCTTTCACATGTGAATAAAACTGCACCAACATCCAGTTTCTTTGCAAAGTCTCGACAAATCATCTTTGGTCATCGGGAGCGATCCTGTGAGGCCCATATTGAATAATATTGTGGAATTGCTCGCAGTGCATTCGTATATAAAGCGGAACAATTACCAACTAATTATAATCCAGCTAACACTTAATGCAATTGTATCACTGGAGTGGAACCGCTTTCAAATGCTAGATTGAGCAGCGGAATTGCAAAATATTAATTTGAATAAATCATTTTTATCAGTTTATGCTCGCGAATTATGTAGTAAAACAACTGAAAACAGGGCATGAGCTTATTGAATGTATTTAAAATGGAATCAAAATTCGTAATCAGTGGTGGATTTAGGGGTGGCGGGGAGGGCCATGCCCTACACATAACACACACACACACGTGCGCAACCACCACATATTTCAAGTTTTAAAGTCGCTTGACGTTTTTGCTAGGGGTAAGCCTGAGACACTAAGAATTTAACAATTTTTTAAAATCTTATTTTTGATCAAACCTAAACTTTGAAATTTTTAACTCTATGTGTAATGTTGATAAAAGTACTTATTTTTAGTATTATACAAGCTATAGCGAAATAATAAAGTTAACTTTGAGCGGAAGGTAGCCCATTCAATTTTATACTTAGGGGTCGCCAAAGCATGATAAGTGTCGCCGAGGCGTCGCAGCGCCAGAAAGGTTGAGATGATGAAGTGAAAATATCTTAAATTTCATTCAACCGGAAAAGAAGCAAAAGACCAATGTCACCATCTGTTCCTAGAACATGTGGCAACCAAGCCACGAGGAGTAGCATATCAACCAATGATCCAATTGCTTTTTATCGACAATCCGTTTTTATACCATTTCTGGTTAACTTAATTCAAGGACTTTCAAGAGCGCTTTAGTCCAAGACACAGTGCATTGGCCTCTAAGTTGGTGCCACCCGTTATGCTGAAAATCCTGAAGCCGACTGAATGGGCTAGTTCGTATGAACATACACCAAGATATTGAAATTCCAGAGACAATAGTTGACGATTTTAGTGGATTATGTCCACATTGTCTTGCACTTTTATAAAACTTTTACTATGAATAAATTTGAATGTAAAAACGCTGAAATAATTTTTGTAATTGTAATGATTCAAATACAATAATACTGTAGCTTCAGCAAGCGGTTTAGGGGAGACCTTAAGTGGTTTTTCCAATTTTGCCCCCCCCCCTCCTGCCAAAGTCTACCAAATATGCCACGTAATACCAAACTTCAATGAATATTTTCTTAGAAAATTGTTCATTGCTCCAAAGTTAAAAAGGAAAAGCATTCCAAATTTGATTTTATTCTTTGGCTATTGATATAATGGTCTGATCAACTTTCTCAATGACAAGACCATTTTCAAGAAAGTCTTCAAAACTGATGACCTTGGTTATTGGAGGTTCTATCATTTGTGACTCTAATTTGTTCACCAAATCTCTTGCAATGTCTGTGTGAATGTCAAGGAATTTTTTTATTGTCGAACTGCTTAACTGAAGATTTAACTTAAACTATAAAGTTAAATTAATTTACAATTGCTTGACACACTCAAACTGTGAAAAGCAATCCTCAAAAGGATACGAAGAAATTTGCCCTGCGACGTTGGAGCCAGACTCCAGAGATGTTCAAAGAGGAAATTCACTGAAGCCCCAAGCAGGAACAATTGCAATGAATCTGCAGGATCAATCTGTATTGATGACAATGTTTTAAAAGAATTACTTTGCAATAATGATGTACTGCCTCTAAATATTTAGTCATATGTTTGTTACATATTGACATGTTTGTTTGGAATTTACATAATAATTCCTTTTTTTCAGTGGCATACCTCTAACCAAATCTTAAATGATATACTTGACATTGAACTTATTTCACCTGGAGCAGTGGATTGCTTGTGATCCATCTTCCATTGAATGCCAGGCAGGATATTATTTCATGTTTCAGAGGCTTCCATGAAGAAGTGTCATCCTTTGCAGCCAGGGAGTCCTCCTCATTTGAAAACAACTTCACTGGAAAGAAGGAAGATTTCGTTCAAAGAATAAAAACATATGACAAGAAAAATAAGTCTTAGCGGGAGAAAATGCGGCGGCAATAGCATGCAGTTGGAATGAAAATGATTTATGTTGGGTGCTCAATTTCAATCCTTCTCAAGAATTAATTCAAATGCAGTTGAACTTAAAGCAAAAATTGTTAAAGTGTTGTGCATATTTTGTTAGAAGATGATCCCTAACATATAATTTATTTATATTAAATCAATTAATTTAACAGAACTGTAAAATTTGCTAAAAAGTTATTTCAACCTCCATTATCAATGATTACATTCGCACCAAGTCCACCAGTTTCCTTCATAACAATGCTAGAAAAGTTGCCTGACAAACTATCCATTTCAATAACATGATCTGAGAGAATTTAAAAAAAATAAACATTGATGAATAATTTGAGAAAAATAATTTTAATTGAAAAATTTCAACCAGGAGGATGAAGAAGATTTTCAAGATAGAGCTTGTCATGTTTTGAAGCCACAGCTAAAACCTTAACACATAGGTAACAGTAAAATTCTAATTTAGTACATTAATTTAAAGAATACTAAATTTCAAGATTTTCAAATCCAAAATAACTGGGCAAATATGAAAAAATAAGCACTGCAAAATAATGGACAGAAATAGTTCATGAAGAAAAATTACCTTTGCCCCCCATATTTTGGCTAACTGCACACACAGACTCCCCATTGCTGATGCAGCATCAAGAATGAGAATGGTGTCAAAAATGCTGATCCTAGCAAGATACTGCAGAGCATAAAAGGCCTTCATACCACTACCAATAGTAGCAACTATCTGCATTAAATCCACATTTCTTGGAAGAACAACTGGAAAATATATATCCTTCAATTCCAAATTATGAAAATATTAACTTCTGAAGGTTGGTCATTCACGTAAATGGTTGGCCGAATAGGTTGCGTTCCTGCAAGTGGTGATAATAGCAAAGGTCCTTATGTGTCATGTTCGCAACCAGCCTGCACTGTGAACGAGCCCCAGGGTAGCATCGTTATGTAAATGGTGGATCGATTAAAAAGTTTGATAAGCAAAAAATATCATAATTATAATATTTCAAGGCCATGGTTACTCCCTGGGCATTGACCCACCCTTCGGCAGCCGCGTGGCCATCTGCTACGAACACTAAAAACTAAGAAGTTATGACAAAACTAAGGATCAAGTTAATATTATTTTTAAAGATGACAACAAAGATCATTACTCAAATTTTTGAAACGTTTGTAAAACCAAAGTAAGCTGCATTTTTCAAATGTATTTGATTTGTCTTGCAACTCACTATTTTAATGCAAATATATTATTTTATCTTTACAAATATACACTATATCTGCTACACTGTTTTTTATAAAAATAAATTTAATTTTACTTAAAGTGAAATGATTGGCACTAGGTTGACACAAAACAAAAATTAGTCACCTGCATCAAAATCATTCACAATGCAGTAAATTGCACAACCACTTCTTGTTGAATCCAAAGGTATAAAACCTAGAATAATAACCATTGTAATACTATGCCAAAATGTATGCACTAAAAAGAATGTTATATACTTACCAACAACAAAGTCCTTTGCTTTTATGGTTGTAACATTGACTCCTACATCAATCACTTCACCAGTGACACATGAAGATGGTGAAAGAGCAAAATTCTGAACTCTTGAAAGCAAATCTACCATGACATCCTGTAATTTAAAAGATAACTATTGCAGAATAATTGTTTGACTTTAAAGGTAGTCATCACACCTGCTGAATAGTGTAAATGTTGCAAGCAGAAACTTTCACAAGAATTTCATGAGCGTTGAGAGTGGCTTGTTCCTAAGGAGCCAAATTAAAAATTAGTTTTTCCAAATAAATTTAATTTTTAATGGTCTTGACATAATGTTGCTTTCATTTTAGGTATGTAACCAAATTTGCAGATGATTGGTAGTCAATAGGATTATGAGAATGAGTATTTGATGTATTTCAGACAGATCTCAGCAAGTTATATAAGTGGTCATAGGATTGGCAAACATTATTCAATGTGAACAAGAACTCAGCCATGCATAGGAGAAGCATTGGTAGTCAATAGGATTATGAGAATGAGTATTTGATGTATTTCAGACAGATCTCAGCAAGTTATATAAGTGGTCATAGGATTGGCAAACATTATTCAATGTGAACAAGAACTCAGCCATGCATAGGAGAAGCATGAATGCTGTTGTAAAACATGAAAATTGGTGGACAAAAGTTAAACTAGTCATACCAGGGGTAGATTATCCAAAGGTTGGAAAACCAACAAAGCAAAGTGCAGAAACAACCAAGATATTGTAATGTTAAAGAATAGTCTAGAGTCTATACTAGTCCAATAGCAAGAGAGAAAAGCATCCAGTCCCCCTATCTCTATCACCTCATTCACCACCGCCAAATCCTCGATTACATCTGCTTATCTTCTACAATTCATCTTCACCAACTGGTTCATAAATCATCCATCGTCAACCAAGGCTTCTCCAATTTTTCGCCCGACGTCTGGAACAAACTACCTCCCGTCATCCGGTCACAGCCTACGCTCGATCTCTTCAAGTGTCAGCTGAAGACCTGCCTCTTCAAGCCATCCCTTCAGGAACCAAGATGCCTCTGATGCTATGCTTAAGGCAGCATAATAAACTATTATTATCTTATTAAATTTTATAAAGCATTGCGAGTACTCCATACTAGTGTGGAACCTTCATTTGAAGAATGATATCAAAACCTTGGAGAGAATGCTCTCATTTTACCTCTCAAATTTTTTTATGTGTTTGATCGTGAGCGTAAAAGGCTTCTGTCCTCTGCTCACTTATTTAATAAATGAATAAAGAGAAGAGCAACAAGCATAATAATAGGACTGTGGAAATTGAGTTACAAAGAGATATTAAGATGCTGTTAACCTAGACAATCTAGAAAGAAAAAGAAACAAAGGTGATCTTTTAGAAACATCCAAAATGTTAAAAGCAAGAGAATATTTTATCATTTCTTTGAGGTCACCTAAAGCAGTTCCACAAGAGAGCATGGATATCTACCCACCATGTCTTGTATAAGTTATACAGGATGGCAACGGGTTCTGAAGAACAATTACTTCTTGACGAGAGTAGTTAATCTGTGGAACAAGCTAGAGATGATAAATTGATATGTCGTGGAGCTACTAAGAATAAGTCCATCAGAATTTGAATATTAGTGGTCACACAGATACTGGTTTCCAAAAACACTTATAAATTGATGCTAAGTAAATTTTATGCGAAGTAGAAACTTGCGAAAAAACGGGTCCCAATTTAAGATAATGCCGGAAAAGCAATGAAATTCATATAATTATATAAACCTCGCAACTGGAGGATGTGTAGCTGCGGAGACCCCCCTCATAACTACCGTAGACGGCTTTGTTTTTAATCATATTCGCACAAACTCCTGGTTCACAGCATCATGTGGCTTCTCTTTTATTCTTTGCTAGATGTTGTGTCCGGCGTTACTCGGATTGAAGCAACGAATGTTTTATTGAAAATTTGTAATATAAATTAATTATAACTTGGGGTTAAAACTACTAAATCCAGAATTTGTTTTGATTTTATAGTAATAAATTGTAATAAAAATACTAGTAATAACCTTAACATTCCATGATTATGGTTTCGTCTAAAAATCAAGGCAATCTCATAAAAATTCAATGAATGATGGAAAAATTCCCAAGTGAAACCCAAGCAAACATGAAAATGCTTCCAGCTGTTACATTCGAAATACCTGTTAACATTCTTGTTAAATTCTCGGGGAGCAGCATCCCCCCGTATGAAGTTTCTGCACATGACTAAGTAAATAAAATAATTTTCGTGAGTGTTTGCCAATCGCCGACTCGATTTGTCGCATAAAGTTTCCTCCCTAATCCGAGAAATTGGTAAATGTCGACATTTACGACGTTTAATATTACTCTCAACTTAATAAATCTAAAAAGGTAGATCTCCACATTTGATTAAATTTATATTTAATTTCGTTCCATCCATAAAGACCATGCATTCGCGCAAATTGTGGCATTGAACAATCATAAAAGTGAAGAAATGTAAGATGGCATAAATGAATTAATTTTCTGACCTTCATTAAAACAATCACAAAACTTAAGAAAAGTCAAATTGCAATAAACAAATATGACTAAGCATCATCCCATTACTGTTAATTACAAAGCTATTTGTCAGCTGCATTCATGAAAATATGGGGATTCCAATTTAATTTGTCTTCATTGACCTGGATATGATGATGATGTCTCAGGTTGTCATGCATTTCTTGAACTTTTCCTTTGTTTATCATGATCACGTAGCTGCAAAAGCAACACAACGCATTAGGACCACAGAAGCATGATAAGAAATGATAAATGATAAGAGACTTTACCTGTCCTTCGATTGGCCAATCATGTTGAGAGTTGCAAGGGTGAAAATAATATCTTCTGGAGCAACTCCTGAGCACTTGCTGATATCTAGATTTTTATTTGAACGTTTTATGTTTAATTCTCAATTTTGTGAATAAATGTGATGTGCAAACTTAACCATCAACCGATATTTCTCCATCGTCAATGTGCTGCTGTAGGTATTGAATCACCACACTTTTCCAGTATGAAAAGTAGCTCAGTTTGCCAAGATCTGACAAAGGTTTTTCAGGAGTTCCTGGAAGCCCTTCCTTCCGTGATAATAAGTAACCTGTAAAAATAATATTTCATCCTTGAAAACCCAATCCAGAAGTTCATCAGAATGCACATATGCACTCACTGAACTCTATCAGAAATCGTCCATAACCCTGCCTCTGATATTGAGGCAAAGTCATAAGGCAAGACAAATTGAATTTCTGTTGGCAATATTTTTCTTTTGAGAAATACCCGACAATGTGGCAACCTCTGCTGTCATTTATCGTCAGAACGTAGAACAGAAATGGTTCAACATCATGATAAAGGGTTTTGTGCTGTAAATACAACTTGGCCAGCAAGCAGAGATTTTGACAAAAGGATTTATTGACATTGCCATCGACTTGGAAGACTGATAAACTTCCTTCCTGATAGATTTCATCACCAGGAGGTTGGTGAACTTGACATTTACCCTGCACGCAAATCTTTTGTCAGACTTAAATTCACATACAAAAAAACCTCTATTTCCACTACTATTTGCCTACCCATACTCTGTTGTTAATATATTTGTGATGTTAGTATAATTCGATCTTAGAAAACAGACCAAGTGTGAGGATAATGTTTCTTGAGATTTCAAGTACTTCAGGCAAAACTCACAGATGTATAACTTGCAGATGCTGTATATAAAAAAGTCAATTGTTGCCTTAAACATAAAAATTTGTAAATCAAAGTAAACTAAAATCGAACTTAGTGTATTCATTTGGATATGGAGAGGAATACCATGTTGCAACCTCATATTGTCCAATTTCTATAAAAGATGGCCATAGCGTTGCATCCTTCTCTCCTGATTTGTCTTGTTGATCCAGAAACTAAAAGTTCGCAAGGTTCTTTAAAAGGTACTTTAAAAATGAATCGGTGAAGTAATTTGGAAGCCAACTTTGTGAGCTCTCCTTAGGGCTTTTTTGAAAAGAATGCAATCTTCTTCAGGAAACACATCCATATTTCCACAATTCTTCTTTATATCACAATTTTTATCGAAATAAGGTTTTAATCCTGTAAATATTTACATTAACATACTTATAGGTATGATGAAAACTAATTATGGCAAATGTGATAGTGATTTATAAAACAATTGTCCTTGTTAAACACCAAAACTGTAACAAAGTACCTACTTTTTATGAATTTCCTGTTTTGAAAAGTTGATTCGCCAATATTTTGTAGTGGCAAGTTTTTCCTCAAACGTCCAATGTGAAGGAATTTATTCGATTCCCTCTTGCAGCTTCGATAAATATTATCTCTATAAAAGTTAAGGCTTTTCCTTTGCCTCATACCTTGAGCAGTGTAGAGATGAGATAAACCATCATGCAATCCATTCAACAATCTGCATTTTTGTTCCTTTTTATTCATCTTGAAAGCATTTTTGTGACGACAGTTTTTAACTTTGTCTCTCTTTTGAAGCTTTGTAGATGTTTTATCTCTGGCTGCACACTCTTTTTCCAAGCAGTCATCACTAAAAGTGGATCTGGCATCTTCATTACTCAAATTATTCACCTAAAAAATTGAATATTAATTTATTCAACGTTTCACATTATACTTGCATTACCACCTCAGCGTCATTCTTTTTTTTATCAGAACATTTTTCTCCAACTGTAGAGTCAACATAGCCCACTTTCTTCAAACCTTTAATTGCACTAAATGAGGAAGTCCTGTAGACAGACTTCCTCTTTAAGTTCTTTGTTTTGAAGAATTCAGACAATCCATCAACAAGCATTTCAGCTCTGTCTCCTCGAAACCCTTGTTTAATAAACTTCTTGACCTTTAAATTTTTATTGGGTCTATTTGTTGACCTGCTTCTAGTGGAGTTTCCAGGTATTGTTCTCTTGCTGGTATTTGTTGAAAAATATTTTGATAAACCATCCTGCAGAGATTTAAGTCTCTTAATTGTGGAAATATGTCTTTTATGTTGAATCTTTTCAGAAGATGGCATTGGTAATATTATATATTCCTTTGGCCTTTTTTACCTGAAATGTGGTTTCATAATTAAGTTTCAAAATACCAAACTAAAACACATCATTTTAGTCAAATACTTTAAAAAAGCTAAAAACAAATGACACGTCAATTGTCAAATAAGTCATGCTAAATTGTAGGAAAGTATCCTAATTTAAACAAAAAAAATTGAGATCTACCTTCGCGTAGCGAAGTTTTCTGAAAACCACTTCAATACCAATACCCCAAATAGCAAAATATATTGACTTATGTAAAAATTCAAAGTCCGAATTTATTCTTTAAAAAAAAGTCTGACGTAGAATGCCACAAAACCCCCCAACGTAGCGACCGACACACTTATTTACAAATTATTTGAGCTAGGAGTCAAAAACAACGAATACATAAAAACATATTTCGAAGGTGTTTTATTCTGCACTTACCTAGACAATTACAGATTTATATTACAACTCATAATAAACCTGCAACTTATAAATTTAACCCCTTGATGTTATAGAAACCGTTAAGCTTGACACCATACCCTTCACATCCGTTGGCAATCACACCTGTATATAGATTCCATCAACTTACAAGTTACCCTTTACATGTAAAATCTTGCCTCTCCCAAAAAATTTTAATCCAATGTGAGATTCCATTTTTTCAAAAACTTCAGCTCAAACTCAACTCAAAAAACCTTTATTAAAGAATAACAGGCAAAAACCCCAAAAGACTCATGAAACCTCAAAGTAATCAGGTGTGCCATTACCATTAATGTATGACACATCCCCAAATAATATACTATAGATATTGTCAGTAATCTTCATCCTCATCACTCTCTTCATATTCTTGTGATGGATTGATGATAATTCTACTTTTGTCTGCAAGTGATAAATCTGAGAAGGAATAACAATTCATCATTACTGAGAGAGTAAGTAACTTTGCAACAGTTTTAAGATATTAGCAGACAAAAACCAAATTATTGTACAGCCATTCATTGTCCTTACTTTCCAAAGATCTGTTCAGCTCCACAATTTTCAAGTTCTTAGCAGCAGCTTCACCATTTTGTAGATCATAGATAGGTTTAAAGTCCCTTAAAGTCAATTAATTAATTAAATTGATAACCATTTAAAAAAAAAGCAATGTTTGATGCTCAGCATTAAAAATAATGGCAATTAACACCTGTTGTATTCTACTTTGGCCTCATCAATCGCTTTGACCAATTCCTCAAAACCATCACCAGTAGTTGATGACACACTCACCACCTGAGTGAGATAAAGGTGATGATAATATAAAGATAATAATGTAAATAAACATAATGAATGACCAACATTAGATCAAAAATTGCTTAAAAAGTGATGTAAACACTTTTTTGGAAAAAATAAGTAAGTAATTTAATACAACACAGTATCTAAAATGTATGCACTTTGAAGTGGTTGTAGAAGTCCTCCAAAACAAGAGAGAGTGAATAAGCAACTCTGTTATCACCTGCGTCCTCAAATTCCTTTAAAAACAATTCAAAATCTTTCATCCATGATACGATCTTCTTTGAATGCAAAATGTCTATCTAAAAATAAAAATTGATTTATTAACATCTTTAGTCAATTACATTCAAAAATAAGCAACCCAGCACAAACTTTGTTAAACACAGCAATAAAAGGCAATTGGTAACTCATTGCAACTTTGCAAGCATAAAGCATGTTGCTCATAAATGAGGCCACATTCTCATTCCTTGGTGTATCCATTACATACAGGATGACACTTGGCATTGACCTGGCCTAAAAACATTTGTAGAAGTTGTTTAGAATTCATCATAAATTGGGTTTAGGTGATTATTCAAATACTTAGATATCACATGAAATTCCATAAAATAGGTAATATTGATAGTCTAAATACAATTTCAATACAATGGAAGTACAAAATACAAGAAAGAGCATTGTTCAAATTGTGATATATTGACTTCCTCAGATAAGCAATACAAAATATTTAAGGCCAATGTTCCTTAATTTGCTAAAATGGTATTTTATTAATATTACAATTCAAAACAAACCAATGTTTCAGAAATGATTGTTCCTGAAGCTGACCATGTAAACACTTCAACTTGGCCAGGAGTGTCAAATGTAAAATACCTGAAAGAAAACACAAAAATGTAAACATTAAAAACTAAATTACATTTTTTTTAAATCTATATATTTGAATGATAAATGAATATTAGAATGATAAAAGTTCTACAAATATCAAAATAACTCTTATAATAAGGGGCAGGTTAGCCGAATGGGTTACGGGCCTGCATACGGCGGTAATGACAACAGTCATAATGTGTTGTGTTTGAAACCCAGCCTGCACTGCTGCCAGCGCCCTTGGGAAGGAGCGCTATATAAATGGTTACAAGAAACGCCTCTGACGCTATGCATATGGCACTATATAAATGAAGTTACAATTATAACTCTTAATAATGATGTAAAAGCAGAAATAAATTAACTTGTGAGTGGATGTCCTCTGAGATATAATGTCCATCACCTTCAAGTAAAATTTAACTAATAATTTTCATAAAACTCAGCTAATTAATTAGACAAACCTGGTCAAATTTTGTAGTAAATAAATTCAGGGATGTCACAATGGCACCATTTGGGCCAAGGGAATATTGCTTCATCACTTCTTTATATTTAATTGTGTCTCTTATATCTGAAAAAAAAAATTAAGCTGCATATTTTAGAAAAAGGGCAAATATTTCAAAAAAATTTTTTTTTAATTTCAGAATATAAACCTATGTTCGCAGTATATCCAGTATCAAACACTGCAGGATCTAGGTTAACACTGAAGGACGGCCTTTGTGTACTCCGGAAATAGGAAATAAGTTTCTAAAGCAAAAGAAAATTGACATATGAGTTCATAAGAGACTAATGTAACTCAAACAACTCACGCTGGTTAGTGTTGTTTTCCCTGATCCAGCCATGCCAAGAATCAGGATGGCAATAGGTTCAATTTTATTTGCAGAATCATTTGTATTCGATGCTTTACACTCGGATGACATTCTAATCCAAATTACCTTTAGTCACGGAGACAGATATTGGCAGCGCGCTGCCTTCGATTATAAACAATGAGGAGTTAAAAGCGAAATATAAATAAAATAAAATACAGAAAATATAATTTTAAAATTATTATTTTATTATTATATATTTTATTATATATGCCAGTTAAAAAACTGTTTTAATTTTTTAAACATTTAATTGTTTTAATAATTATTATTTCCTAATCTGGGAAGACTGTTGTTGGCTCTCCGCTGCTATTAGTCTTAAACTTTCATCTTATTACAGTACTCATACAAATAGTGTTGGCTTAATGCAGCGGTTCTCAACCCTTCTGGAGCTGCGACCCTTCGGCAGCACTTACCACGCTTTGACGACCCCCAACAATAAAATTGATTGGGCTACCTTTCACTCAATTAACTTTATTGTTGCCTTTATGACTTTGGCTTCTAAATATTATAATGTTTACAATTGAAACATTTATACGCATATTTCACATTTGAATAACTAGGATGATTTGGACTTCCTGCTGTTATAACAAATCAAACGAATTTAAATGCCTGCTTGAGTGAGAATTTATGTCATCTTTGTTTCACTGTTGAGGAATTCTAAGGTCTTAATGGTTGCTTTTATGCTTTTTACGACATCAATAACATTCAGATCAATTGCTTCTAAAAATTCAGTTAACACTTTTACTTTGTACAGTACATTCTTCATAAACATAGCAGACAGAATAAAGTCAAAACTCGATACGTTTGTATAAGCCCATAACATTAGTCGTTGAGTCACACTTTTGATACGAAATTTCATAAAGTACTTCTGCAATGGCTTCTAAGGAGCTGGTCACAGCTTTCAAAGATTCAGCTCTTGCGGTCCATCTATTACGTGACAAATTGCGCGGGGGGGGGGGACTGGGGGCCAGGAGAGACCCTGCAATTTTTCCAAATCTGATGAGTTTTTTTTTGGTGGGGGGGGGGGGTAAGGGGATTTAACTGGTTTGAAACTTTGAAACAGGAGATAGTCAAACTCATTAATAAATTATTAAAGATACAAAATAAGACTGCAGACAGAAGATATTTAAACTCATAATAATAATAATCTTTACTATCTTTAATTTTTTATTAATTATAATTGGTAGTTTTGATTTGAACAGTTTACAAAATTTTTCGACTGCGTCGGGCTTTCGTCCCTTTTCTAAACTAATAGGAGAGACCCTGCAATTTTTCCAAAGGATGGTAAGGGGATTTAACTGGTTTGAAACAGAAGATAGTCAAACTCATTAATAAATTATTAAAGATACAAAATAAGACTGCCGACAGAAGATAGTTAAACTCATAAATTTTGAAAAATTTTTCGACTGCGTCGGGCTTTCGTCCCTTTTCTAAACTTGAGCCCCCCCCCCAGCATTTTTCGCTGGTTGCGCCACTGGTAAAACTGGTCATCTGGTCCTCGTGCAACACACCAGTTCTATCAAAAATTATGCAAAAGTACTTGCTTTCCTTGATCTGATCGATGATTTTCTTTCCCATCTGCTCTGATAGTGACGATGGGGAGGGGACGGAGGTGGTAATAAATAAGCCAAAATTCCTTGACGTCATTTGTCTCTCTTAAAATTCTTTAGTTCAGTAATGCAAAACCTTTTTTGGCCAAGGGCCAGAAAGAGAGTTCGGAGAATCGTCGATCGAATGAAAACCGTGTAAAATAGATTCCAAATTTTATAACTAACCATCATCAAAACATTGCAAACAATAGGGTACAAGTCAACGTGTCGGCTGAGTCTGCAACAAGGTTCGTAATTTAAACAACGATGGAAAATAATGAAACAGCAAAAATGGCGGAGACTTTAGAGGTACGCGGTATCGAGGTATATGGAAAGCTTTAAAATAACGACGACGTGAATTCTAAGCTGCGCACGCCAAGGACTCGTCCGTAACTCGGCTCTTTGTTAGTAAAGTGGGGATGTTTGAATTAACAGATATATTTTATATACTGTATTGTCGGTGCTGCCATTCACAACCTGAAAATTGACTGAAAGGCCGATTTTTTCAATTTCATGTTAGTCTTCGAGGTCAGCATGATGGCTGGTCGCGGACTGGATGTCGGACACCACTTTTCTAAAAATATAGGTCATATATATTCAATAATTTGTAAAAAATTCACATTTTCTGAGCTATATTTTTCAAAAACCACGATTCACATAATATTAATTTTGAAATTATTTAAACGTCAGCCAAACTAATCGGAAATAATTGCTCTGTCCCATTTACAACAATTATTATTAACATTATTTAATAAATAATGTGATGGTGATGTGATGGTTTATTAAATTAATGACACAATTATATGTGTCATAATTCTCAAATATAATTAAAATATATTTTACTTCAAATTACTAGGCAAATTGTAGATATAATAATCATATTTAACATAAGTTTTAAACTTTTGTTTAAAACAATATCTGTTAAAAATATGTAAAAATAAAATATTGACATAATTTCAAATTGTAAAATGTTATTTATTTTTTCGATATATTTCACTTATTTTCAATCAATGCGTTGAAAGTTTGCGGAGGTGATTCATCTCAAGCCTTTAAAACCGTCTATGTTGTACCTGTATTCCCATTCCCAGCAGTTTGAAAATGGCCATTGCATCGATTAGAGAGTACTGTTTGCTTGTGGTTGTGATAATCGTGCTTCTGATGAGGACCATAAATTCTTTGTTATCAAGAAATAGCACTATGTCTTTAGCTCGAGTTCCGTGGAGTTATCAATACCACGACATCCCCTCCTCAGGAGCAGACTTGGCGTATTTCCAAAGTCTTGGTCAAGCTTCTATCATCACTTCGGAGATGCAGTAAACACTTCCAATCTATTGAGATTTTAAGCTTTATTACGTTTCTAAATTCGTTCAAAACTTTGCAATCGAATCTGCAATGTTACAAATTTTGAAGAACGAAGGCTGGAAAGAAGCAGGAACGAATTGAATATCTATGCTTGGAAAAGGCTCAGAGAAATTGCGTTCACAACTCTATATTAGCAATGAAGTCGGTGAAGGTCGACAATTACAACGAATACGACATCTTCGTCCTCTTCCACGATGGCGAGAAATCTCCTTCTGCACACAACGGGCCAAGTTTTATCCTCTGGCACCGTTTCTATATTTATATGTATAATTTCATAACAATATTTAATTTAAAATAATAAATTATTTAAATTTGTATTCTTAAATATTGGAAACGTACTTTTTGAATGTATTAGATGATTTTATTGTTATATCATTCTATCTTTTAAGGTTTGAATTAGCCATGGGTAGATATTTCCGTAGTTGCACTTTGCCTTACTGGGACAACAGATTGTTGGCAAGGTCAGGACCAAACCCAAGACATTCAGTCCTTTTTAGTCCAGAGTTGTTCGGAGATGCATATGGTGAAGTTAGGAGCGGATTCGCAGCAGGTTTTAAGACCATCAATTCTACCTCTTGCCAGGAGATTTCTAAGATTCTCACTCGGGCAGTTCCAAGTTATGTCGAAGGACTATTTGAAGACAACATTGCTTCCTACGTTTCGTCAGCCAAGCATTACAAAGAGTTATGCTCGCCATGGAATGAGACTTTCGAGATGATTCATGGAGATGTTCACTTGTTCATAGGACAACTGATGGCTTACCTATCGTGCGCACCCAGTGACCCTCTCTTTTTTCTCCACCATTGCTTTGTTGACTATATGTATGAAAAGCATTTTAGATTATCTTTCAAGGAAAAATTTCCAGAAGTCAACTTGACGTATCCAGAAATTTACGAGAGAGATGATTTGGACGATATTTACGCTGGTGATTCTATCATGATGCCTTTTGGTATTCGACATGAAGAGATGCTTGTCGACGACAATTTTGTCCCTTCGTATTCAAAATCTCCTGGCGATGTGGAGTGTATGAAGGATGAAGATTGCTGTGCCAACAAAAACATCGAATACATCTGGTGTGACACGACAACCAGGCGCTGCATTGCCAAAATCCAAGAAAAAGGAAAGGTTTTACCCGGCTTTCCAGACAAGGCCTGCTACTGCAAGCCACCAAAACATCCAGTTATCGAAAGGGGTTTCTGCAAGTGCGTATGAAAGAGCTAACTCATACAATGATAACTATAAAAATAATAACTTCTACCCAGCAGAGACAATTGATATTTAAAGCTGTAGAGTTATTTGCTAATGTCAAATATTATTTTAGTCATACTATTAAGCCTCAACACTTTTACCAGAATTAGTTTCAACAAAGCGGCAACGCCAATCAATGCGAAAATCTCAAGCCAATAAATATATTTATATATTTATATTATATATATGTTTATGCATCACCAGAGCAGGAAAACTCCGAATGCATTGTTATCAAGACTTTATAATTGGCCTTTGTCCGACGTTAATGTTTTAACATAATTATTTTTACTTACATATCAAGTGTCTAAATATAAAAAATATTAATTAATTGCTATAAATTAAACATTTTTGTAAATCATCAAGTCACTCTAGTATGTGAATACTTTTTTTTACAGTAAAAACGTACTTGCCGTTTTAAAAATTTTCAATTGATGGAAGACATTTCATTTTATCTGCAGTCATTCTTTGGCAAATGTCAAAGGTAGATGAAAAGTTCAAGTGATAGCTTATACTTACGTGAAGGTGAACTCAAAAGGTCGAGTTATGTTCGCAACCATCCTTAAGAAAATATATGCGATTGTAACGTTTCTCGGTCGAATCGGGTACTTACAACAATCAAAATATTGGCTAAATACAAATATAGAAAAAATAATGCATTAATTAATGAGATTTCCTGATAACTGTTGAATTGAAGAAATAAAAAAATGTATTTTAATACTTAAAGATTGAAGTGCATCATAAATGTGAGAATTTTAGTGAAAATTTTCGAAAGCGAAATTAGACCGAAAATCAAAAATGCTTACTTTCATAAACCGTAGACGAAAACGAATACGTAAACAAAATTAAATTAAAATACTTTGAATTTAGTAAAGTATTTAATTTAATATAAAATTTTAAAATCGACTAGTTTACATTTATTTATTACATTATGAAATGAAATGAAAAAAGGTGAAAGTCAACGGCTCTGTATCAGAGGAGGCTGTTGTCACCAGTCGTGTTCCCCAGGGTAGCGTACTAGAACCAACTCTGTTCTTACTCTACATAAATGACCTACCTGACCTGCTCAAGACCTCAAATGTTGTTTGCAAGCTTTTTGCTGATGATGTCAAACTGTACAGTACGAACGGATTCTCTCAAACCCAGCTACAATTTGCTCTTGACAAAGTGGCCCAGTGGAGTGACAAATGGCAACTACAACTTGCGCCTGACAAATGTCAAGTTTTCTCTATAACAGGACGCAAACAGACAGGAGGATCCCATGAATATTACATCGACGAGCATGTCCTACAGCAGGGGTACTCAAACTTTTTTTGCTTGGGTCCACAATAGATTATTTTCAGATAGGTGGAGGTCCACAAGGGTCAAAGTCATGCGAGCACTGATTAGGGGGTCTGGGGGAGCGTCGTAAGCATTTGGAAGAGTTTGTAAAAAATCAAGCCTACTTTTGACCACCTGCAAGCCTGTGTTTTTGGATTTTGTCTCCATTTTGAAAAGACATTTTCCATATTTTGTTTCTTTTAATGAACAGTATATAAGTAATTTATTTTATTTTTTATCATAAGATTTGTTAGATTTTTAATCTTAAGATTTGTTATTATTGTTGACTAGTCGATCATATTTTAAAATTTTATTGTATTTTAGTTATTTGAGTTATGTTTAATAAAAAGTAATGAATTAATATTAAAATGCTGTGTTAAATTCAGTTAAATTTAATTCTAATAGATGAACAATCTACAAGTGTTAAGTCAGACTTTTTATTTAGTGTGATGCGTGGAACTGCTTGTCCTTCATGACTTCTTTGATATTTGGAGAATAGCTAGTAATTGCAATTCTCAAACAATTTCCAAGATGTACATCAGTTAATTGATTTCGATTTTTAGACTTGATAATGTTCATAGTTGAAAATGATGATTCACAGGTGTAAGTTGATCCAAATATTGTCAGAACTGATAAAGCCAATTTCTTGGAGCAAGGGTATTGACCCTCAATTACAAACTTAGACCAGAATTCAGCAATAGTAACTTCTTCAAATTTCATTTTTAGGGCATCATCGCTCTGCATATCAACAGTTTCCCGCTGAAGTGATGCTCTGTTAATGCCTAATGAATTTTCAGCTTCCATTGTTCATGGACCATTTTGGATGAACTGAGAATGGGTTTCTTAGAAATAGATAAACATTACTCAATTTTTTGAAATCTTCGAATCTATTAGCAAAATTATCATGAAGTTTTTGTGTGAAATTCTTGAACATTGGAAGAAATGTTGCTATTTGCTGTTCTGAAATAAAACTTTTTGTTACTGGAAAGTGCAACAGTTCGCCACTTGCCAAAAACTAATTAACACAATTGTATATTTCTAAAAAAAAATTAAATTTTTTAACTTTTTAAATTTTTAAATTTATTTTTTTGGAAATAATTGGAGGTCCACTTACAAGCTATCGGCGGTCCGCAGTTTGAGTACCGCTGTCCTACAGTATGTCGACAAGATCAGAGATCTAGGGATTATAATGGATCCATTTGTCAAGTTTGGTTCACACATTGAAGCCATCACCAAAAGAGCCGCTACAGTCTCCTGGATGATCCGAACCTCATTTTCTTCCAAAGATCAGGATATTTTAAAGCTTGCCTTCTGTACATATGTAAGACCAAAACTTGAATATGGCTTCCCAGTCTGGAATCCACACCACAAATATTTAATTGACAAAATAGAAAATGTGCAAAGGCAATTCACTAAGTCAATTCCATCCATGGCATACGTATATGGAAAGACTAAGGTTGCTCAAGCTTCCAACCTTGGAGAGGCGGCGACTTCTGGCTGATTTGACGCTTGGCTTCAAAATATTACATGGCTTTACGAACACCTTTCTAATACATTCCCTCCTTGCACAAAACTACACAGAAACAAGAGGACATTGTCTCAAACTTAAGCAAAGTAATTATTCAATAGACAGTGTTAAATACTCCTTTTGTATTAGAATTGTAAAGTCATGGAAAGCATTGCCAGGTGATGTCGTTAGATCAACCACGGTCTCCCGTTTCAACTCAATAATACGTGACTTAGACTTTAGTCAATATTTAAATTACATTTAATCTATTTGCTGCCCCTGTACAAACCGATCAATGCCTTTTGTTTTTTTTTGTTTTTTGTTGTCTGTTTTCGCGATTGTGTTAGTGGTCCAATTGGGCCCTTCAATTGCATCTTATAAAATAAAAATAAAAAATAAAAATTATATTTATAGACATTTTTTGAAAAAGTTATTGAGAACTATTTATGAAAACTTATTATGAGTGATAAGTGTGGATGTTTGTGTTGATTCCTGAGCCTCATAAGGTGACGTAAAGCTAATTTCTATTATTGAAGCTACACTAAGCTGACTGAAAATATCAACATATTAATAAACTTAATTCTTATATGCATATTATTTGTAAAAACGTATAAGCTGTCGACATTAGTATTAATGATATATGTTACGTGGAACCCAATTATCTCGCCAACTCTATTAAATCGACGTTTTTGAAGTTGAACCGCCAAATTCCCCCGTTTTTGTCTTAGCATTTACTCATCGGTTCATCTGTTATATCATCAATTCACTTTTGTTATTTATATCTGAAGAATAGCATGTTATAGCTATTCTGCTTATTTTTTTCGTTCTAAAAGTGTCTGAAGGTGTTGAGAGAAAACTGGGCAATCAGTGAATAGGGAAAAATATGAAAACGTACTGCAGCTACAAAAAGATAAAAAAACCGGCAGACCTTATCATCAACATGGCATTCATTCATTTCTTAATGGAGAAAAAAGGCAGACTTGATAATGTACGAGAAGTCTGTCTTTGATCCAGTGAGAAAAAAAAACATCGACGATGCAGTGCTTTAATGGATCCACAAATTCGCGAGCAACAAAACCTCCGTCAATAGTCCCTTGCTAATGAAGGAGGCGGACATCCTTGTCACCAAGTGAGGACACCTTGACTTTAAAGGGATGGCTGGATCGTTTCAAAACGAGGCACAACGTTGTCTTCAAAGCAATTTGTGGAGAGGAGAAGCTTGAAAAAAAGTCGAAGGGCTAAAAAATCCAACAAAATCGTGTGCATTTATAATATCATTTATTAATGCACATTATGTACATAAAGAAATTTCAAGCTCATGCTTATATAGCCGCCATATTGAGTTTCGGTTATCTCGATGCTTTTTGGCAAACCCCTAGGCCAGCGACATAACCGTTTTCAACTATAGTATAAAAAGCTCCGACCGCCTACCAAATAACGATTACAATTAAATTTAACCTACGCAGACATATTTATAAAATTAAAAAGAAACTAATGGGAATAAAATAATTATTCATTAAATAAATATTTTCCTACATTTCCAGGGTTACCATACACAACGAAAGAAACCAATGGGAATAAAATAATTATTCATTAAATAAATATTTTCCTACATTTCCAGGGTTACCTTAGACAACGAAAAACAATCACGTTGTTCATAGGTCGCCAGGCGGACCCTATGCTATCTAATTGTGATCACCCATCACCCCATTGATGAACCATGAAAATTACAAACCGTTAGTACTAAGTAGTACACACTAATGAAATCGGTGTGAGTGGTCTAACAATGTCTAAGAAAAATAGTTAAATTCCACTGATAAACTTCGTCTTACTGGTGACCAAAGCATACGCATAGTGCACACGTTGCACATTTCAAGTTTTAAGTAGTCGTAAGTAAGGATATCACCGTGGTTTTCAAAAGGCCCTAAATAATATTTTGCATATTTTACAAGTTTTGTTCGTTAAATTCAATCGAACGTTTACATCATGTTTATATACAATAAATCGATGTTATGTACGAAATTGAGTAATGTTGAACTTATATTTAACGATTCCTGAGCGTTGTACTTCTTTGTTCCTACTTATAAAAAAAACTTATAAGTTAAGGGTTGCCATTTCGTTATCATTAAATATGTCAACTAAAAGACAAATAAGAGAAAATATCTGAAGTTTCTTTGCAACGGAAAAGAAGCAATAGAGCGAGGTCACAGATCTGCCATGCGATTTTAATTACTTTTTTTTAAATTTTATTTTATTAAGTGGGTAGAGGACCGAAGCCTCTTACCTAACCAATATCAAACAGCAAAACATTGAGAAAAGAAACGACAGGTTCAATCAATAGTAAACGAGAAAACAGCTCCAACAACAACTGAATCTACAACAGTAGAAACTACAACATAAATCTACAACACCAGCTCCAACAACAACTGAATCTACAACAGTAGAAACTACAACTGAATCTACAACACCAGCTCTAACAACAACTGAATCTACAACAGTAGAAACTACAACTGAATCTACAACACCAGCTCCAACAACAACTGAATCTACAACACCTCTATTTATGTTCTCTTATAATAAGAATGCCCTTCCAAATAAATTTGTAGGTCTTATGCCTGAAAGTGTCAACTACACTAAACCTTCACACTCCCTCCGTCATACCCATGAATATAGTCCATCTTTTGTCAAAACCACCCTCAAGCTCTTTTCAATTACATGTTACGGACCTAGACTATACAACACCATTCCTTCATCTATCAAAAATCATACACAGACTGGACCATTCATGCTATTATATTTATTATTTAAATTGTCCTACAAATTGTACTTAGTTCGTGGTATTCTTGATTAACTGTTTATTTGACAGGTTTATTATTCGTTTTCTTAATTAACTGATATTTCAGGGTCAGCTTGCTAGCGGAAGCTTGCGTTACCTTAAAGCTGATCCCTGAGTTCTTTATTAATCCGTACATTGGTGTCTCTTTTGTTTGATTTGTTTTGTTCATTTTGATGATTAATAAAATTGCTCAAATTGAAAAAAAAGAAAAAAGAAAAGGAGACAAGTCATATTCATTGAGAAGGGAGGTGAAACGACTATAGGTGCTAGCTGAGACTATGCTATTAGGTAGATTATTCCAGATGTTATTTATTCGATTTGTGAAAAAATATTTGGTATTGTCTATTGAGCAAACATTTGACCTTAGTTTAAATTGATGACCTCTAGTTGATGAGTAGTTTGCAAAATAAATAATTTAAATTATCGACAAGCGGTAATTAATTTAATTTAACTGCACTTATAAATCAATCCAATGTAAGGTCACCAAAGTCTACTTACATAGTTTCTCATAAATATTCATGAGCTTCCGGCTTATCACTGTGTAATACTAGCTTGGTCGGAGTTTGCCGACCCCTGCTGTATATATAAACAATAGAAAATCAATCAACAAAACTGAATTGTTAAAAAATTTCGTTTTCGATTCAAAAGCAGTTTCGACCACAAACAGAAATAAACTGAGAACTAATTTTACCGAAAACGAGACGACGGAAAGGGGTCATCCAAAAAAGACTTCAGCAAGTTTGGGAGTAGGGTACTTCAAACGCGGACAAATGCGAGCAGGGTGAGGGGTATTTGTTTTTGCGAAATTCGCACTTTTAACAAAATTAAGTAATTTTTTAAATTTTCCGAAGTTATTTTGTAACTATCTTATTTCCAATATTTCAATATTCTCTTATTTACATTTACAAAAGCTTAAGGAAGGAGATTTAAAAGACGTGCCTCAAATTAAGGCAAACATTTTCCTCACAATTTTTGGTAGATATACCTAGAGATGTGAGCGTGAAATATTTCAATTGTTTTATTACAAAATGTTTTATTCTTTTTGAACCCCCACTGGGTTTAGAAATTTTATATTTTACAATAATTTAACGATCTTTTTTTTTGTTTTTCCAATTTGACGTAAGTTAAGAACAATGAAGTCATCACACTTAATAATAATTTAAATTATGAACAATGAAATCACACCTAAAACACACCTTGGACGTTGTGCCCTGAACAGCGTGATCAACTTGTTTATGTAGAGCTTCATATTTCTTCTTTATCTCTGGATATCTCCTACTCTGGCTTTTACCAACGTGATTAAAACTTTCTTTGAATAAATTTGAATATATAAACCTGAAATAATTTTTGTAATACAATTTTGTAATGATTCAAATACAATAATAACCAACATGGCTATGTTGTATCAGCCATACCATAGTTTCAGTAAGTGGTTAGAGGAGACCTTAAGGGGTATATTTTCCAGTATTTGCGGAGTACAAAAAAATATTAAATAAATTCATGCTGCAGTAATTAAATCAAGCACGACTAACTGGTTTGATCGGAAAATTGTATTGGAAATTATAATCGCTTTTTCGATTACAAATCACATCATTTGGCATTCCGCTCAAGTAAGCAAGCAATTGCTAATACCATAAGTTTTCACTCATTTTCACTATAAGTTTCTTCATGGCTTCAAGAACCTCTTCATCAATCAACTCGTTCTTCAATGCTCTCCTACAAACCTATTGGAGGATAAAAGTTTAATAATAAAAACCAACTTTCAGGAGACATAGACAAAATGTTTTATGTCAATGCTTTGGGAAGTATTTCTAATTCTACAATCAAAACTAACACGTTGTGCACCAATCTCTTGTATTTCTTTGCGTAACGAGTAGTAAGAAGCTGCGTAGATACTATGTAATAACATTTTTTTCAATCCTCTGTTTAACTTTTTCTGTACAATGCAAATAACAATATTTATTACTTGTCAAATGTGATTAAAATTAAAATGTCAAACTTACAATATATATTATTCCGCAGTCTCGAAAGAAATTAGCGCGCTGAAGTGAATGGTCCAATATTTTATGATGATTAACAAGATGTTATAAGAAAATAAACACTCACATCCTTCAACTTCACTAGTAAACAATAACTGCAAATCATGTGAAGTAACTTTCTAAAACGAATGATTTGGGATACAAAACTGGTATAACAATAACAATAACAATAACAATATTATTGTGATGATAAAGCCTTGTGTGAAAATGGAAATTTAAAAAATCAATGCAGTAACAAAAATTTAACTTACTCTATAAAGCTACGAGTACATCGTCCATCGTCAAAATAGCTGCATATATAACTGTACAACAAGAGTCAAAAACGTGAGAAAACTATTTAAAGACATTTGCGAACAAGGGTAACAAATACCGGCAAAATCCAGGCCTGCCCACTTCTAACGATGATAATAAGACCTGGAATGTGCAATCAAGTGAGTAATTTTGTTAGTGCAGGGTAGGTTATGAAAAAATTGAGGTTGAAAATTGCAAAGTAGTTAATATATAAAGCATGCATTAGAACTCTTTATGTGCCAAAAAAAACATTGGGGTACTCAAACAACTAGAATTTCTTATCGTAAATATATAAACCTTAAACTCAACTGATCCAAAAATTTAATATTGTGATGTCATTTGCTTACATTCTCAGCTCTTGGCAATTGGTCAGAAGGAATGCGTGGAACAAAACTCAAAATTGATTCAATAATATCATCATCATTGTTTTTATAGTATTGCAAGTAACTCTCGCAAGTAGAGAGCACGGATTCCTCATACATACCTAAAATCTTGTAATAAAAAAGTTTTTTTTTATAATGACACTCATATATATATATATATATATATATACATAAATAATGTTAATAATAATAAATGTTATTCGAGTTATTAATCGACAATAATCGATTAATTAATTAAGTTTTAAACAAAACTATATGTGTGTAACTTTATATTATATGAAATGTACCTCATCAGCCCATGGCTTGAAGTTATCGTAAACAAAGTAATCATTCATAAATTTATGATGAAAATACATTCCAAATTTCTTCCAGTATTTGCATGTTAAGAATCGCAATACCCAATCCTTCCTGAATAAAACCAGTTCGTTAATAAGCGCTCTATAAAAGACATTAAATAATTCAATAATTCACTTACCCTATGTTGCTGTTGTAAGATATATCAAAATATTCTAAATTTGGCAATGTTGATATTACGTCAAGTAGTTTCGATAGGAATTTCTCAGATGCACTTTGAAGTGATCCTTTCAAATCCAAAGTCCTTCAAACATGTCATTGAATAACATTAAATCATTAAATTTAATAAACGATAAACCTTAATTAAATTTTACCTTAATTTATAAATTGAACCTAAGGTTTCAAGAAAGTTATCATCCTGACATGTTAAGCTTGCAAAACTAATAGATAAAACTTTGAGCTGTTTGAGACACGCGAGAGATTTAATCAAATTTGCATCAAGATTATCATTTTCCAGCTTTAATTCCTTCAATGAGTCAGAAAAGAGTCTGAAATCCAAATTTATTGGGCTGTCTTCGAGATAAGCAGAATAATGTCTTGTCAAGCGCAGCTTTTGTAGATTCACAAATGATGCAGTTACAATCTTTGACGTTGTTCTGAAAATATTTGTTCTTTGATAGATACATTAGATAGTTAATAGAAAAATAATTATTTAAACCCAAGCCCTTTAAAACTAATTACAACTTTTACATAATCTTTTAAATTATAAGTCATCGGCGAAGCCCTAGTACGCAGTTCTTTCAGGAGAATTGAATTATGCTGGTTTGTTCAAGCAACTTTCCACTCGATTTTGGCTTATTTGAGACAGTTAAAAGCCTATTCATCCGATAAATTGAGGTCTGACCATGTCATTGCTTACTTTATATTTATTATGCATAGTTTGCTATTTAGAAAGCACAAATATAAATTTACTTTGCGACAATTTTATGCACTTAAAACAGTGCAAGCGTGTAGTTGAAAAATATCCTCTAAATAGCGAGCTTATTTTAACAAAACAAGTTTAAATGAAAAATCCGTCTATATATATTATCAATTTAAATAAATATGGCCTACTCATTTAGCATATTTGATAACTTACCTTCCGTAATACTTAATATCTAAACTTTCAATTGATGATCCGATTCTGCAAAGACTCTCCGTAACTTCCTCACTGATTTTATCAACGAAAATTGCCAGATTTGTGATTGGATACGCAATCTGGCTCATTTTCATCAACACGCTGTTTGGTAACACCCATTCAAACAAATCGACATTTTTCCAACAAAGCACATCTCTGTAAGTTAACGCCTTGATCAAAATATCAACGCGTATGTCCCAACTCATTGCTTTGCTTTTGTGAAGTATTTTTTCAAAGAGATATGGAGGAAGTAAATTTGGCTAGTCTTTAAATCAGCGCTATACGGAGGAGCAAAACAATAAATAAAACAATACTGAGAATCAGTTATTATTGAAGTTTGCGTATAAACGTCTAAAGTCACCCAAATTAAGAAAACTTTATAACCTTCAAGAATATCGAGAACTTCATTGAAATTTATGACAATGAACTTTAATAAACTTTCCTGAAGGCTTTTTTTCTCAGCCATAATTAATCCTTATGCACACAAATGCGAATGCAGCCGTAAACTCGAAGCTTGAAACGCTTTAAAAATTCTAAATATTGTAAGCGGGTTTGTAATATTAAGTATTGTAACTATCACTGACAAAGATAATGAATAAGAAATCTAATAAAAATTGAAGGAGTATTTTAAAATTTCGAAATTGACGTCATTTAAATTCGGTTATTAGGACTAAAAAGAGTGGTTATTACACAGATCCAGGTCTTTTTAACCACTATAAATAATTGTTATGTTATGTTATTTCAGCCTTTTACAAAGGGGGCAAACCCTCGCACAACATGAGGTGACATTGCATACAATAGGGTACAGGTCAACGTCTCTGCTGAGTCTGCAACAAGGTTCGTAATTTACACAACGATGGAAAATAATGAAACAGCAAAAAGGGCGGAGACTTTGGAGGTCCGCGGTATCGAGGTATGTGGAAAGCTGTAAAATCACGACGACGTGAATCTTAAGCTGCGCATGCCAAGGACTAGGGACGCCTCTTGAGGGGGACAAGGGGGGGCAGCTGAAATAAGTTGGGAAAATTGTGCTGTTAAATTTTATAAAAGTTTTGAGTTGGTCATAATAGTTGCTGTTAACGAACAATAAATATTGACAAAATAGTAAGAAAACATTTTTTGGAGTTGGGAAAAACTGTCTTTTGTGCCCCCCACAAATTTGCCTTCGGTACGTCCCTGCCAAGGACTCGTCCGTAACTCGGCTCTTTGTTAGTAAAGTGGGGATGTTTGAATTAAGAGATATATTTTATATACTGTATTGTCGGTGCTGCTATTCACAACCTGAAAATTGACTGAAATTCCTTCAATTTCATGTTAGTCTTCGCGGTCAGCATGATGGCTGGTCGCGGAATGGATGTCGGACACCACTTTTCTAAAAATATAGGTCATATCTATTTCATATATATTCAATACTTTGTAAAATTTTCACAATTATGCGTGTCATAATTCTCAAATATAATTAAAATATATTTTACCTCAAATTACTAGGCAAATTGTAGATATAATAATCATATTTAACATAAATTTTAAATTGTTGTCTAAAACAATACCTGTTAAAAATATGTAAAAATAAAATATTGACATAATTTCAATTTGTGACCTTATTCATTTTCGACGTTCTCGTGAATAGTCTCCAATAGTGAAAACTGCCTTTTGTGGTTCGACGAGTCATCCATAGAGCTGGGTTCAAAGAGTAAATAATAAGTAAAAAATTTACTTAAGTATTTTTTGGACTACTTGAAAATTATAAGTAATTTTTTCTTGTCAGTTTTTCGCGCAAAAAGATGTATCTTAGCTATTGGACATGTTGTTTTGCTTTGATTTTGAATTTACGCGCGGTTGCTGTTAGTTGTTCTGCTGTGATCGTCCTAACGAGTCGTTTTCGCTCGACGAATGCAGGATTACGTTACAACGTGCTATTTTATTTTCTACCGAGTTGCCATAGAACCGTCTGTTTTTACAGATTATTGAAAAATTAAACCCATCATGTCGAACTCAAGTGATTGGAAAGAGTCTATCGGCTAGAAGTCAGAAGTTTGGAAGCATATTCTTGTCAGGTCAGGCGATGATTCAGTGGTAAAATGCAAATACTGCTCAGCCAAGTTTAATCCAAAGCAAGCAACTACGTCTCTAATTTATCACTTAGAAAGTAAAGAAGGCATAAGTTTGAAAAAAAGCTCTGAACCCAAGGAAGTTGATGCAAAATTTAAACAGAAACAGCTTACAATTCAGTCTTGTTTGCAGAAAAAAGATTCTGTTGAGGTCGTCCTTGCAAGACTGTTGGCCGTGGATTTATTGCCAATGTACAAGCTTGAGAAAAGCAAGGATATTCAAAATGGTTGGGCTGCTCAAGGCCTCAAAATTCCAACAACAAGGAGGGCCATGAAAAAGATGTTTCTTTTTTTCACAGACAAAATCAAGATAAACTTCAAGCAAGAATTGGCCTTGCAAATTAACAACAAAGACAGATTTTCTATTTCCTTAGATGAGTGGACGTCAATTAAAAACCAAAGATACCTGGGCCTGAATTTGCACCTGAATGATGCCACAGTACAGTTACTTGGCATGATGAGAATCAAGGGATCACTGGTAGCAGAGAATTGTCTTAATCTTGTGAAGAAACGATTGGAAGATTTTGGATTGACCCTGCAGGATCATATTGTCGGCATGGTAACAGATGGTGCTTCAGTAATGGTCAATGCAGGGAGGCTTTCTGGCATCATCCACCAAATATGACATTCGCATGGACTGCATCTCGCAGTTTGGGATGTTTTATACAAGAAACGTCACAGTGAAGAGGACCCTAATGAAGTAGAAGAAGCTCAAGAGTATAATATTGTTGAGAGCTCTGACAGTGAAGATGATTAGTCTTGGCAAGTAATATTGCCAGATGATTACAATGCAGATTTTGTTGACACAGTGAGTGATACTATTTCAAAAGTCAGAGCAATTGTCAAGCTGTTCAAAATGAGCCCTGTGAAAAGGAATTGGGGAAAACACTTTCTCTGCTCTTGGACATCAAAACTAGATGGAACTCATTGCTTAAGATGCTCAAACGATTCTTGGAAGCCAGGGCACCCATTGACAATACATTGATAGAGCTCAATCTAGGATCAAAATGCTTGACAGAGGATGAGGTTGCATTTGTGAAAGACTTGGCAGAAAGTCTATAAATAATTGAGGTTGGTGCAACCGCTCTTTGTAGACGTGACGTCACAATTTCAAAGAGTGAAAAGATTTTTGAGTATGTTCTCAAAAAGCTGACAGAAGAAGCAGGAGCTATTTCACAGGAATTGTTGACAGCTGTCAATGACAGATTTGAATCAAGGAGAAATAAAGAGATTTGTGGCCTTGTGAGATGTCTAGAGGCTCCAGACAGTTATGAGCATGTGGTCAAGTTTTCACTCTTAAGTTATCCGAAGAAACGAGAGCTTGCCGAAGTGGCAAGAAATGTTCTTTCACGCCTTTTTCCCTATGTTGCTGAAAATTTTGAACATAACATCACTAAGGAACCCCCTATGAAAAAGTCCAAAGCAGAAGAGCTCAATGACATTTTATGCCAGCCAGAAGATCAACCTTTGGATTGTGCTCAAGAAAATATCTTGACACACATTAAGAAAGAAATGAAATTTTACGAAGCAACAAAAGAATGTCCCAAAATCTTTAAAAGCTTGAAGTCTTGTTTAAACTCACTTCCACCCTCCTCTGTTGAAGCAAAAAGGTGTTTCAATGCTGCTGGACTGTTTATTTTAAAGTTGAGGTCATCGTTAAGTGATGAGATGATTGATTCTTTGTGCATTGCACGCAGCTACTTTATCCGCAAATAATTCTTCTAATGATAATAAAGTAATTAAAATTCGTTATATTGCCTCTAATAAACTTTTAAAAAATTACTTGAATTACTTAATTACTTAAGTAATATTTCAAAAATTATTTGAATTACTTAATTACTTAAGTAATATTTCATAAATTACTTGTTACTTAAGTATTTTTTTCAAGCTTGCTTGAACCCAGCTCTAGTCATCCATTGCTATCTCAAATTTCCTGGAATTGTACAAGATATCTTTTCTTTGATATTTTAAATTATACCACACAGATTTTAAAATGTAACAATTTAAAGAGTAAACGAAATAATTTCTGCAAAGTTACTTTTTTGTCAAATTAATATTATAATTATTACTATGGTTAATAAAATTATTACTTTGCACATAACATTACTTTAATTAAAACGACTAAAATTAAACAAATGATTACAACTAAACATTTGATTCAAATTCAAAATAAATTGCAGACCTCTGAAAGGGATCATCGACTTAAAAACTGACAGAATGGAGGATGGATGATGTTGACATTTTGTACTTGACGAGGCCAATTATGGTGTTGATATCATTGGGGACCATTTCATCACTTATCGATCTGTTGTAAGGATCGAATCCCACCTCTGAGCAGTTATCGTTAGCAGATCTTTCAAGTTGTTCTGTAAGCATGGTATCTCTGCGTGAAGCTCAAAAGTTGAAGGGGTAAATCGATTTTATCGTTTCCCGAAGCTTCCACAAATACTTCAATCTCTTCCTTTCTTCCTTTTTGCAACTCTTCTTTATACTATGTATTCAACGACTTCTACGATGAGCTGACAATCATAACTATCATCAATCAGGATGTGAGAAAGGCGTATTTGTTTGCAAGACCATGAACTTGCTGAAATCTGCCAGATATTTCCGCAGTCAACCTGTTGCAACTTATTTATCGCACAGCAGTTAAATCTCGTCAAATGAACGAGTGTGTTAATTAGAACAATTAATTGACCGAAGAATATATTTTCAGGCGATCTGGCTTAGGAGAAAACGTTCACAATTTCAGAGATCGATCTAAAGGAACTTTATTTCTTGCTCATCATATTAACTTCTTTAAAATGCGCAAGAGTTTATATTTACATAAACACAACTAAAACTTTGTCAGTCACTCATTTCTTCTTCGGCTTCAAACGCGTTGTTAGGAAACTTCCACGAGGTCTTCAGTTAAGCGTGTAAGTATCAGTTGGTTAGCTGAGGCGGATCAACTGGAGCATTGATGATGGTAGTTCAATTGCTGCATTAAGATTAGATAATTAGCGAAGTCTAGAGGCGAATCTAAAACACTTTGAGGGGAAGTCGCCACACATTGGAACCAAAGGCGGATTTAGAGTGGAGGGCGAAGGGGGAAGCTCGACTGTTAATATTTTCATCAAAAGTCATAAATTATTGAAACGAAATGCAAGCAATTTTATTTAAAATAGATTTAATTTATTTTTTTTATATTATAGAAATCATTGGAAGGCGGGTTGAGACTCGATAAATGTTCGTGCCACCCGGGTTTTTAAATATTAGTACCATGACTTTTCTGCTTTTCCAATAAGTGATTGCCCAAAGTTTTTATCAGTGACCTTGCTACATGTTTACTTGTTTTCGTACAAAACAGTTTAATGATATTACTGTAATAATATCAATATCAACTAGTCATCCTCCAAGTATCATTTCCAGTCCTTTAAATATTTCAGCATCAACAATATTTCCGTATTTCACTTTGACTATTATTTCTTCTTTTTCATTCTCCACAATTTCTTAGACTTACCACTATAAACAAGAGAATCTTAAATTAATTGGAATATTTAGATACTAACCTAAATTATTTTATGAACCAAATGAGTCATTTAATCTGAATAACTGCCAGTTGCCTTCAAATTATTTTACATCGATCACTTTACTGACACGATATATCATGTTGGCATTAATAACAATAAATTATGAAAAGTAGCATTAACGAAATACAACTTAGATAATAATAAGATATTATTCAACAAAGACCTCCGAGACACATGATGACATTGAAGCTGTCTTGTTTCATTGTTTTGAGGAGCAGGTGTTGCTAACAAATTCACTTTTTGACATTCACGGTTTTAATTCAACTTATGATTATTCATATCTTTCTGAATTATAACTTATAAGATAATTAGTAATTTCAATGTATATAAATGACATTTAAGTTAGAGTCATTTCGTTACTCCGAACTGTTATGAAGACAAATTAACATTGGAACAGATGGTTCTTATTGTGACTGGTCTCATAAATATTCACGATCCCACATATACAGCTAGCGTCCAATGAGATGTGACCATCTTACATCGAGGCTAACAAAGACAAAGTTCAGCCTGGATCTATAAAAGATCCTATGAAGGAAAGATTTTGATAGTCAGTAGATATGTCCTCCAATGTACTCAGGGAAATAAGCATTTGGCCTCGCTATTGCCAGGACGGTGATGACAACCAACGTGGTGAAAGTCTATTTTGTGGAGAAAATCTTTTGCAGTCAAATTTAAGCCGAAATGGAAGTAGCACTTTTGCCAGGCACAACGTCGATATGGATACCAGGTTGTTGCTTAGAAATTTACTCAGACAAGAATCAAACGACATTCTTTCTATCGAACAAACGTTTGGCTATTCATTTGATTCCTGGCAAGGAAACAAAGGTTTAAAGGCCTACATGAGAGGAATTGTCGTCACTTGGATGCATGAAGTAAGTTTAATATTTGATATTATACAAACTTTGCGTTGCATTGCATTGTTGCGTTGTATTGCATTTGCGTTATTCAATTGCATTTAGCCAATCTTTAGAGACTTGTATTATTTTTTATCCAATATTCTTTCAACAAAGGTTTGTTCGGCGGAGATTTGTGACGAACAGGTGTTTCACCTCAGCTGCCGATATCTGGATCTCCTCGTGAGACATAAATCAAAAATGGTGTGTAAATCGAATCTTCAAAAATTTGCTGCGGTTTGCATGTCCATCTCTTCAAAACTAAAACAAACCAAACCCATTTCCCTGCTCGACCTCTGCGAATACACAGATTATTCGGTCCATTGCGACCAAATCAGGGTAACTATGTAAACACTTGTTCATTTATCGCATTTATTAATGAATTAACTGATGTTACTGATCTATGAACAGTGCACTGAAAATATACAATTTTTTAATTAATAATACTATTAACGAAAAAAGTAGTGAGTATAAGGAACGCAAAAGTGCGGACGCTGCCAAACATGGCTCAACCAATTACAAAGATGTAACGCACTAATTATAATTACGAACAGGAGAGTGAGATGGAAGCACTGGAAATGCTGGGCTGGGAGATCAGTTTAGCCACCCCTCAGTCATTTCTTGACCTGCTCTTGGGTCTTTTCAAGTTCAAGGATAAGGAAAAAATAAGACGACACGCCCTAACCTTCATCGACCTATCAGCATTCTGTAAGATTTTTTATTTCTGAAGAAAATTATATTTAACTGTAATATAGCTGTAATTAGATTATTGGATAATGACGAGGGACCAAAATTTAAGCAAAATGAAGTTTGCCTAGCTCCTGGGTAGTTCAGTTAGAAGTTACATCCCAGAATGTATTAGATTGTAATAGATTGTACAAATGCATAGTGCCTTTGTCAGGTTACTGTCTGGATAAACTTTTGATCGTGGAATATATATGTTCTCTGAGTACTAAATTTCTCATTGTTTTTTTTATAAAAAAATAATAAAATGTGTATTATTATTATTATTATTATTATTATTATTAATTATTATTATTATTATTATTATTATTATTATTATTATTATTATTATTATTATTATTATTATTATTATTATTATTATTATTATTATTATTATTATTATTATTATTATTATTATTATTATTATTATTACTATTACTATTATTATTGTGGGTTATACAAACGTGTGCGCAGAAAACGCGTACACTGCAAGTGCTGGAAGTCTCGCGTACATCTGTTCGACGAGCGTACATTGTTCATCCAACCCACTGCACGTGAAAGGCCTTTGTCATAACACCTGGCCAAGAAATACGCTGAGAAATAACAAAACAAAGACTTTGTCCGTAAAAGGACTCAAAATACAATTAAATATTTAGTTATTCGAATGTCTTTGTTTTCAACTTCAAGACAGAGAATTCACGGACGTCAAGCCATCCGTTCTTGCCTGCGCTTCCCTTTTATCCTCAGTTGCCGGTCTGATGATAGAAACGGGAGAAGATATGTCTTCGCATTTGGGTTCACTCATAAGTTGTGATAAGGTTGGATTAACATCGAATGTTATTCTTGCTTTAGTTACATCGCTTATAGGAATTGATTGACTCTTCAATTACTTCATTAAATAGAATTTACTTTGCCAATGTCAATCTTCCCTGGAAAAGAGGTTTGCGGAGGAATCTTGTGAAAACGTTTCTGTTTGCGGCAAGGTCAAAGAGCACGCAGGAGCTTTAGAGAATCATCCAGCAGGTCATGACCCTCTTTTAACTCCAAAGAACGGTTTTAAAATAGAACTTTCATCTGCAACTCCGCCCACAATAGCTGACATCGTCATCAACGATCGGGGCTTCGTGCAAAAGACGTAGTTGCTATAAAATATCTAATTAAATTGTAAATAGCAAAGTCAGATCATTATTTATTCGGACATTGTTTTCATTTATTCGCTTGACATGAAACTTGAAAGTCTAATATTGCGTAATCATTTCAACAACAATCTTGAAAAATATCGAAATATATCCCGACTATCGACATCATTATTTATAATTAACAAACATGGAAGTTTTGACAGATTTTTCATGTAACTATGGGTTCTTAATAATAATAATAATAATAATAATAATAATAATAATAATAATAATAATAATAATAATAATAATAATAATAATAATAATAATAATAATAATAATAATAATAATAATAATAATAATAATAATATAATAATAATAATAATAATAATAATAATAATAATAATAATAATAATAATAATAATAATAATAATAATAATACTAATAATAATAATAATAATAATAATAATAATATAATAATAATAATAATAAATAATAATAATAATAATAATAATAATAATAATAATAATAATAATAATAATAATAATAATAATATCTATTTGTTTAGCGCCATAAATTCAACTTGAGATGAGTTTTTTTAGGGAGCAAGTGAAATAAGTTATAACCTCCGGTGATATATATATATATATATATATATAATAATTTGCTTCAACCCAAGCGACGCCGGGTCGAACAGCTATTATTAAGTAAATGTTAATGTATCAATTAAAACATTTTTATATTGTGTTAGTTGTTGATTGATGGTGATAGTTGTAGCGACATCGGTTATGGTATTGTGGGCAATACGGTTGTGTTGACGGTGGGGTAGTGGCTAAATATTAAATAAGCATTTATTAGCAAATAAAACTTTTTTGTTTTGTTATTTTTTTGTTCCGACAAATAATATAATAAATTGATTAGATCCTTCTCCATGACCCATCATTCATCGGGGCTCGGGATCGTTTTAACTTGCCCTCCTTTTTCATACCTGAAATGACGCCCTTGGCACGTATTTTTGGTGATTTTCTTATGCAACAGCAATTGATATGATTTCTGCAGCCTAATAAAAGGGCATGTTTTATGCAAAATTCTCGAACATTATTGATACAGATTTTGACATTACATCACTTTATGACACATAAAACCCCTTGTTAAATATGGGCTTCCTAAAAAGATTAAAACTTATAAATTACGTAAAAGTGTGTTTTTGGGGAACCCATAATAGAAAGGGGTTTGCTATGAGCTATAAAATTAAATTTACAAGATGCAATCGAACTTCTAAGTAAGTTCCTGTGGTATATAAACGGGATACATTTAAAAAAATATTTTTTAGTTTATTATATATTGATAGTAATGTGAAAGTTTCGTGATGGCTGGAGATAAATCATTGTCTGATAATGGGAAGGGGTTTAAGTCTTTAGGAAAGCCAAATATTTAAGATTGATTATTACCCAAGAGCTCAACAGGTCCACACAGGTTATATCTAATTATATGGATGCTCCTGAAAACTATCGAATCCAAAACTTTCTATGAAGAAAGAAAAAATTGTCTGCCAAACAGGAGAGGCTGCTGGAGAGGAGAGCATCGTCAGGCAAATTTTCTGCCACACCAGCTCAGAATTCAGTACAGAATTAAAGTTGACTGTGCCTTAGACCGTGTTGGGTTTTTAAGCCAATATCTTGGCTTAATTTAAATTTTGGACTCTGGGTTTCTAGGTTTTTTGTTTAGAAATCTAGGTGATTTTGGAAAAAAGTTTTGAGGCAAAAATAATATTCTGTGGGGTTGTTTGGTTTATCTCATAAAGAACCTTCATCACTAACGATTTCCTTTTCCGTCATCTTTGTACGCGCGTCCCTTGAACTTTGATTTTTGGAAGAATAGACGATGATGCAGTTACTCCATTTGCTAGAAGTGTTGATCCACCTCGCAAGAAAGCTAAGATGGGGTTCAATCAGACATTTAATAATGATTTGTTGACAGACTTCGAACCAGAGCATTGGATACAGGCAGATCCCAACAATCACTTTGGAGTGAAATGTTTGCTCGTGTTTATTGAATAACACTCATGTAAATCATGATGAGGCATTTTCTGATACTGTTGAACTTTTGAATTAATTTAAAGTTCTGTTTGACTTGTTTCATTAATAATCTGATATTTATTTAATTTGGAACCCATGGCAATCTATAATAACACGAATAGCAATCAAAAAATGATAACTGACACAAAATCATGCCGTTTTGCGTGACTCAGAATGCCCTCTAAAGGATTATCATTATTTAGCAAGCATATCGCATTTGTTGAGACTTTTAAGCTTTCCTGTCCCAAGAGACACAGTCTGAATTGAGATTTAAATATTTAAAAATTTAATACATCAGCAACTAGCAGCATAACTTTTGTGTCATAATCTGGAATCCAAAACATCCGAATTTAATTTGCACAAAAGTACAATTTAATGGAACATTACTCAAAAGTTAAAATCAAAGATCATAAACTTAAAAAATTGTAATACTGGACCAATAAACACTTAAGATCAACCAAAATATCCCACCTTAAAAAAGAATATTTCTATAAGATTATGCAAAACGTTTGGAGAATCAAAGTACCAAGAATCTTACTTTCAAATCTTAACAACCTCTCAAACAGCTGTGAATAAGGCATGACATTTTATGGTTCATAAATAAGTGAAAGTGAAGACAGGTAATACTAAATAGTATTAATTGAAACTTGTCCAGTGAATTCAATCGGACATGCTCAATGGAAAATATATTTCCAAATTACTTGAGAAATAGTTAATGGTTATATGCAAACTTCATTCAACAAAAATTTATGAGAGCAACAAAAAATTTATTCTAAGAAGCTAAGATAAAATTCTCATTCATAAGCATTATTTATTTACAAAGGGTTTAATAGATCATTCTTAAACATGGTAAAGCCACCGCAACCACTCGGCTAAACAATGGAAATGACATCAAGCAAATAATACATATTCTTCCAATGGTTTCGGTAACATGGCACAATCTGCCAAACCAGTCAATGAAATGTTTTTCCGAATCACATTCCTGCACATTTGCTTCAAGGATAGTTCTGAAAATCTAGGATGGATAATCATGGCTTGACCAGAGTGAGACCTGAAGAAAATAAATTAATAGAAAATACATCAGCAACTAGCAACATTCAACAACCCACCCTACGCAGACGTATCTTCCGTCCTTCGAATAGCAACACGAATAAGCACCCTCCATGAAAGTCTTCTCCGTAGGATAATTTGCTGACTCCAGACTCCACTGGTAGATAGTGCTACATTAACATAATCATCAACAGTTAGATTAGCTCAAATGGAAGGAATCTTGGAAAATGTTTGTCGCGCGGTTGCACGATTGGTTAAAAATAACTTGATCATTCACCCAGTTTCGCACACAGAGACGAGAGAAACGTTGTTTGGACAGAAGGATACCCAGGTCACATGAGCTCCATTTTCTCCTCCTGCAAACATGAGGGAGGGTTCAGGAAGGAGATGACTGAAATAAAAATGATTATTAGTAGTCATTAATTAAACATATTGTTACAAAATACAACTAATCATAAATTATATTTGACTAATACCTTGGACTTTTAAGAAAATAAAATAATAAACTAACATAAAATTAAAAGACAATAAAATATGCAAAGAAGGGTGTAAAAAGAAGAATATACTTCAAATGGGCAATGATGCCTCCCGTCAAGATGTTCCAAACGATGACTCGCGTGTCGTGAGATGAAGACGCAAGCATGGTGCCATCTGGTGAGAAGTCCATTCTCGACACGTGGTTGACGTGCCCGAGAAAACGTCGGACGAGAAAGTCATCTTTTATCCTCCACAAGCACACCTTTAGAAGTCATTAAAACGTCAAAGAATTTGCATTTCATCAAGCCCTTGTAAGTCATGGCATTATGAAACTAATGAGGTGCTGATTAAACACTATATTTTTGGCCCATTCCATCCAGGTCACTTTACAAGTGAACTTAAAAGCAAGGTTTTTACAACTCTTTAAAGTTAAGGTACTCTTTGCAGCTATTTGTAATCTTGAGCACATTTAAAACATGTGACGCTGCAGTAGGACAATAATTTGTTTACTTTGAATGCAGAAATAAAATTGAAAATGTTTGTTACTTGTAAACTGTTTCCACCGGCAGCAACATATTTGGCGTCAGGCGACCATCGACAGCAGAAGACTCGAGAAAAGGGAGTCTTAATGGTTTTACTCATGTTACCATCGTCATTAAAATCCCAGAACTTTATGGTGCCGTCGTTGGAGCCAGACGCCATCATAAATATGTTCTCAGGGGCAAAATGGAGATCTCTTACAACAGATGAATGATCCATAAGTTCGAGTCTCAATAAACCTATAGCAAAGTAAAGCATTTCATATTTTGAATTCTAAAAATTAATTAGAATTGTGAATTATAAGCTCCAAATCTGAATAAGAAGAAATGGAGCAAACCGGTATTGATGTCCCAAGCTCGTATCCTGCCGTTCGAGAGACCTGTGGCAAGGATGTCGTCAAACACGTGATATCTATATCTTCCGTGGTTTTGAAAATTCTCCTTCATTCGTTGAGTCTGATGGCCGAAAGCTATAGACCAAACTTCTGCACCGGTTGCAATCGTCCTCACTAACGACCACGAGAAGGAGGCATCTTTGGGACTAAGGTGATTCATCTTTTCATTAATCGGTTAAATTTTATCGAATAAACAATTCACAAAAGCAAAAATACATGATTTAATCGAGTTCAAACAGAGCCACTTTGATTTCATTAAAGAAATCACACCTGGAAAAAATTCACACCTGGAAGATATCTTCATCAACTGAACGAAAAAATTGCTGCACGACCAAGCGAAATATTTTCCATCAGGGGACCAATCACAAATGCCGTTTGCAAAAATGTTGCTCTCGACAGCGATCACTGGGGCGGGCAGTTTTGCTATAATTTTCATTTAATCTGTTGATAAGAAAAAGATTATAGAATTTCAAATTACATTAAAAATTTGTAATTAATATATCTAAACCTGCCAACTATTATCAAGGCTGAAGGCACTTTCAGTTTTACTTCAATCAAATCACATAAGCAAATTGCATGAACAATGTATTTTTCAATGTGAACAAATATTATTGACCAGTTTTGTGTGTGGATGGGAAAATGACAAAAGCAACACAATAAAGCTGATCTTAATGAAGAGAATTTAACTGTCAGTACTGTATGCATATACAAGCTCTCTGATCAATGATACAAACAAAATTTTGCCATTGTAAGTTATTAAATCATTAGGAAAGTGACATGAATTTGATGCAAGAGAGACTATGTTATCATTAAACATTTACAAATAGTCTGTCTAAGGGGAGAGTAAGCACAGGTAAGATAAACACAGAAAGTCTTAATTGACATTTTATTGAAGCATGCAATAACATCAATGATAGTCTAAATAAATTTACTATGATTTAAAAGTTTAAGCTCCAAGTATAAACATGGACACATGTTCTACAGATCATTTAAATAAGAAAATATCAATTAAGTAAAAACAATATGTAGCTATGAAATCTAGAACATAGATCTCAGCTAATTTAAAAAAGTAAATTTAAAAAAAGCGTGTGACCTAATAGTCTTAAAAATATTTGCTGATGTAGTAACGTGAAAATGAGGTTTTTAATAATACATTTAGTAGGTCCATAAATTTATTAATCGAGAAATACTTCTAACATAAGACACATACATCTGATTAAAACATTTAGAATGCAAAACTCTCGAATGGATAAGAATAGAGTGATTAGCGCCTAGGCAAAATAAATTAGCAAATCATTTATTTTAGGCTTACATGCAGCGGGTTAACAGGTAAACCACTTCCAATAAATAACCGTGCCAATTCTAAAACAAATACAGCAATTACCAAAGAATAGGCGAAGACTAATAATAATCGTTAAAAACTTACCTTAGCGAGATATAATTAAATTATTATTTAAATAATATTTACGTTTTCAATTGCTCAAGCTATGTTAAAATAGAAGACATTCATTAAAATTGTTTTCAAGGTTAGCCACTAATTTTCAATAAAATTTCCATTTGCATCTCTAACCATTTATCTGAAATCATTCATTTCAGTTTCATTTTCTCCTTTAAACGATTCGCTACACTTGTTGTGGGAGGTGTTCTGTTTAAATTCTGTAATCGTTGCAAACTAATTTGCTTAATTATGCCGCTCAGCTTAGGTTTTATTTTCTGTCTTTGTCAGGTTGATCGGTCGATGAGTTAGCGTTATTTATTTATTTATTGAAACTAAAAAGAGGCTCACACATATATTCATAACAGCAATAAGGACATTAATGACAAAATGTATTGTTTTTTCTTTAAGATGTTCGAATGGCCAACCGAGCAATAACATGTTAATCAACAAACGTCAATAAAATCACCTCAATACAAGAAATAATCAAGCTTTATGCCGCAGGAACTTTTGAGCTGAAATACATACATCCAACTTAATAAATTGTTTAGAATTTTTCTCTTCTCTGTTGATGATCACTTGTAGATATGGTGCGGGAAGGACAAGCTTCAGGGGACCCGACAATTTTTTGAATTTCTCCGATTTTCGTGCGAGATACTATGACGTGAGACAATGATTGCTGCAACTGAAAACCAATAGTTTCTGCTCGGGGACGTCATTTCATTTTTTTCCAAGGGTCAAACCCTCGCACAAGATGGAGGTTCTTTCTTTATGCATCTATTCTAAAGTCAGAGAGGAGCCGTTGCCTCCATGGCCCTCCCAAACGACTTCCCCGTCTAAACGGGATGTTTTCTGCCCCTTCGTGTTCTATGGTATACAAGCTTGCTCAGGTCTAGCATTCCTGCGAGCGATGGTAAAAACAACAGTCTTTACGTTGTATTTCTGAGCTTCAACTAGCCATCTTTCAGCTTTCAGATTTATGATTTGATTTCAGTCCTATTCTCAGGGAAATTATCCGTTTCGCCCGGGCACTGAAACCCTTATAAGCTGGTTATATTAACGATTCAGATTTAAATATCACTGAGGTCTTAAACCTGCCAAATGACGAACAGAATTATTTGTTTGAAGATGCTAAAATTGATTTAGAACTTAAAAGCATTGAATTTATTGGCTTTGAAAGATTTAGCGTAGAGTAATGCAATATAAAATAAATCGAGCAGTGTTTGGTAACACAACTTCATGGGTTGCACTTTTCCACATTTGTCACATTTTAGTTGTTTTTTCTGAAAATTATAAATTGAAAGTATGATTAAGAATAAAAAATTGTAGCAACCATTTTGTAAGGAGCGTGTTGTGAACTTGCATGACCTTTAGAGGTCGAAGGTATTTTTTTGTGAAATCAAGGTTCGCCATGCAGGCCGCCAAACTTTCTCAAAAAGCTGCATATTACAAATGGATGCGATCATTCTCTTGTTAGCTGAAATAACATTTTATTAACTAAAGTGCCTCAAATTTACACTTTTCTGAAATTCATAACCAAATTTTTGCAATACTTTGTGATGAAATTAAATAATATTTAATTATTTGCAGCGTCTGCTGGTCCATTGGTTAGCCATTGAATCGTAATGGTCATTCCTCATTGACAATCAAGAGTCAAAATATTTGTGTTTCAATGCAATTGCAGACCATAGGCTTCATTGGACTTGGAAACATGGGAAGCAATATGGTGAATAATTTATTGAAAAAAGACGTGCAAGTTGTGGTTCATGATATTTCTGAGGGAGCAGTATCAAAGGCTGTTGCAACAGGTTTTGCAGAATAAATGAAGGATTTTTTATTATTTTTTTTCTAATTTTAAAATCATTTTACTAATATGTACAAATTAATATAAGACTTCTGTTAAACGTGATTCTCACAGAATCATATTGTAAATAATTTTGTTTTCCTAATTTCTCCCTTATTTTAAGCAAAATCTTTGAGCCAAATCTTTTTAGGAGCTAAAAAAGCATCCAACCCTGCTGAAGTTGCATCTCTTTCAAAACACGTGATCACGATGCTCCCATCATCTCCACATGTTAAAGATGTTTACCTTGGAAAAGATGGCATTCTCAGGTTGCTAAAAATAGTTGCAATAAATAACTAGCTCATGTTTAGTTTTGATGATGTAGCATGATTAGAGAATGTACGATTTTCTTTAGAAATTTGTAAGTAGGGTGAAATTTCTATTTATTCATATATATAAATACTATGAACATCAGCTAATTTTGGGTAGATCTATTTATACTTGAAATTATTATAATTATTTCCATTCTGTACCATTTGCTTTCATCAAGGATTTACACAAAAATTAGAATTACTTACTTTAATATTCTAATTTTAAGCTTTTTATGAAAGTTATGTGCAATGTAAATTAACTGGATATGTTTGATCACAGTGATCACAAATAATTGTTTTTAAAAAATAGCACTTAATAAAAATTTTTTTGAAACTTATCTCGAGAATCATATTTAGTAAAATATACTTATTTATTGAGCTGTGAATAATATTATTCAAAATGTAATAAAATGCATTATTTAATCCATTATTATCAATGATTATGTGCTGATTGTGTTCCACAGTGGTGCTCAAACAGGAAGCCTTTTCATAGACAGCAGCACCATTGATGCTGACGTGTCCAGAGAGATGGAAAAACAAGTTCTAAAGAAACAATGCATTTTCATGGATGCACCAGTTTCAGGAGGTACAAAGGGTGCTTTCGGATGTTTTAGATTTGAAATATTTTTTATTGCAGGTGTAATGGCAGCCAAGGAAGGGACATTAACATTTATGGTTGGAGGAACTCAGCATGCCTTTGAAGAGACTAAAACCATTCTGGACAAAATGGGGAAAAATATTGTTTACTGTGGTGCCAGTGGAACAGGACAAGTTTGTAGACTTTAACTATGCCTTTTCATATTCACAAACTAAATGCTTAAAAATCTTAATTGTTATGTTAATGTCTGTTTAAAGGCTGCCAAGATTTGCAATAATATGTTACTTGCCATTTCAATGATTGGTACTGCAGAAGCCATGAATTTAGGTCAAAGGTTGGCAGTTATACTAATTATCTTTGGTACATGGTTACTAACTTCTTTAGTTAAAATGTATTTTTTAAAGTATTGTTTGATTTTTAATAATAGTAAAAATAGTTGATTTGTATGACCCTGTGCATACAATCACAAAAAATGTTTAAAACTTCAGGTTAGGCATGGATCCTAAGTTGCTTGCAATGATTTTAAATATGAGCTCTGGTCAGTGTTGGTCGAGTTTGAAGTACAACCCCTGTCCTGGAGTTCTTGAGAATGTTCCCTCCAGCAATGATTACCTTGGTGGATTTGGGACTTCCCTCATGGCTAAAGTTTTTATTTTGTTCCTTACTTTTATTACTGATATATTTATTTTAGAGTTCAAATTACTAAATTAAATTCTTATAATAGATTATTCTGCTGCTAAAGTTGTGAGATGTATGATTTCATTTGACAAAACTGAACCTAACAAATTTTACAAAATTTGGAGAAATCAGATTGATTTGTTTGTCTAAATATGTTTATGATCATTTCAAGGATCTAGGATTAGCACAGAATGCTGCAACATCCACTTTGTCCCCAACCCCACTAGGGTCTTTAGCTCACCAGATTTACAGAATGATGTGCAACAGTAACTTGGCAACCAAGGATTTCTCATCTGTTTATTTGTTTCTTCAAAAACTTGAAAACAAATCAAGCTAAATCCAATAATTCTGTTTCAAATCTGACCATGAATTTGCTTAGTTTATTTTAAAATGTATTGTATTTTATTACTAACAGATAATGAGTCATACATATATACAATTTGTTTTGGTGCATCTCAAAAAGCACTTTCTTTAGTGCTTATTAACACTAGCATTAATTGATATTTTATGTTTATGTGTCTTTGCTCGGCTTAATGCTGCATTACGAAACTTATTTTATAATTTTATTTACATATGTAACAAACATTAAATTTATTAACGTGTGCTTCAATTGTGTGTATGTGTTGATTTTTATCAGGATCAACAAGCGTTAACATATCAGTTTTAATAATTAATGTTTGAATAAATTAGAAATAAATGAATTTTATATGCATGTTTTGTTTGGCTGAAATATTTTCACTTGCAAAGGGAATGGTATTGCGATTAAAAATAAATATGGTTTATAATATAATTTATAACCTGTGAATAGGGACTTCTCAAATATGTCCGAAGATTTGCTTTATTCTCAGGTGTTGAAATTAAAAGGAAGGAAACAACAAGTAAAAATGAATGGATCTACAGTTGTAAAAGTTATTTTTACGTCCATGTTTTCTCTCTAAGATTTGGTCGTATTGTTTGATATTTTCCTAAGGATCACTTTCCACATTGTGTTGCCAATTTTATTTTCAATTAAATTGTTAGTACACTACTAATTCGGTATATTTGGCATTAATAAATTGGAGATCTAAACTTTTAGAAGAAATTTTCAATCAATGAAAGCTTACAATTTAAATAGCACTTACTTGCGTTGCTTAAGCGGGATGACAATTTATGTATTTAGAAGCTATAATTAATAATGTTATTGGAAGCCAACTGATTATTAATTCCAACAAAATATTCCAAAGCAAATGTGTGTAATATAATGAAGATTGAGCGAAGGTATAACGTCTAATCAAACTTAAAATTAAAAGTAATAAGCAAATAGGTAATAGTGCCTGGCTAGTTTTGAGACTGCTTGAAATGCACATGAGGCAAGTTTGCTCTGCAGCAATTAACAGGACACCTTGCTAAATTCAACATATGCATGCATTCTCAAATACATAAAATCTCACATCGTTCACCCTTAATAATTATCAAGAGATTAGCAGATTCCATGAATAGGCGATCTTGGTGATCGATGTAATGCCGTCTTGCAAACGTCTTATAAACTTGCAACTTATTCAACTACTAGTTAATGTTTTAATCCCTAGTATTTACGTTTGTTACATCATCAAATTTTGGCAGGCCCAACTGGCCAACATAGAGTCTGCTATGTCATAGCAACAGTTTCGATGTTTTTAGTTGATCTCTGAGTTCCGTTGATGCAACGACTTTCGGAAAGTCGTGATGAATTCTAAATTATTAACATGTGATGATGACAAAGTTAGGAAAGAGACTTACTTTCAGAAAGTCTTGATAAATCCTAAAATATTTTTATGTGATGACGACGAGGTTAGGAGAGGGATTCATGTTGATTGCTTGATTAAAGAATTTGCTATCAAATTGGTCACTTTATGTTTCACTACCTGATTCGAAGCTGATATTTGTATCTGGAGTTACGTGCTAAAAGCACAAACGAATTAGTAGCTATCATGGCGTCCCTCCCGCACTTTGAATGTACGGGGCATTTTTTCAATTTATTTGTTCGTATTCCTAACTTTCGGTTTAATTGAAAAAATAGATTAATCCCAAAGGTTGCATAATTAATTGTGCTTTTAAAGCACAGCACCAAACCAAGTTCCAGCAAATACCAAAGGATCAGAGTATGAATACCTAGGTGATTCAGATCTTAATTGATTATCCAAAGGAACCTAAGCATACCATGAGACCTCCTGCAATTCCCTGTGGAGCTCAGACATGTGAATACTACAAGATTAAAGAAAAAATACCTGACAAATTTAACAATCCAGGTATATTCATCTCGTGAACCGTATCATTGCATCATGACAGCTTCTAATGCAAATTCTTGATTTAAGACCTATTCAGGGGATATGGAAGGAGAGACTGCAACCCTCGATACCGGACATCAAGCAGCGAACATGGTTCAGTGATGCCTAACGTCCACACAATGCCTACATCTTTTCATCTCAAAAATCAGGAATTCACCAATGTGAGCATGGCAATGTCCCACCACTTTAATTCCTTCAAGTTATTATTAAATTGTTTCAATCCACAGATTCAGAGACAGGGAGGGATGTATAGGAACCACTCTCTAAACACTTAAAAATTTATAAGAACAAAGCGACACATGAATTACTCTTAAGTTCAGTTGAAAAATATTTTCAAGAAGCATGAATGTTGTTTGAAGCTGGAATATTTCTAATCACTAAAACTAAAAACATAAATGTGATGCACACACAAATCAAGAGTATTGACTAAAGCCAACCAAACTTATTTTTAGAACTAGAACTATAAGAAATTCCTGACATATTTTTAAATGGTACAATCAAAAAGCTGCTGATATGACAAATAAAAATGAATCAGCTTGCAATCATTTGCTTCTGGCAATAAATACTTTGTCTTTGGACTTCAAGCTGTCAAATATATTAATTATTTCCTCAAACACTTTTTTGGGGGGAAGGCTAGCCTCAACATGTCTGTGGAGATCTTTCTTGCCATAATAATCTACGAGAGGCTTTGTTTGTTTATGGTAACTCTCAAGTCTCTTCTTCAGAGCTTCAGGATTGTCATCTGATCTGTGCACCAGTGGCTCACCAGTTACCTTGCAGAATAAAATTCATTAAAACATAAACTAGAAATTTTATGTGAAACAGCTTACATCATCCATCATTGGAACTTTTGGGGGATTGAACTCCGTGTGGTAAGACCGTCCACTCGACATGTGGATGAGCCTTCCAGTTATTCTCTTTACAAGCAAGTCATCATCAATCCTAAACTCAATCACTGCATCTAGCTTCTGCTTTCTTTTGTCAAGTAGTTCATCAAGCTACAACACATAAATTATTGTAAAATCAGTTTTATTGTGATTGCTGATATCCACCTTCTCAGCTTGCACAACTGTCCTTGGAAATCCATCAAGCAAAAACCCCTTGCTGCACTCTGGCTTTTCAAGGTTATCATTGATCAGCTCCACCACCAAGTCATCACTGACAAGCTTCCCCTCATCCATGACTTGTTTCACTCTTTGGCCCAATTCTGAACCAGAGGCAACAACAGCCCTAAGCATGTCACCTGTTTCCCGGAAAGGTCACTAATTAGTGCTATTGGAAAAAGCGCATACCTAAATAGAAACTTTACCTGTGGAAAGATGACATGCACAAAATTTCTCCGCTAACTTTGGAGCCTGCAAAAAATATTTAAACCTTTCAGGTCGCAATTTATCCATTCGACAACATGCTGTAGCAATTAATCACCAAATGCAATCAACTCAGGCTCCAGGATATATTGGCTAAAAGACATAATTTTATACGAACTTGAGTACCCTTTCCACTGCCTGGCGGGCCAAGAAGAATGGCATTAACGCCCTCCACATCCTTATTTTTCTTCCAAAAAGGTACCCAAGGCATACCGGGCGACTTTGATGCAGGTAACGCAAAGACCAACAACAAGCCGACTATAAAACAAGGACAACGCTCCAAAGAAAATTAAGTCTCATCAAATGCTGTCTGCAATGAAGCACTATTACTCACCTATTAATTAGTTTTTTTTTAATGTTATTAAGTACAAATTAAGTATATTTTTAAAAAATTGTGAAGAAAAACTTAGTACTTAGGAAAATGAAATCTTACAAATTACTTCTTTTAACTCCTTCTATATTGAGTATATATTTTCATATTGTAATAATATATATATTTTTTTATATTGAAATAATTTCATATTGTAAAAAAACTTATTAGTTTGCAACTTGTTTTATTAACAAAGTTTCTATTTTGAGCAACTCCTTGCTGTTATCAACCAATTGCTGTTATCCAAACGGGATCAAAGTAAAACCTGGAGGAAGCAAACTGTCTTTTGGTTCATCCAACAATCTATCATGAGCTGGCTTATAATTCCTAGGTTTGCTATATTCCACAGGAGAAGATAGTGGCGTGAAACTAATTTCTGGATAAAGACTTTGGTTGGTCCAGGTTCCGCGTGAGTTGCCAACGGCATTTAAAATTAAGCAGGCAATCTGCTGCTAATATCACATAAGTTGGGGAAATTGCTGCTGTCAAAATTTACTCACGCTCTGTATCGCTTGAAACATCAAGTTATTGGAACACACACACGCCTATAATCAGCGCAACGAAAATGCTTGCCAAACTTATCGCAAAAGCGGACCTGATCCAATTCGTTGAGGACGTTATCCTTTCTCTGTTGTATTAAATTGAAAATAAGTCAGCTGATATTTTCAGCAAAATCAGTTTACCATAACTCCTCAAAAAAGTGGCCAATCACCTTTTTCCATTCCAAGTAAGGTCTCAGAACTCTTTAAATGGCAATTTTGCAATTTGCTACCTTACCTCCACCAACAATGTTAATCCAAAATCCCTAAATAAGTCGGAAACATTAAAAACCCAAATAGCCCGAGAAAAAAAACACATAGAACGTAGCAAAAATAAGATTATACATACGCCTGCGTCGATGACTATCAAAAACATCCTCTATCAAAGCAACTATGCAAACCCTTTAAAAAAAGGCATTTTAAAGCCAGCTATGTCTGACCACTTCCATTATCTTTTATTTTAACACAAAGAACTCAAAAACACTCAGTCCCAAACTTAGACAGAAACTTTTCAAAAATAGAAATTAAAAAAAATAAAATGGATAGAGCTCATCTTGAATGGATCTATTTCAAATTTAGACTTACATAATTTCAAATCAATTTGTACAAAACATGGCATTGTTACACATAACATGCAACAATAAGGCTCTGATGCTGAACCAAAAATTCAAGCAATTTCATGATCCAGGATTAACTTGAAGATTTTGAAAGAGAAGAGCCAATGATTCATTCTGTTCATTGTTTTCACAATCTTCGACATGAGAAACCTCCTACAGAAAGTAGTAAGTGAATTAATGACACAGAAAAATAATTAATAATGCCTATGCCTCAAGTTGCACCAGATAAATTATCTACATGTTAAATTCATTTTATGTATCAATTCAGCACATTTATCATAATTTGATGATAAGGCTAACCATGCCTCAGAACTTACATGCCAATAACCTGGGAGCCCACAAACTAGTAAGTTAATTATTAGAGCAAATATTCAGTTAACGGAACTGAATAACTGAAGTTAAATGTTTAAGGGATTTCAGATACTTAAGGACGCAAATGGATACTTGGGCTTCTGGCTGTCTCGACTCTGAGACTGTTGAAGCTATTTGTTGGACTAGAATGTAGGGACATTGTGTATAAAAAAAGAATAATGCTGGTTCTCCCAAACAGACTCTTTGCCTTGGTGTCTATGCACCATCGATTCAATGGCAGCTGGGCGGTCTCTTTTAGCACTACTAAAAGTCTCGCCAACAGAGATACTGAACAAAAGGAATAACAACCCTAATGACACAAGAAGCCCGGCTCAAATTAATTTAATTATTTTTGCAATAAAAACTTAATAGTTTATTGCTCGGTTATAACAATATGTGACTTAAAATATAAAATTTACAATCTCAAGCTTACTTCATATTTCTTCAAAACATTGCTCCAAGCAAAATTGGCATACTCCTGGTTTTTGTCCTTCTTTGACTTTGTACTGCTGCTCTTTTGAGCCAAATGTGATGCTGACTGTCATAACAAAAATTAATTTCATGAATTCTATCAAGGATGGAATGTATTCTAAGAAACGTCGCACCATGTATAAGCCAAATAATGACCGCATGTTATTGGGGTTGAGTTTCAGAGATTGGGCAAAATATTTTTTTGCTATCTCTAAATCATTTGTCCCACCCTGGGTATACTTGATCTGAAAGATGGCTTAAGGTTAAGTAGGATTTAAGTACCAAAATGGAATGGCTATGCATCACCTCAGCATATTTCTGATAAAACAAGTGATTGTAGGGATGTGCCAACAAAAGTTCTTCCATACAGAATGCTGCTTTTGCATAATCCATCTCTAACAAGTAGAGATCGCACAATTCCAACCAGGCTTCAAAATCACTCATGTACCTGGAAATTTATGTAGCTTTATTGCTTAATGCTAAAACCTTAGCTAGGTGTTTTAATGAAATTAATCATAATAACACACCAATTACAACATCTCTTTAAGCAAAACTTTCCTACCTTTATCTAACAAATTTTTCAATGACAAAACAATGAAAACATCCTTAAATCAAGTAAATGTCATACTTTTGCAGGTAATCATTAAGTTCCTTTATGGCTTCAAAAATCTTGTTCTGAGCTCTGAGGATGGTTATCTTCCTTTTCCTTACAAGCTACCATTCAGAAGAATGAGATGATGCTCTCTGATACTCACAATAAAAAAAATTACATACGGAATTGGTTTCATCTTTCTTCAATAATTCTCCGTAGAGTTCCAAAGCTTTCGTGTAGCTACAAAATATATACATTCCAAATAAATTTGCAATATATAAACAATACTTAGCAAGCAGAATATGCTAAACTGACCAGCCATCAGCCTCAAATATTAAACCCTGTAAATATGCCACTCTGGAACTACCTGGAAATTTCTCCTCAAGCAGATGAAAGCATTCCTGCAAGTACACAATAAAAGTCAGGAAATTTATTTTGTGACAAAAATGGGATTGCTTGAGAAGTAGTATTCTTGATATTAGTGTGGAAAATAGTAATGTTTTTAAAAATAATTTAAATAGTAAAGTACATTTGCAATCTTCATGTCTCCACAGTCACAGGCTGCAATGCATACTTGTTCTAGTATGATCCACTCTAAAATTGAGTGAAACGTTAAAAATAAAAATATATTCAATAAGCTCATCAACATGACAATCACCTTCATTTCCAAGCTTGTGTCTACAATCACATAAACTGTTTCTCCATATTTCTAAGACCTCATCGCTTCTTCTTAATTGTTCCTCCCTGAATTTACGAATGCGATCTCGAGCCTCTAAGATACCAAATTTTTTAAATTTGTTAAACGGGAAATATAAAAAAATGCATGAGGGAACAAAAGCTAAACCTTTCCAACCCATAGAAGCCATTACCAGCCGATGTTAAATTTCTAGTAACAACACAGAACAAAAATCATGCTTATGATGTGGCAATGGTTCTTCGCTGTTATTTAACAAAAACTATCATGTAAATAAAAAATTTAACTAATATTTTAAAACAAATAAATACATTAAGTTCTCAATATTTTCTACAGAGTTAAACTCGTTTTAATTTTTTACCTTTAGCTACAAATTGAAATCTCGTATTATAAGATAAACACCGTACAAATAAATGAGAAACTACGAGAGACAAAGGCATTAATTACAGTTGGTTAACACCGTGTTTCACCGAAAATAAGACCGTTGAAATAAAACATCTTACGTTAATTTATGCTTCAACAGACGTGGTTAGGATTATTTTCTGGCATGTCTTATATTTTCATGTACAACAATCTACCGGCACTTTTAATCGTTAACGGTACACAAATTATGTAACAGGAAACAATGAGTTATAATCAATAAAAGTAATGTTTTAGCTTAATATTAAAAAACCCTTCAGTGAAGGGCCTTCAATTAGAGTATTTTAGAAAGATCCAGGGACGTAATTTGGGGGCAACGGCTGCAGTTTCAAATTTAAAAAATGACACATTATCTAGTGTCCCAAAACGTCTAACGTCATCTGGTAAGTGAATGAGAGAATGCACATTGTAAACCAATAGATTTTTTTCCATACAAATTTCCAAATTCATTAACAAAATACTTCAAGAGTTGTGATGAATAATCGAATTATTCTAATTTGGGGTTAATAGTAATCTAACAGAAACTGTAAATACAAGTCTAGCTAGTTGACGTCTTTTAGTTCTCTTTGAAAAGTATGGTGATAAACTCATGTTTTTGAAAAATGTCGTTACTTAACCTTCTCTATAGCAAATGTGTCAAAAAAGCGATTATTAAATTGATTAATTCACTTTCTCGGTGATCAACTCGTTCAACCCATATCATTTGTATCTTTGACATATCAACGAGCGACTTTCTCTCACGGGTCCCGTCTCTATCCCGGCATTTGCCCGGCCGTAACCCGCTGAACTGGGCAAATCGGGCAACCCGTCTAGAGACCGCACGGGCCCCCGACTGGCTGTGCTTGCTGGGTATCTGACTTCGGACCAATATAAACTTTAAATAGAAATACTGAACACTCAAAATGTGGCAAAAAACAATTTTACTTATTTTAATGTATTGTATAAGTCATGTAACGGTATCACGCCTAATTTAATTACAACAGCCTTTTTCGTCTTGCTTTTCGTCATCCTCTGAAATTTTTTCAAGAAGTATTTCTTTTCCGAATTCTTGGCTTACTCTCGGTAGTAATAACACATTTTTGACCCAGCTGAGTTTCGTCATCCTCAATTTGATGAAACTCGTATTCAAATTTTTATTTTTTATTTTTTTTAAAGGTTTGTATTCGTTTATTTTCAAAAAACTATATTCAAATAGCCAAAAAAATCACACCAAAAAAAGACTCACAAATTCATTAATGAACTATCCCAAGGGAATTAATTCCCGTCTAGGGGATAGGTTGTTTCAATTTGACAAATTTAAAGGGGAGTTTGAAAGGTGGTACGGGAAAATTCAGATCTCAATTGATTGGATGATCTAAGATTGCAAGAGTGGTGATGATTTGAAAAACATATTATTAAAGGATGGAGGCAGCAAGTTATGTTCATAATTGTATATGAAGAGGCAAGTTTGGAATTTATTGATCTGATATATATTTAGAAGTCCATTTGAAATAAAAAAGTTCTTTGTATGGGCACGTGGATGGAGACGAAATATAGTACGAATTATTCTTTTTTGGAGTGTAAGTAAGTGGATAAGTTTAGAGGGATAGGTAGAGGCCCAGGCGATATTACAATAGATGAGATAAGGATATATTAAAGAATAATAAAGCATAATGAGAATTTTTTTATCAACAAATGAAGAGACCCTAGACATGATGCCAATGTTTTTTGAAATTTTGGAGGCAACGTAATTTATATGCAAAATCCAGTTTAATCTATCATCGATAATAATGCCGAGGAATTTGGTAGAGGTGACATGTTTAATCTGTAAGTTGTTGATGCAAGGTTGAATACTATGGGTTCTGTCCTTATTTTTTGAGCAAAACAGCATAAAATTTGTCTTGTCGACATTTAAAGATAACTTATTGGCGCGAAACCAAGTGTCAACATTTGTTAACTCCCTATTGATGCTGATAATTAAGTCATTGAGATTTTTGCCAGAAGCAAATACATTTGCATCGTCTGCGAATAATAAAAATGTAAGTAAAGATGATGAGTTATGTAAATCGTTAATATAAATTATGAATAGCAAGGGGCCAAGAATAGACCCTTGAGGAACGCCACAAGCTACGTCACTAAACGAAGATTCAAACCCATTAAATTCTGTCAATTGTTTACGACCCGACAAATAACTGGTGAACCACTTCAAAACACAACCACGCAAACCGTAATGATAAAGTTTCGACAAAAGTATCTCATGATTTACGGTATCAAATGCCTTTGATAGATCGAGAAACACACCGATGGTGAACTCACCACGGTCCAGAGCGTCGGCAATTTTCGAATAAAGTAAGAGTAGAGGCATATATGCTGAGTGATTTTTTCGAAATCCGAATTGTTTGTTATTGAGCAGACTAAACCTTGATAAGAAGGATTCAACTCGACGATATACGGCCTTTTCGATAATTTTTGAAAAATATGGCAGAATCGAGATAGGTCTGTAATTGCAGATCCTGTTCAGATCACCGGATTTATGCAATGGAATCACTTTGGCCAATTTTAAGTCATCTGGTACACTCCCCGTCGACAGTGAACAATTGATCAGAGAGCTGAGAATATTGGAGATCAATGGGATGAATTCGCCAGCAATACAAGGATCAATACCATCAAGACCACAGCTATGGGAGGTCTTCAATTCTTTAACTATTTGGATGATCTCATCTGGCGAGACAGGGAAAAAAGACATTGTGGGAGTGGGAGATCTCGTAAGGAATTCATGGAAGGATTTGGATGGAGGGATGATTTTCTTTGCCAAGTTTGGACCAAGATCGGAAAAATGTTTGTTGAATTGTTCAGCTATTTCAGTTGGGGAGTTTAGTTCGCTTCCGTCGTCTGAATAGAATATGTCGGGAGCTTCAACTGATTTGCTCCCTCTAGACAAAATACTTTTTATGATGTTCCAAGTTCCTTTTGGATTTCCCTGTTGTCTCAGGAATTTTGATGAGAAATGTTGGCGAATTATAGCTTGCTTGATAGTTTTGAATCTGTTTCTGTACTTTGTGAATTTGATCTTGTTTTCTGGAGTTGGATTCTTTAGATATGTCTTGTACAGTTTGCTTTTTACTCTGCAAGATTTTAGGAGGGCGGGGGTCATCCATTCTTGTTTTTTAATTCTGGATTGAGAACCGACAGTTGTCAAGGGAAAACAATGATTGTATAGACTTTGATATTTCGATAGAAAAAGTTTGTAGGCATGAGATATATTTTGGGATTCACATTCTCTGGTCACATCAGACCAGTCCACCTCAGTCAAGCATTCTTTAAATTTCAGTTTTGTTTGTCTATCTTGTTTTCTGTGTAGCTTTGGGGGCTCCACTATTTTAATAGTCTCATGTAGTTTGATGTTGATGTGGAGAGGGAAGTGATCCGAAATATCATCAATAATTATCTTGGAGATGCATTTGCTGAGAGAGATATTTGTGAAAATATTGTCTATAAGAGTGGCAGATAAGGGTCCAATTCTTGTGGGTTTGAGGAACACAGGCATCATGAAAAAGGAGTGGAGGATGTTTAAAAATTCATTAGTGGGTTGACTGCTTTCAATTGCTAATAGGTTAATGTTGAAGTCGCCCATTATTATGGTCTTTTTGTTGTCTTTAATCGTATAAGACAAGAATTCTGAAAACTCTTTGTTAAAAGATTTTAAGCTGTTTCCAGGTGGGCGATAAATAATTGCGACAACAATGTTTTCCCTTCTACGTTGGCTGATTGAGATTAGTTGATATTCAAAACCTTCAAATTTCCAGTTGGTCGTGTCAATGAGATTGAATTTAATATTGTCTTGGATGAAAAAACCAACGCCTCCTCCTAGGCCACGGTCCCTGTTTTTTAAAACAAATTTGTAACCATCAATAGCAGGAATAGTATCACCATTTTTCAGCCAAGTTTCACTGACGCCGAGGATTTCTGCATGATAAGAAGATAACAGCAATTCTACTTCCTGGAGTTTATTTAAGATGCTTCTGCAGTTAATGTGCATTAGGGAAAGATCTGAGTTACAAATTTTGGCCATATTTTTAGTTGTAACATAATTGCCAACCTCGTAGAATTCCGGCAGGTAGGCATCCGGGTCAGATGAAGAAAAATCAAAGTCAGCCATTTCTCAAACTTTTCTCGAACTTGTGGTCCCTCCCCACAACAGATGTAACATAAATCGTATTCACATCAGCCAAAACTGTTGAAACATGGTCTAAGTTCACGGGATCAATAGCGGAGACAAATATAACTGAAAGTTTATCTTCTTCAATAAACAGAGACTCCACGATGAGAGGAAAAGAAAAGCAAAACACCAACATCAAAACAAAAAGAAGTTAGTATTTTTCCAGGTCAAGGAGGTTTTGAACTCGAGTTGGCCCTGAGTTCTCACCTCTCTTCAAGTAGACGTGACCATTCCATGACCATGCTGATAAAAGTTTTTTGTCCTTTACAAGTTTCCTGGCTCTAGCAAAGATTTCTGAGTTTGGCTTGGTTAAGTGTTCGTTGATGTAGATCTTTGATGTTCTATCCTTGTGCAGGGCTTTTCTCAGAGCATAGACTCTATCTCTGACCATCTTTGAAGCGAAGGTGACAACTATTGGGCGAGGGCCACTTTTGCTGGGAATCCTGTAGCCAGAGTGTATGTCGCCCTCTGAGATATTTGCGCCAAGTTTTGAGTTGCAGCAATTGATAATTGCCTGGACTGTATCTCTTCGATTCATTCCCCGCTCCCGACTCGTCCCGTCACCGGAGGATGTAGCGACCACTTCAGCCAAAGACGCATCAGGCAATCCATAGATTACTAGATTGTTGGCTCTCAACTGTGTTTCGACTGCGTCTATCCTCGCCTTGAGGCGAATGTTTTCCTCGCTGAGCTCGCTCACTTTACCAATCAATGTTTTCATCTCCTCCTTGACCGCAGATTTAACCAGACCAGGCATCTCTTCTCTGATCATCTCCCTTATAGATTTCAAAATCTTTGCTTTGATTTTGTCAGCCAAATTGTCAACCGTAGCCTCATCGAACTCCTCGCACTTTGCATTCTTGCGCGACATTTTACAGGGGAGTGTCGAATCGCGAAAACTAAACAATGGAACAAAAGAAAGCCACGCAAAAATAATCCACTGGTATCGAAAAATTTAAGCACTGGCAGAAGCGGAGGACGACGACGAGTCAAATGATACTAATTTTATCGAGTTTTTTCTAAGAAAAACACTAGAATAAACCAAATTAATAGCAATCCCCGACATTTGACCCTTCCCACTCGCTCGCTCGCTTGGTTTCATTTCCCATGTTTTTCACATCATTTTCAAATTGTTGAATCAAATAAGATGCTATCAAATCAATAGTAGTTTTCTATTAATATGTGGATGAGTTGAAAGCCTTCTCTAGCACTTTTTCCACTATATTAGAAAAACAAGATTTATATGTATTAAGTGTTACAGGAATAGGCTTGCAGGTTGGCCTAATGGGTTACGTTTCTGTAATGGCAACAGTCGTAATGTGTCGTGTTCGAAACCCAGCCTGCACTGCCGCCAGAGCTAGGAATCGACCGGGGACCCCGACCCCGGCCTCGGAAAATTTAAGACGGGAAATGTCGTAAAACATGTATAAGAAATTTAGACAATTTTTTTAAAATGCGAACATCTATTCCATGTCTGAATCCAACTTATCATAAAATCTCTCATTTGAAGGAATAAGATCATCAGGTGTTAGTCATAAAAGTTCTTGAGAGAGGCTAGGATTTGAACTTCTAATGGAATCGCACCAGGGCCAAAGTCTATCGACGCCTGGTAATAATAATTCATGATAACTCATAATAACTCATCATAATAAACAAAATCGTCCGACACTTGGGCATCTTTATGGAAAATTTCGCTCACGCGCGCTCTCTATCTCTCTCTCTCCGCACTTTTCATCAGCACGAAACATGTCGGGTCACGGCAAAAGAGGAAAGGGTCTCGGCAAGGGTGGTGCCAAACGTCATCGCAAGGTCTTCAGGGACAACACCCAGGGAATCACCAAGCCGGCCATTCGTCGTCTCGCTCGCCATGGCGGCGTGAAGCGCATTTCGGGTCTCATCTACGAAGAGACTAGGGGCGCCCTTAAGGTGTTCCTCGAGAACGTCATCAGAGACGCAGTCACCTACACCGAGCACGCCAAGAGAAAGACCGTCACGGCCATGGACGTAGTCTACTCTCTCAAGAGGCAGGGTCGCACTCTTTACGGCTTTGGAGGTTAAGCGCCGAGTGTCTCTGGCACAGTCATTTCACTTACACAATTTTTCTTATACTTATTCTCTTGTTCTATCTCTGCCTTCTAAGATACTGGGATGTCGTTTCAGCTTTTTCCAAGGAGCAGACCCTCGTAAAACCTTTAGAGATTACCTTTTCCTTCTATAAACTAAAGTCAAGCGATCCAAAAAAGTCTGAACTTCTCTTGATACTTTAATTAAGGTTTATAACCAAAGATAATTAATGAAGGAATACTAAACATAAGATTTATATGAGTCTTGAAATGATGGAATTATAGCCAAACAATTCATCATTGAATTTGCGTGCTAGCGTTGAAAATAGTTTTAAGAAGTTAAAGCAAAGCATATAATTATGACTGTTAGTACGTCAGAAAGTACGTTCAAAATTTTAACAGGAAGAGAATTTATAACCTGAACATTTCTTTGAGGCCACCAAAAGTAGTTCCACCAGAGGGCATGGATGTAGGCTTTATAGGAAGGTAACGGGCACCCTAAAGAATAATTACTTCAGAACCAGAGTAATTAATCTTTGGAATAAGCTTGATGAGCAAACAATATATTCAGATTCGGTAGAAATATTTAAAATACGACTATCGAAGTTTGGATACTGAATTAAACAATTAGGAGTGGCTTATCACATAGACATTATTCTCTTTAAACCACCATAAATTAATGCTATGTTATGTTATAATTTCTTTGTAGGGACAGCTGGAAATAGAAATTATCGGGAACCGACCGCCTTTTCGCGACCGCGGTTTGGTCCGCAGTTCAAATTGCTTTGCGAGTTCGCAGTCGGCCCCTTTCTCCCGACAACATCCCGTCTATCGGCCAATGATATGGCCCCGTCGTTCGGTGGACCATTCAAACCGGAGACCGACGGCTTTCCTCGGCTTTCCTGCAGTAGCCTCTTAAGACTTCTGGCTCTTCATATGCCAGATCCAGATTGAAGCCGCTTCCTTGTCACAGTCTTTGTTCTCGCTTGGCGAGGAAAGCCGACCTGCCAACTACACTCCTTGCGCCAATCTCGATGGGGAAGGGGTCTGACCAGTGTCCTCTCGTTTCTAGGTCCATCGTTAGATCTGCATACTTGTTTGCTTTGAGCGCATTGCTGTATTGTAGCCTGTCCTCTCTTTGTATGAGGGAATGCAGCAGGTATAGTGTTTTGGGACATCTTTTGTATGGGAGATAGGGAACTCCATTGGGGCCTAGCGCTGATCGGTTTTCCCGCTTTCCTTCTCAACTCCTCTCACCTCCTCGAACGAAGAAGAATTCAAGCAAAAGGGACTGGTCGGCGGCACCGCCGGGATGTCAGACCTTTTCTGTAGAGACTCATGGAGGAGAGCGTCACTGTACGTTTTGAGTAAGTGTCCCTTTAACTTGTCTTGTTCTACAGAAAGTTCTCTTAATGGATGTGACCAGTGCTACTTTCCATTCCTGGGGCAATTTTTTGTCTTTAAAATATATCGAATATGTGAGACAATGGCACAGCAAGCGATGAGGCACACCTTTTTAGGAATATATTGGGAATACCATCAGGTCCTGCTGAAAATGAAAAATTCAGTGTGCGAAGAATTTTATGTATGGTCTCTGGAGAGAAATCAATGCTGTTTAATGTGCTATTGGAACAAGGAAGAACACAGGGGTTACACTTTCATCAATCTTAAGGACTGAAGTAAAATAATTATTGAAGGCGTTTTGCAATTTTTGAAAGATTTCTCGTCAAGACACCATCAGGAAGGACAACCTCAGATATTCTCAGATGATTCGTGCATGCAACTTTTTGCCTACATAATTATGCAGTCTGCCAATGTTCCTACCACGGAGCAGTTCTAGTTCAAAAGCTGCTTAGTGTTTCGTAATGGCTTTAATTTTATTGTTTTAACATCCCATATCTATGCAACTTTAATAGATGAGCGCAAAACGTGGATGGAACAAACCACATCAAGGTCATTCATAAAAGTCTACTCATGTAGAAACATCTCGACGTTGTGTGCATCCACTAAGAGCCCCTGAACTCGCATAATTGGTGCATCGAAATTGATGACTTAATCGTGTTTAAGGATGGACTACAATTTAAAAAGCGGTAATTTCAAATGACACATCGATAGAGTCGCACTTGATAGTCGGAGAAACTCCGAGGTTTATTGGGTTCGAATCGTGCAATGCTCATCATTTTATCGAAGACCAATGGTATCATAATTGCTTTAGTGTGCTGCATATTTGCTGTGTTTCCATGCGATATTCAGTTACCAGAACTTCATTACTAACAGTAATATTGATTTCAAATAGACTTTGGATTTTACGTTTGACCATAAAGGAATAATCTTGAAAATTGATTTTGTTTTTGTATTCAAACTCTGAAGTCAAAATTTAATTTCAAACCAAACAGATCATATGATAATATATTAAAATTAAATTGTTTTAAGGTGGCTTTAACAGTAACACGATCTTCATTATAATAAAAAGCACAATAACAACAACGGCAATTTTATTATTATTATTATTATTATTATTATTATATTATTATTATTATTATTATTATTATATTATTATTATTATTATTATTATTATTATTATTATTATTATTATTATTATATATTATTATTATTATTATTATTATTATTATTATTATTATTATTATTATTATTATTATTATTATTATTATTATTATTATTATGGTTGCAATAATTCATATATATATAAATGGTTATATATAACATAATAATATGTATATATATATATATATATCAGATCTTAAATATATATATTATTACATTATTGGTGAGCATTCTATTAATGCATGCAAATTTAGTGCCATAATTTGGAATGTTAGCGGTTGACATTAGAGGTAGCTCAAATGCAGAACGATTCAAATGATGATCATGTTGCGTAATAATAATGGCACTAATAAATATATTTATAAGAAATTTTTGGATTGCCTCGCTTTTAAAAAAAAACTTAAAATGTTATGCGAACGGTTAAATGCGTAATATAATACGTAATAATTAAACACAAATGCTGTTTATCGTGACATTACTACAGACAAACAACTTTGGTGCTTCATGTTGAACATCTTGTATGTCTAAAAAGTACTTTCTAATAATAGTATAAATTTGTGTAGTAGAATTGATTTGTTTCAGAGATCCACTATTCCACATGGAATGAAGCATCTTCAGCAACTTTCTTCAGGTTACGCGGAACAACGCGTTGCTCCTCCTCGAGCACATGTTCCTCCATGTTTTCCGCATGGATTGGTTTGCTGCGTCTGCTCAGGTTGGAAAAATTAGCGGATTTTGCCTGTGACGCCCATCTCGATCCAACGACCATGGTGGTGGTAGCTTGTTTTTTGTCCACGAAGCAAGTCGACGAAAAGGCCGATCTGAACTTTTTGCTGAAGAGGCAGTAGACCAAAGGGTTGACGCTGCTGTTAGAAGAGCTCAACCATTGAGCAATTGGAACAAGCGTTTGCTGGAGGAAAACATCGTGCTGGTCAGAATGAAGAAGCACCCTCATTTGAGTGGCGTAAAGCGGCAACCAAAAGACGGCAAAAAGAATTACAACGGTGATTAGCATTTTCAACACCTGAAAAATGTCTCTCATTTTAATGTTTTATAGTGTTTCATTTCTAAATTCATGTATTATTTGAAGTTTGCATTTAATAGTCAATTGAAGGTCGGTAAAATAAATATCTTATTCTTTAAAACAATTCAAACGACCTTGATCTTAGAGGAGTAAATGGATTGAGCATGTTGAACCAAGTTGTCCGTGTTTCTGTTCCAGACCCGATGAGCGATCAAGGAATAGAAGACAGTGATGCAGCCAAGAGGAATTGAGTAGCACATGAGAAATATTATTCCAAAGAAGTAAACTTTAATAAACAGAGGAGTGGATGAATCATGACAGACATAGATTGTTTGGTAAGGAGAACTGCTGTCCACCAAGGTGTAACTAAACAGCCAGGGAGAGATTGTCACAGATGAGAGGATCCAAATGGTTGCTATGGTGTTGCGAACAGCTCGCTTCGTCAAGCATCGTTTCAAAGGATGACATATCGCCAGATATCTAGAGGAATTTAAAAAAACATGAAATCATTCGAGTGGAAAGTGTTGATGTCGAATGTTTGTGACTCACCTGTCTACAGAAATTGCCGTCAGTGTGCTCACGGAAGCAGCAACTGAAACGCCTTGAAGGAATGGCACCAGTTTGCACATGACGCTTCCCAGGTGCCAACCTGAAAGCGAAGCAAATACACATCTTGTGATGCGTAATGTCACTAAAGCCAATTATTACTACATTTCAATAAATGTGGCATTTATTGTTTTACATTTAGCCGATCTTTTGAATGTTTTTTTTTCATGTAAGATTGCGATAGCACTTTTAATTAGTTCTGTCGTTCATATAACATAAATAATATTAATATACATGTAATTTTTGCTGGGTAACGAAAACGACTGTTCCCATTATCACAGAATGTATGTAATGTGCAGTCCATTGAGCTAACACAACATAGTACAATAATAATAACAATAATAATAATATAACAAATAAAAATACTAACATTTACGACATTATAATAGAATTATTATTATTTAATGTTATTGTATTATAATTGATCTCTATTGTTATTAATAGCTGCAGAAAATCTCTCAAGAAAGGATTGAAGAAAAGGAATGTAGTTGATTTCTAAGAATGAAAATGTCTTCATTCATATGAATGACCGTTCACATTTCAAAGAAGTTGAACAGGATGTTTAAACTTTTTATCCTTTGCATTCCTTTCATGTTTTAAAATTTAAATCATCGTTCGTACAATGTTTAAAATAATGGAATGAAAGCTATTAAGTCTACAGAGATAGGCTTATATATTCCATGGTTCAAAATGTCAACTCTTACATCTTTATTGAAAAATAAATAAATATTATTTTTAATAAATGAGTCAATTCATGAATATTATTTATTTATTAAATCAATACTATTTATTAAAAACCATTAGAAAAACAAATACTAATTTACTATTTATTTTCCGAAAATGTGGATATAAGAAGAGGAATATTAGCACAAAAATTGGATCGTGTATCTTTGAAAGTCAAATAATGGAGGTCACACGTGATTGGAGTGATAAATTTTCAGAACAAGTTGGATGATGATTTATGGCCTCCATGTAAGCATTTTAATAACGATCAAAACTCTGCAAATGAATACTTGTTGTTCCAGGTTATCCAGTTTGACAGATCGTAGTTTTATCTGCCGAGAACTTTGAAGAGAATCGCGTTTATTTCTAATGAATTACAAAATAATGTGGCACATTATGTCCTGAGAATTCTAAGTAATTTAAGTAAAGTAAGCAAACATCGAAAGCAAAAGGGAAGATCAATTGTCGGCAGTTGTAGCGAGGCAGTCGTTGCGTGTCCCAATAAAAATGATCGAAGACATTTGAGATCTCAGGTTCCAGAAATGCCTGCGGTTTTGTAAGGCACCTGCATTTATTTATGCTCAACATGTTTCCGTTGAGTTAGTCACAACTTAAAGCTTTTTAAACGTTTCACTTGAATTTCACCATTTTAAAAATATCGTTTTCATATTCAAACCTTCCGGGAAGCTTTAAATATGTAATATGCTTTAAATTTGCAATAGCGAAATATATGTTTCAAATTTGTATTAACATAACATATGTTTCAAATTTGTATTAACATAACATATGTTTCAAATTTGTATTAACATAACATATGTTTCAAATTTGTATTAATCAATTATATATTCACCAGCTCCGAGGCCCTGACACAACTGCATTGGCTACCCATCCATCTTCGCATCATCTACAAAATATCTCTACTCACTTATCGAACATTAACTACATTCAACCCCCCTTATCTCCATCATCTCATTCGCCACCGTCACATCCCCGATCTCCTCCGCTCATCTTCTATAATTCATCTCCACCAACTTGTTCACAAATCATCCATCGTCAACCGAGGCTTCTCTCATGCCTCGCCCGCCGTCAGGAATAGCCTGCCCCCCATCATCCGGTCTCAGCCCACGCTCGAGCTCTTCAAGCGCCAGCTGAAGACCCATCTCTTCAAAAAGTTCCTTGAAGACTCAAGGCGCCTCTGACGCTACGCACAAGGCGCCATAGAAATAAACTATTATTATTATTATTATTATATTTTTAAAATTTGTATTAATAAATCATGAACAAAACTTTGAATTCTTTTTACAAACGCTTGCACCTTTTTAAAAGATTAAATTTACATAAAAATTGTCTTTGCAGAAAATCACCCTCGAAATGTGAGAAAAAACTGTCATTTAAATTCAACGCAATTTGAAACTAAAATATTAAAAACTGATGTAAATCTAAAAAATTCTAAAATCCCATTTGTTGGCTCAAGAGACGGTTTAATTTCTTATCATCTTCATTAACATGAACTTTGAAGCGTTTTTCAACATTTAAATGATTTGTTTTTCAAATTAAAAAATTCCACATGTCTGTCCAGCTTGATTAATAAACTGAAGACCTTGTTTTATTGTTTAAGGAGGAAATAATATGCCAAGTAAGTAAATAAAAAAGTATAAGTTCGGAAACCTACTTAAAAGCAGTGTAAAGTGTTCCAACAGTTTAAAGGATTAAACTTCAACTTCGATTTATTTTGACATTATGCGTGGTCGTTGCAGCAGAATTATTTCTTTGCTAATTGTGGTGTGGAACGATTTTTAATTGTGTATATTATTAAATTAGTGCGCATTATTTATGTAATTAATCAAGTTGCAAATTATTGAGTTTATAATAGCATACAGTATGCGTCTTTCGTATTTTTCATTAATTCTGCTTATCAGTGCTTGCGCTCCGGGCACCGCTGGCGTTCTGATGATGATCATGCATGTTTTGGTAATTGCGTAAATTTGTATTTAAATTATTTTCATTTTTTAAATTTATAAATTTTTTAAACTAATGTTTGTTTGTATATAAAAAAAATTTACAGACACTTTTGCAGAAATAATCGATGAAATTATTTGCAGATGAATTGCATTGGTTCTTGAAGGAAGATTTGTTTTTATTTGTTCTCAATTAAATTTAGGATTAAAATTAAATTTATACGTTCTGATGTTCTTTTGTATTTATAGCGATAATAGTTTAACTAGGTTCTAATTAATTCATTTGTTTTTATTTGTTTTTAATTCAATTAATAAATTATAACTTTTCTATATATTTATTCTAAATTTTCTATTCATTCTAAATTTTTTATTAATTCTAAATGTTCTATTAATTCTAAATTTTCTATTAATTCTAAATTTTCTATTAATTCTAAATTTTCAATAAATACTAAATTTTCTATTAATTCTAAATTTTCTATATATTCAATTAAAAACTCTACTCACTTTAACAAAATGCCATTGCTTCAACAGTTGCTCTTTTAAACTCCATAATTAATGATGCTGAACAAAGGAGTCATTTATTTGTAGGAAGCCAATTAATAACGCAGTTATTTCCGTTATCCACAAACCATATTTATTCCTATCTATTTCCTGATATTAAGAAAGTCAAATAATAATTCATAAATCCAGCCTGACATGGCATTACCCTAAGACATTAAGACTAAGACCTGAGACATTAGAAATGTCAGAGATACAAGTAGCGAAAACATTTGTAATTTTTAAATTTGAGTTTTTAAAGATGCATGTTTGTCAAATGGTTGAGTTTTTGCATGCGGCTGTCGGTCGATATTTCATTTTGTTATTTCATAGCCAGACGATTAGGACGATGCAGAGGTAACGATAGAAGTCGTAATGTGTCGTCATGTTCGACACCCAGCCTGGTGGCGCATTCTGATTCTAATTTATATAAAATGGTAGATTAATCGATTAAAAAGTGCCTTCACATAATATACTAAAAAATCGGCTAAATTAAATTTTAAAAAATATGGAGAATAATTACTCAATATTGGGACGATGAACAGTTTAATGACAAAAGTAATGATATTAATAATTACTGAAGTTCATTGAATGGAGAAATATCTTGTAGTTATTCTGTGGTTTGAAAATGTATTTACTTGCTAAGTATTCATCAATCTAATTTCTTGTTGTATATTTAAAGAATTTTATTGGAAATTATTAATTATTACGTTAATATTAATGAGGATGACGGTGACGATGAAGACGACGATAACGGCAATGCCGATGATGATAACGAATGGTGAAGATAAAATGAAATCTTGGCGTTGTGTTCTGAATCTGTAGCAGAGGAAGATTGAGAATCGTGATAAGAAGACAAATTTGTCTGAAATTGGAAGAATAATTCAACTGAGCTTATGTATTAATACAAAACATAGCAATGAGTTCATGTATTTATACAAAATATTTCAACGAGTTTATGTATTTATACAAATCATTTCATCGAGTTTATGTATTTATTCAAGATATTTCAGTGAGAAATGATAGGAAATAATGCAATTATTGGGTGATAATTCTGCGAATTAACGACATACTAAATAATTAAGCATTAATTTTAATTGTATTGATTATAAGCCATCCGACGATCAACAAAAGAACTCAAGTGACACAGAATACAATCCCAAACAATTAAAAACAGAAGGAAGAAATAGATTAGAAAACCGCAAATGAAGGGTCGCATTTGCAGTGAAAGAGGTTATTAAAGTCTATTTCGGCTTTTAAATAAAGAAATTTCAAATGATTAAATTGTTTAATGTTCTGGACGCAAGGAATGGGGAGTTGTTCCTAATATTACCTAATACTTTCCTAATATTACTTAATACTTTGTGGGAATTAATGAACCGGGAGCGCATTATTTGGAAGTTTTGCAAATTGGCAAGAATCGGAAGCCTGATGAAATTGTAAAAGAAGAAGTTAGGAAGTTACTTTTAATATGAGGAGTTCAAGACCTTTTATACCAATTTTTTCAAGTCGGCAGTTGTTTGGCATTACAATGAAGCTACTGAACGAACATGTTAAATCTCTGCACTTTAACCTTCAAATACTTTCTCGGGGTATTCCAGAGTGGGTAGCATCATCGTAAATGTTGTAGCAATGTTAATCCATGTTCTGATTCATTGCTTTTCTCACAAAATTATTCATCATCATCATCATCATCATCATCATCATCATCATCATCATCATCATCATCATCATCATCATCATCATCATCATCATCATCATCATCATCATCATCATCATCATCATCATCATCATCATCATCATCATCATCATCATCATCATCATCACCATCATCATCATCATCATCATCATCATCATCATCATCATCATCATCATCATCATCATCATCATCATCATCATCATCATCATCATCATCATCATCATCATCATCATCATCATCATCATCATCATCATCATCATCATCATCATCATCATCATCATCATCATCATCATCACCGTCATCATCACCGTCATCATCGTCATCATCGTCATCATCGTCATCGTCATCATCATTATCATCATTATTATTATTTTTATTATTGTTGTTGTCGACTTTGTCGTCGTTGTCGTCATTAATCAAGACTATTACATCCATGAGTTAAGCGAAAAATGAAATTTAAGAAAGATATAAATCCGAACAAAGTTGTTTTTGGGAGAAGTCAAACTTTGAATTGGAAACGTCAAAAGGCGGGAAATAAATCATTCCCTTTCAATGATGTGTTATTATTTGTTGTTATTTGTTATTGCTTATAATAATATATGTAATATATATATATTTGCTATTACGTTTAACAATTTACCAAAATCTAATATTATAATAACATAATATAACAATAATATGTAATATCATAATAATATAATAATAATATTATGATAACGCACGTTTAAAAGTTAAACATTTAACATCCGATTAATGAAACGTTTGATGCAACTGCTTTTGAAATAAACATTGAGCTTTCTTAAATGTTTGTTAATGTCAAACTTTTAATTACATATTTAATTATAACATTCGTTTAGTAAAAGTTTCAATTGCGTTTTATTAATTGGATTGAATTGAAAGGTGCTGGTGAGTTCACATGTCATTTAAATATTTATTCTTTTCTTTTATTTCAAATTTGTTAATGAAATTCATAAATATTTTAATGAATTACCTTCTAATTATAGTAAACTGAGAGCGCGTGTTCCCTTCTATAATTTACCGCTTCAACTCTGACGTTTTTTTTGTACTGATCACGTGGCTTTGAAACGTCCAATCATGAAGGGTCAGCTGATGAAGCCCTTCTGTGATAAATACATGTGGAAATGTAGTTGGATGATTGAAGATGAATTCACCTCTTGAAATGGCGAACCTTTTTAAAAGTGGTTAAACGCATTCATCTTCAAAGTCAACTCTGTTTTCAGCACAAGAAAATACTTTCACGGTAGACTTGCAGAATTATGAGAAACAAGAAATACTCGACATGTCGTCATGCAATATTTGCTTTTGCGCAGACGCTTTCGATCGCTTTTCAAGTGTGACTAATTTTGGTTCGTGGATGTTTTCAATCATTCTTGTTGAGCATCAATTTAGTTTCAAGAGTTTCAATTAGCGACGATGAACTCGTGATCGTCAATTTCCTTCTGAATTCAATTGATGAATTTAATTGATGAATTTAATTGATGAATTTAATTGATGAATTTAATTGATGAATTTAATTGATGAATTCAATTGATGAATTTAATTGATGAATTTAATTGATGAATTCAATTGATGAATTTAATTGATAAATTTAATTGATGAATTCAATTGATGAATTTAATTGATAAATTTAATTGATGAATTCAATTGATGAATTTAATTGATAAATTTAATTGATGAATTCAATTGATGAATTTAATTGATAAATTCAATGGCTGCAGGCAGTTCAGGTCAGTTACCTGTTATCATATTTTCGAAAGAAGATGATTCTTTTTATACCTGATTTTGTATCAACAGCAGTCACAACAGGAAAACATTGAAGAATATTGAATAATAATAATAATAATGATACTGATAATAATTTTATAATGATACTGATAATAATTTTATAATGATACTGATAATAATTTTATAATGATACTGATAATAATTTTATAATGATAATGATAATAATTTTATAATGATAGTGATAACTTTTTTTCTCCAATTCCCAATTCCTAATTTTCTCATTCCTGCTCGTGAAAATGATGATTTACTGGCTCTTGTAGGGTGCTCCCCAATTCTATTTCTTTCCCTTCAACTGCCGACAAAAAGTTCCAAAGTAATAAATAGTATAATACGTGATAATACTTCTATGATGTATATAATACACTTTCAAATAATTAGTAACAAATATTTTTGGTAAATCAAACGATTTTTAAAATTAAATTTACGAAACTTCTTTCAAATTAGTTTCATTTTATTACACTGAAGAAGGAGATGGATGGTTTTGTTTCATGAAGAATTTCTTTCAAGTCAACGTCCACTTCGCTTCTCACGAGAAAAGAGACATGAACTTGAAAATAAAATTAATAATGGTCAACATTACTCAATATTTTTTAATATTACATGATCCGAAATCCACAATAGTATGAACAATATTCAACAACAACAGTATGAACAATAATAAGAGTTAAACTTAATGCATCAACAAGGAAGTGACAAAAATGGGGTGACTTAATTTAGTTATTAATAATTTAATATATATATATGCACATAATAATAATAATAATAATAATAATAATAATAATAATAATAATAATAATAATAATAATAATAATATAATAATAATAATAATAATAATAATATAATAATAATAATAATAATAATAATAATAATAATAATAATAATAATAATAATAATAATAATAATAATAATAATAATAATATAATAATAATAATAATAATAATAATAATAATAATAATAATTAATTGATAAAGCGCCATGTGCGTAGCGTCAGAGGCGCCTTGTGTCTTCGCTGTCCCACGAAGTCCTGAAGAGATGGGTCTTCAGGTGGCGTTTGAAGAGCTCCAGGGATGGCTGGGCTCTGACGGTAGAAGGAAGTCTGTTCCAGACAGCTGGAGAGGCGTACGAGAAGCCTCTGTTTGGGAGGGATGATCTATGTACCGGTTGATGAAGTTGAGTAGCTGACAATGAACGAAGACCAGATGTTTGGCGGTGATCTAGTAGGTGATGGAGATAAGGTGGGGTGGATGTTGCTAAAGTGTGATATGTCATGAGGGCAATTTTGAAAGTGATACGACTATGGATAGGCAGCCAGTGCAATTTCTTCAGAGGGTCCATGCTATTGAGGGTAGAGTTGATGAAGACGAGCTTGGCAAGCTTGTTTAGGATGCGTTGCAAAGATTGAATTAAAGAAGCAGATGTGCCATAAAGAAGAGAGTTACAATAGTCTAAGCGAGAGAGAACAAGGCAGCGTGCAAGGGCGGAAGTTATATCAACGGAAAGTAGAGGACGGATGTGCCGGATAGCCCAGATGAGGTGATTGCAGGATTTGATAATAGAAGCGGAATGTTCTTTAAAGGTGAGATATGAATCAAAAACAACACCGAGGAGCTTGAGGGTAGTAGAGGAAGGAAGGAGGGTGCCAGCGATGCTTATAGAAAGAGGAGGCGACAGAGTTTTGAGGCGAGTGGGTGTGCCAATAAACATAATTTCAGATTTCTGAGGATTCAGTTGGAGAAAGTTAATGAGATGCCAATCATTGATGGTTGTGAAAAGCAAAGGTCTCAAGACAGAGCCTTGAGGAACACCGGCGAGTAGTTCAACTGGAGGGGAAGAGTGATCGCCTAGTTTTACATATTGGGTTCTGTTGGAAAAGTAAGATTGTAGCCAGGAGAGTACAAGGCCATTGATTCCAAAGTCAGACTGAAGTCTCTCCAATAATATCTGGTGGTTTATGGTATCAAAGGCAGCCGAGAGGTCGAGTAATGTACATATTATTATCGCTTACCGCTTATATATATACTAATATGCATATTATATTATAACTATAATTATAACAATTTAATTTCAAAACATTCCAGCGGGTAAACACATTTTCACCATTTTTTGAATTTACAATCACATTTTGGAGGCTCTTATATACTTAACATATTTTTCACTTAATTTATTTATTTGTAAGAGTTTATTAATAATAATTATTTATATAATATTTATAATAATAATAATAATAACTAATAATTATTAATAATTATTAATAATAATTAATAATTAATAATTATTAATAATAATTAATAATTATTAATAATAATTAATAATTAATAATAATTAATAATATTAATAATTATTAATAATAATTATTTATATAATATTTATAATAATTATTATTAATTATTATATATATATTATATAATATTTATAATTATTAATAATTATAATTAATATATATAATATAATTATAATATAATATTTATATATAATTTTTAATAATTATTAATATAATATTTATAATAATAATAATAATTATTAATATAATATTATAATAATAATAATTATTATTATGTATTTATACGTATATACGTATATTTATAATAATAATAATTATTATTATGTATTTATACGTATATACGTAAATAATAATTAATAATAATTATTAATATAATATTTATATAATATTTATAATAATTATTATTATTATAATTGTATTATGTAAAACTGAAATTAATTTTAGTATTTGTTATTACCAACTCCATGTTCAAACCCTGATGATCGTTGAATGCATCAATCAATAATTTAATAATTCAACGATCAATCAATAATTCAACAATCATTAACAATTTAACTATCAACCAACAAATCATCGATTGTTCGTATATCATTTTCAGGAATGATTTGATATTTTATTTTTTTTCAATTTAAATTGTCATAATAATTTAGAAAACTCGATTTTTATTTTTGTATAAAATTTATTTTAAATTTAATATTTTTATAAAAATTCGTAAATAATATTGAAATAAAGAATGTGAAAAATGTCGAATATTTGGATAAATAATTTATGATTGAAATAAAACGTCAGAATTGGACGAGGGGAATTATTTTGAGTGATGCTTCCAAGATTAATTGATAAGGAATTAAATCAGTTTTGTGTCATCTTTTTCAAAAAATTATAAATTAAACAATGAAAAATAAATAAAATTACTGGAACTTAATACTTAAAAATTAAATGAAATTACAGTTTCCGGTGAAATTCTTTTAATCAGGCACTTTTTATTCAAGAGGAATTTCCTGATCAAGTTTCACTTTTAGCTCCCTCTTGACTCGAAAGTTCAATAATTATTGAATAATTATAATTATTTCTCAACTAATAATTATTTTTTAAACAGTGCAAAGAATTTTAAATACAAACATTATTTCATGATGATGATGATGAGTGACGATGACGACGATGATGACGATTGCAAATGAATGATCTTAAATTCAGATGTCGAAGACGTTTTATGGGAGGTGTTTCATTCATTTGTGAGTAATTAATGCATAAAAACATGTCATGTCTGACGTTTGCATTTCATGGCAATTAACTGAGGAAATCATTTGTTTCTATTAAATTGCCTTTTTTTAAATGAAAATCTTTGAGAAAACCTGCTAAATTTACATATAGCAGTAACGTCTCTTTTATGATGAACATTTTATTGGAAATAACATAACAACTAGCAACAATTGAAAAGTAAACTTGGCACGATATATGGTCACACAATAATAAAATATTATTATTTAATAAAGATTCTCATCTTTAATAAAATATTATTATTTAATAAAGATTCTCATCTTTAATAAAATATTATTATTTTATAAATGTGCTCAACTTTAAAAAATGAACAATTTATGTTGCCGTGATGATATTTCTCTTCTTATTGTGAGTTATTAGTTCTTAATGTGAATTTATTTCGTGTTTAATGTTCATAAATGTCAGAAAGTCATGATGAATCAAAGAGAAAAGACATTTCAATTGATAATTAATGAATTAATACAAGTTAACTTGAATTTAAAAATAAATTTCTTCAAAGCATTCCCTTCCGACTGATCATAAGCTTATAAAACCAATTTGATCATTTTCATGAACTATTTTTTATTTGAGAATTAATAAATTTTCTGTTTATTTCACATACTACTTCATTCCATTGCACGTTTAGGCCTTAAAATATAATCTAAAATTCGAACTATCATATTTCAAAAAGCAAACTTATTTCCTTTTAAATTCATGCTCAAACATTAAAACCTCTTTATTGATTCGCCATTATTTCGTTGATATGCGTATTAATGACTCCAAATAAATAGCCATGTAGACACATAACAATGGTTGCTAAATATGATGTGGGTTATATAGTGATAAGTTATCGTTCCTTTTGGACATTTACCATAAATATGGTGTGGGTTATACAGATAGGTAGTAATCATTCCCTTTGGACAACCACTTGAACATTTTCTTTCCTTAAATAATTTCACAAAGCATAGTGGCCTAACTATGGGTCTGAAGAAACCCGCAACTTAGTCGAAAACCGAAAAATTATATTTTAACTTTTTTTGTTTTTATTTTATTTACTTACATTTTGCGCTAATCACATCAGATTTACAAGTTTAATTTTCGTTAACGGAAACATTAAAACCAACAAATTTCTAGAAACTTTAAGTTGATGTATAACATTAAAAAGTTGCAGCGATTGTAATTAACACAGTTTAACATGGCTACGATTGAAAAAAATTGTAAGTCATGAAATGCATTTTTGTTAACATTCACTTGCAACTCCAAATAAAGAAAAGACGCCTAAATTATCGGATTGTTTTTAATCAAAAATCACTGCCGAAGCTTACATTTTGAATGATAGCGAGGACTCCAGAGAAAGATAATCTAACAAATCAAATGAACTGGAATTGCGAGAAAGTTGTACAGACAACTGAAACACAGCCATGGTTGATGACAGACATTTTGAGTCCCTAGGCATAGCAGCCGAGGCACCTATATGAATTTTTTATTACTTGACAGTATTAAAAATGTTCAAGCTTTAACATCTGGTGTGCATTGAATGGAATCTCATAATCTAATTTTGTCGTGCGTTGCAATCTGACAATATAAGTTACTCCTAACCCTTCGCGTCCTGAAATCAAAATCCCGTTTTGTCATTTGAAGTTACGCCACTGACAAAGCACGTATAATATTGTTTTGTTCGACTCAATAAAAATATTTTAAAGAAAATTAACTATTACGGGTTTTACTGTTGCGGATGTGATTGCTTCCGGTGTTATTGTTAAATGTTGTACATGATAGTATAAGGTAATAGCTGGACGAACCACTTTGCAAATTGAATTATTTTCCCAGAACACGTCGCTAGTTCTTCTCAGGTTGGTTGGTGGTGATGAGAACCGAAAAAGAAGGAGATGAAACGAGACACTGACGAGGATGTCTGTAGAGACACATCGGTGCAAGTGGACAACGTGGAGGATGGTTTCGTATTTTTCACTTGATTTAATCCAAAGTCTCTAAACATTGTTCTATTTTTGTTCTAATGTTGAATATTGACTGTTGAATAAAATGGTTAAGACTTCGCCTTTCACGATGGCAGCGTAGATTCGAATCCTGTTGCAGGAACACCTTCCTAATTGTTTAGTCATGTAACTGACGTTAATAGACAATTATATTACCCCACAATACTGAGTTATTGATTTGTTTCTGCAAATTTATTTATTTATTTATTTGATTATAGTCCTTTGCATAACTGAGATGATTTGGACTTTAGTTAGTAATTTAAAATAATGAAAAGTATTAGTTTCTGCAAATACCACGACACCTTTTTATTTCCATATTTACTCGTATAAGTACGAGTTGTAATATAATAAGTCATGTAGTTTACATAACATTGGGTGGACCAATTAGCGACACATTGTTTCCTTCGAGCTTCCTTTGAGTGTCATCGGAGTTTTTATGTGCAAACTTGAATTCTTCGTTTATGTTTTTCGTGCGTATAAAATGACTTCAAGAAATGAATAAATGAATGAATATTACTTCGGCTTGTTTGATTCACTTGAGAAGGGTTAAACCCTCGTCAAACTGAGTTATTACAGGTTGCAATGGAAGCCGCTAATAAAGGTTGATCTCTGAATTTCGCTTCCCTTTAACTTATGAATGTCTTACAAATTGGATTGATCGTACTAGTCCAATTTAATGTCTCAACTGTTGCACATAAATGTTCGGAACGCATCACTAAAACTGCAGATGATGCACTTCAATGAGATTAATAATTAAGTTATCCAATCATTGGAATTTATTGACGTGCTGCAATCGCTATCACTTACATGTAATAATGAGTAAAGCAAATGTGTAATAGTGAGTTACGCCATATTTAATAATCAATAACTCTTTTATGTAATACTTAGTAACGCATACAAATAATAATGGTTAACGCTCACGATAAAAAGGATAAATGTCCACTGAAGGGCTTAAAGTTGAAATAAATAAATGGGACCCACATTCAACACCAGGTAAACGTTAACATTCTTTTGTCTATTTTTTACTTTAAAACAAAAAATATTCAATTTTAAAATCAAATTGTTGAAAATAATAAATATTCATTATTAAAGCAATTTGTTGAGCTTCCATTGTTTCATTTCAAAAAGTCTGTTTTTAAAATTTCATACGAACAAAAAACAACAAATATTGGATTAAGATTAAATATAAGTGGCATTTACATGAAATTTTAAATTTAAAATTTTTTTTTAATTTTATTCATTTTATTGCTTATTTATTAAATTAAATTAAATAATTGTACTCTAAATCAATTCTTCAATTTAAAAATAACGTAGAAGCTTAAAAATTTTCCATTTTGTTTCCGTTCTTCGAAGCTTCACAACTGAGTTTTTGTAAGTATTTTTCAATGAAATTTTTTTGGTTTTGAATCAAATTTATTTATTTTTGCATATTTGTTAATTCAATAATCAATCAGGTTGTTGACTAGTTATATTGGCAGCAACCAACGAATTAACTGACAGTTGCGATAAATTATAAAAGTTAATTTGGCATAATTATTATATACCTCAATATAAATAATTAAGCCAGTAAATATATAATGAATGAATTTTAGTAGCATGAGAGCGACGAAGAACGACTAACCTGCAAACAGATTGGTGATGAGGTTGGCAGGCAAACAGAAGAAAACAACGAGGATGTCCGCAACGGCCAAGTTGACGATGAAGCAGTTCGTGACATTTTGAAGCCTCGGATTTCTGACCACCACGCATACGACCATGACGTTGCCAATGACACCCACGATAAACACCAGGCTGTAGGAACTGGCAAACAAGATGGCTGTTACCAGCGGCTGTTTGAGGATAGGGAAGAAGGTGACATTCTTCGCCACGAAGTCGTCTTTCAATTCTTCGCTTGAGTTCAACGTTTCATCCATCGTCGTCGTCGCCTCGGGACTTCCACTAGGAAGCCAATTTATGCTCCGCGGAGGCGTTCCTTTGGCGTTCGTATGTTATAATGTGCTATTCCATTGTAACATGCTATCAGGTATCAGACATGGGGCTGTATTCTGACGACCTTATTTATTTTTTGAGGTCAGCAAAAAAAAATAATAATTCACTAGCTTACAAGTTCATTTAATAATGCTTAGGGCTGCTTATTTAATTGGTTAAAATCTTTTTAAACGATTAATCGGTAATTTTTCAATTTATTTTAATTTTTATTTGAATTTTTATAGTAAGATAGTGAGTGAATTGCCGAAATAGCAGGTATCGAAAATAATGTGACAGTTAAGCATCTCAGGGAAATGTTGAGCATTTCGTTTATAAGCTAAATAAAAAATGAAGGTTAATATAATATGCCAAATGTTCTTGGCAAAGTAGTCGATGGCAACAAAGTTCACTACAGTAGACAATTTGCTTTCTGTGCTTCAAATACGTTGCTATCGTATCAGCTTTGGCATATCCTCTCAAATACCAAAACGTTGCCGACAGTGACCGGCAGTTCTGAATATCAATTGCGAATTTCTTAGACAAACAAGACTGTAAGCAACAAACTTTCTGCAGACTTGAAAGTCCCTTTACCTGTGTTTAGATGTATTGCCGGTTCAGGAAGTCCGATTTTAATTGTGGAAGATGAATGACCGCGGACACTGCTACGGACAGCTCTTCAAAACCGAACCTAAAACTTGCAAATTGTCGCCGCACAATCGACACTGTGATTGCTGAGATGTACAAAGAAAGGTTAGCAGAGCATAAAAAAGTTGTGGAAAGTATTGACAGCATGCCCAATATAGATGACTGCTTGTGCTATTAAATGTTTATTAAACGGTTTATTAAAAACTACACTGTTATACTATAATTAAATTAATTCAGAATTTTTTAAACAAATAAACAAGTTTACAATGGTTTGAGTGGCACGATTGATTGTTTTAGCTAACTAAGGTCAGGTGATTGTGTTTAGTGTTCACTGACTAATGCAGAGATCGCAACACGAACGGCTATAAGTTGATGGAAAAAATGTTGGAATGTGTTATAATTAATCAAATTTAACCAATTAAAATAAATTTCGATCATTCTTTAAAGAAAATTTTAAACGTTCGCAGCCCTAATAATGTTAAGGATGGTTAGCAAATGATAACAATAACGGTTTGAACAAGCACATGATGATCTTTAAGATACATTATGTAACAAATACTAGCAAGCATTAAAGTGTTAAGTTTTACAACCGGAGTTTTGAAATAAATACAATTTACTAAATTTTTGCTTAATAGTTGGCACCCTCCTTCCTATCTTGACTAACCTCTAAAATACCTGGAGTTGTTTTCTTTAATTAAAAGTTATTTTACAGGTGTAACACCTGCTTTGTTTGAATGTCAAGATGTGAGGGATTAAGTTGTTAAAAACAAATTTCATGTTTGCTCAAATAATTTGTTGATAACAAATATTTATAATAATATAACAATTTATTAACTGACTAGCAAGTAATAACTGTTATGTAATTGTTAGTACATAATGTTCAGAAGCACGTGTTGCTAATATTCCCATAGAACAGTATTGTTATAACCGAGCAATAAATAATTAAGTTTGTTGTAACACTTGGCTTTTTCTTATATGATGTTCTCCTGTTTTTGCTATAAAGATGGTCCAACAAACACTCTCAGAATCCAAAACAGCCTGAAGTTCAAGATACTCAAATCCTCATCGCGATTGTTCACTTCAGTTCTAAGCTTTAATAAACTTTCTCAACAGCTTACTAGTTTGAGGACCCCCGGGTTATTTCAATGTATTCACTTGTTACAATACGCTCACATATTGCTAATATATATGTATTCATAAAAAAAAAATATTTACACATTATTAATATATTCATACACATATTCACTAATATATTCACCGAAGAAGGAATTTTCGTGGCCAACCTTTGAAAAAACAAGGTTCATCTTGTAAACCATCGTTGAATAATTTAAGTTTGTCCTCTTACTAAATTATGTTAATTAGTGTTTATTAATATTTATGTACATGGAACATCCTCGTGAAGTCTCTCGGTGAAAGCAGCATCAATCGCGATTAACGACGATTAATCCTCTGTGATTAGGAAGTTCATTATTTTATACAGTTTGAAATCATTTTATTTTATAACATAAATTCATTTTTTAAATAATATTTATGTATATTATTCAGCATCAACAACAGATACAATTTTATGTATGACATTCAATTTAGTCATTCAATTACATATATTAAAAATGTAATAAAATGTCATTAAATATTTAGTAGCTGTTAAATATAAAATATTTTCTCATTTTACCACATTTTATCCAAATAAATCAAACAGAAAATATGATGGTATCACCTCACGGTTAATAATTCATGTCGCATTGTTGGCCTAAATTTCTATCTTTTTGAAATTTTCTCAAGAAGAATATTCGTTGTTATTACTAATAAATATTTAATAATTAAAACGTGCGTGCTTTAAAGACTGACTTCTAAATGTTTCTTGTTAAAATACTTTTGTTTGCTGCAAGGAATTCTCAAAATAGTTGTAAAGTTTCAATTTTTTCAATTTTCAGAATTGCTTTCCACAAGAATCGTACCTGTCGCCACCATTTCTCAAATTTTCGTTAAAGAAATTTTCTTAAAAGCGACTTATAAAACATCCACATTTTGTCCAAAAGTTCAGGAAACTGTTCAAGTGTTTGTGATAATTCTGGATTTAAGATTATTTATGATTTTAACAATATTCTTTAATTGTAAATGATAATATTCAATTTGCTTTGGTATTAAATAAATTCTTGCAATAATTTTTAAATCCCCAAAAAAGTCTAAAACATTCAAAAGTAGCTTTCACCGAGTAATTGAGTTTCGATTGGTAATCCAATCGATTGAAGTTTCAACATCGTCATCATCATCACTGGCGCTTCATCTTCATCTCTGAAACTTCAACATCATCATCACTTAAGCTTCAACAACATCATCATCATCATCATCATCATCATCATCATCATCATCATCATCATCATCATCATCATCATCATCATCATCATCATCATCATCATCATCATCATCATCATTCATCATCATCATCATCATCATCATTCATCATCATCATCATCTCATCATCATCATCATCATCATCATCATCGTCATCATCATCATCGTCGTCGTCGTCGTCGTCGTCGTCGTCGTCGTCATCGTCATCGTCATCGTCATCGCCATCGCCATCGCCGTCGTCGTCGTCGTCATCGTCATCAATGAAGTTTGAACATCTTCGTCACCGAAGTTTCAACATCATCATCATGACTGACGCTTCAAAGTCAGCATCGAGACTGAAGTTTGTAGGTTCATTTCATGCTTCATACAAGCGACTTAAAATGATCATAAGTTGAAAGATGAGCATTTGGAAGAGAATTCATGCAAAATTAGTTTTCTAAGGATGCCTTGAAACTCGTGACTCAATTTCACAAATTTTTGAGCTCATTTTAATTTTGTTCATTATTTTATTCAATGTTATTACAATATATTATTACAATGTATTTATTAAATATTGTTACAACATATTATTATCAAGTTAAATACCGTCATTTTATTGAATATCATGTCTTTTTAAGGAACTATATTTTTTTTTAACACATCGTTTACATAAATTAACGTAATAACAAAATCATCAATCATGAAATCTTTCTTATAAAAGTAGATGACGACTTCAATAAAAAGATTTAGTACCAGAGGAAGAAAAAAATCAAAGTTTTATTTGGCCACTTTTGTCATCAGACAACTTTATTAATCCAACTTAACCAAATGAGATAAATTGCACACTAGATGTTTAATTAAAAAGTAATTATGAATTATAATTATAACAGCGTTAATACGCTTAGTTCACGTTGCGACCGAGAGGGTGCGTTCTGTGTACATTGAAGTAATTAGAAGCACAGTAGGATACAAGGATCTTCGTGTGTTTGTTTCGAACGACTGAACAGTTGCACCGAGGAACTGCATCGAAATTCGACAAAAATCAACTTCTCCGTTGAAAGGTCTCCGAATCCAAAGTGAGTTGAAAAGTTTGTACCTGACTTCCCATTCGTTCGAGTTTATCGACGGCATTCTACTTGCGGTCTCAGCATAATCAACAATGCAATTAACCAACACACATGCACACACGTCAACGCTCATTTAGAGGATACATTGTTTTCAGATTGCATTTCAATCGCATTCTTTTCAATCGTAATGATTTCAATCACATTATGTGATTGCACGAACTTACATCCATTCTCGGGGCTCAAGTTTCTGTCAGCTAAAACATGTTCTTATTACATTCATTGATTCATTTCAACATTGGGTATGAGGCAGTAATTTAACATCAATGAAATAAAACTAGAATCTATGGTAAATTGTTTATTGAATTTACAAATTATGAAGTTAATTTATGAAAATTATGTCCGTGAATTTATCATTCGTTGACGTTTCTAAATCAATTGGTCATGCAATGCTGTCTCTTCAAAGCAATTGACCGATTCGTCGCTTGCTGAAGACTATATAAAGACTTGTCATCAATGTTAAGCTGTTAATAACTATTAAGTCCACATAAATTAGTTGGATATTGTAATGAATGAGTTATAAACATGTTCTTGGCAACAGGTTATGCGGATAACTCAAATTATAAAGTCAGATGCTCCTCCAATTAGTCGAAGAAAGAGCTACATCGAGATGGAGAACAAAGCCGCTGAAATGTTCGACACCTGCGTCAGCTCAACACCAGTCCTCCTCAACCATCTCCAGTATCCATGCGACCCTCCTCAGGAGCAGACCTACGTTCCCATTGCCCACAACATCCGAACATTCGTGGCTGGAAAACACAAACGACGATTGGTTCAGAAGTCGGGAGATTGCAACGTCACCAACTGCAACGTAACGAAAAGGAAGCAGAAATATCTCGTCGACATTTTTACCACTTTAGTCGATATGAAATGGAGGTACCACATTGGATTGTTTGCCGCAGCTTTCGTGGTCACGTGGTGCCTCTTCGGCTTGATCTGGTTCTGCATAGCAGTAGCCCACCAAGACCACATCAACTTCAACAACGAAACTTGGGCAGCGTGCGTCGACCACGTGTACGACTACCCAACAGCCCTGTTGTTCAGCATCGAGACTCAAACCACGATCGGTTACGGGTACCGTGTCATTCAATCTGAATGCGGATTTGCAATCTTCATCTTAATGTTACAGTCGTGCGTGGGTCTGTTTATACAATCTCTAATAACGGGCATCATATTTGCCAAAATTTCGCGTCCCAAGGGTCGCTCCCAGACCATTATGTTCAGCGAAAAGGCCGTCATCTGTAAGAGAGATAACGAGTTCAACTTGTTGTTCAGAGTAGGTGACATGCGAAAGTCGCACATCATTGGCACCTCTATAAGAGCTGTCTTGGTCAAGAACAGGTTAACAAGCGAAGGAGAATCTATCCCTTTGTGTCAGTTTCCTCTTCAACTCGAGACTGAAATGAGCCAAGCAGACAGCTTCGTGTTTTTGATTTGGCCAGTCACTGTCGTCCACCGAATCAATGAGAAAAGTCCCCTCTGGGGTCTTTCCTTGGAAGGATTGCTAAAAGAACATTTCGAAATAATTGTTCTTCTTGAGGGAACAATCGAATCGACTGGCATGTCGACCCAAGTGAGAACTTCTTACATTCCAATCGAGATCATGTGGGGTGAACGATTGGTCCCATTGTTGACCTTTCAACTTGAAAATGGTCGCTACGAGATAGACTACAAGCAGTTCCACAACACGACCCCTATGCCAATGCCTGAATGCAGTGCCAGGGAGTATGCAGAACGATTGAAACAGGGAGTCGAGGAAAACCCTGACGAAGAGAAAGGTCAAGAGTATTTGGCTTGCTTCACTGCTCCTGCCATCAGAGACCGTGGGCACACCTTTACATCGAGGTCCCTACACAACTTATTCCACAAAAAGAAAACAGATAAACACGGCTTAAATGCTCATAGCAATGAATCACATAAGAAAACTTCAAAAAAATCATTTGCGAATAAAAAGAACTTCTCCGAATCTGAATTTTCAGCTCCCAAAAACAAGTTTTTGTTCCGCAGCTCGGAGAATATTGCCAACATGGTCACTGAAAATGAAATGGCAGAGAAGCAAGATGGCGCCAACAGGAAGGTGCTGTTTCTAAGTTGTGATGACGTGTTCAAACAAGAAAATGGAGGAGACACTTTCTTATACCTGGAAGAATTTATTGGAAAAGAGAAGTCTTAGGTCTCACTCATATTTCGTTCACCGGAGCAAACACTAACTGGCGACAACCCATTTTTGATCGATGAGCTGCGGGCCTTAACAGCTGCTGTCAATTGTATTAATATTCGGATTTGTTAATCTTCCAAATAAAGATATACATCTCTTTTTAATTATTTGTATTCCGAATTCATGGCTAATCAAATATAAGGGATGTTGATTTAATTAAATTTACGATTTAAACGCTTTGAGTCATTGACAAGATTGCAATTACATAATGGGCGAGACCGTGGCTTGATGTTGTTTGTTTGGGTCGTATGTTTCAGCCTCAATTTCTATGGTATAAAAAAAACTTGAAAAATAAAATCCTTTTATAAATAACATTTTGTTGAATGTATAAAAACATTAGCATACCTAATATTAACCGTGATTTTGAATATTTTTGCTTTGGTTACAACCTGATATCTCAAAACTTTAACATACAGTCCCGGTCTTCCAAATTTTTGTGGATGCTAGATTTTATAGAATTATATGCTAAATAATTCTTTTTAATTTTTCCTCAAAAATAAAATGACATAGAAAAGGTCTTCAACTCAGAATTTAAAATATGTGCAACCGCAAAAATTCTTGTTCCAGTAGGACGTCTAAATCGTGATTTGCTCAGGTTCAAGGACGGATTTAGGAGGGGCATGGCTCTTCCCGTCATTTGAAAAATATAAGAAAAAAATAAGTAAATCTATTATAAAATACGAATTAATAAAAAAATTTAACTCAAAGTTTAGAAATGTACAATGTATTTTAATTTGTTTAAAAATTATTTTGGCAATTTACCACTTTCGGCGAAAATTTTAGTATCTATGCCCCCCACTGGTTCCAGTGAGTGGCACCCCGCCAAATTGTTCTAGATTCGCCTCGCCCTTGCTCAGGTTACAGGACTTCACTTTGGGAGAGGAGACAAAGTTTAGTTTAGGACAACGCAAAACTTGAATGATTGCATTTCTGTCTGTTTCAATATTTGGAAATACTTTGGATCTTTTAACCTTTTGCCTTAGTCTTTTGAAGAAACCACCCCACTCCCCGCGAATGTTGGCTAGAAGCAAAAAAAGCTCTTTAAAAGGTCGTCTGCTCAAGTTTTCAAGGTTTGCTCTTCCCCTAGAAAAAACTAAAACGACGCCCTTCACGTAATTTGATTTTACGGAAAATAGATTAGCGAGATAGAAAACGCAGTTCTTTTATTATAAACCCAACATTATTCCTATGACTGAATCGTTATATTGATGCGATAATAGCTACTTAATATTTACTTAATTATTAATATTTTCTCCGTCGCAATTTCCCTCCAAGTAAAAGATAAAATGGAATGAGATCATCTCAAAAGATGTGGTGCCAACAAAACGCCCGAGAGTGATTACAAACTAATAACACCACATTTTTTAGCGCCAACATTTTTCCGAATGAAGAAAATCTTAGAATTTAACCTCAAATAGCTATTTTCAGGTCTTTTCTCAAGTTTTTCACTCAATCAAGAAACTTTAGCATACTATCTTTAGGTTTAAGATTAGCTTAGTTCGTTTCTTACCTAAAATAACTAGATGTTACTTGGGTTGAAGTAGAATATTTTGTATTGAAATTTGTAATATGAATTTATGTAATATTAATTCATGTGGGTATTATTTTACTATAAGATATATACATATGGTTAGACATGGCTATTTCCACCTCTTGTTCAGTAGGAATTTGACAATTTTTTTTGCTTATCCACAACAAGCTAATGTTAATATTGAAGTAATGCTTCCCCACAAAATCTTATATAGGAAATATCATTTAAAATTTGTATTGAAACAAAGCAGCTATGGATATGCACTTATTCCCACTTGTCAAATTTAAATTTGAAGACCATAATTTAAAATATTCTATTTAATTACAAATAAAAAGCTTCATCACATCAGAACGACTTCCTCGACGCAAGCGAACTCTGCGCCTTCGACGACAACGTTTTCATCGGACACGAGTTCGCGTTTTCTGTCGGGAACGTTTGAAAATTCTTTCGTCTTAAATTTCTGCACATTTCCAGAGAGGATGCCGTTCAATTTGTCTTTGCGATCCTTCAAGTGAGTCATCATGTGTCTCTTGAGATGGGCCTTGAGAAAGAATCCTTTTTGACACAAGTTGCATACGTGAGGTTTCGTGTCTTCGTGAAACTTCATGTGCACGTTGAGAGAGCCTTTGGTGGCATAGCTCTGTCCGCAAGTCGAGCAGACGTAAGGTCGATAGCCGGTGTGAGAGTTCATGTGCCTCTTCAGAGCTTGACTGTCGGTGAAGCCTTTTTTGCAGATCGTGCAGTTGTGCGACCTCTTGTCTGTGTGAAGTTGAGCGTGCTTCAATAGATTGGCTTTCTGTGCAAAAGGTCTGTTGCATATGCTGCAAACGTAAGGCTGGACCCCCGTGTGAGTCCTCTCGTGTATCTTCATGTAGGACTTCTTACGGAACCTCTTGTGGCAGACTTCGCATTCGTGGGTTTTGGCACCCAAATGACCCTGCATGTGGTCCCTGAAATAAACGTTCACGGCAAAAGACTTCCCGCACACCGAACAGACATAGGGTCTCTGGTTCGAATGCCGAACTTTCTGGTGTTGCAATAAATTAGCTTTGTTGCAGTAGGAATTGCCGCATGAGTCGCATTTGAAAGGCTTCTCGTTGGTGTGAGTTCTTTCGTGAACGACGAGCTTGCTTTTCTTGCCGAACGTCTTTCCGCAAAAAGAACAAGTGAACAGTTCGCGACCGGACGCATCCTCCGAGTCGGACAAACTCCTTCGAACGTCTTCGTACTCGAGTTTCAGAAGAAGAGAGTCGTCTTGATCGAGCACTTCCGACTTTACGAGGATTTGAAGGCATGATATCCTCCTATGAGCTTCTAGGGACTCGATATTTGGGAACGTCAAATTGCACGAACTGCAAAATAATTCTTCCTGAAGATTTATAACTTCAGTCTTTAGAGGCTTGCATGAATCAACCAACATTGTCTTATTTTCTAATAAAAATTCCATATTGATGATGCTGAGATTTGTTGCTCAGAATGAAAAAAGATCTGCACAAAGGCTTTTAAAATCACAAACAAAGTAACTGGAAAACAAAATAAAAACTGTTGCCTGTCCTACATCAATAACATGCAGATTCCATAAGATGAGTTCCAGATGTCATATTTCTGCAATTAGGACAAATCAAGCTCTTATAAGTACATCAAATTAAAATGCTATTAACATCTTAAACACTAAGTTAATGTATCCTCATGCATGAAACAATGCATAGGACAAAGGAAAAAATAAAAGTCTAACTCGGTGAATAAATAAATCTATTTTAATTTCATTATATACTCCATCAATGCATTTGAAAGCAATACCCTTACTTATTTAATGATATATGGTATCTTCATCAGCATAATCAGCAACACAATAGACGAACTCAAGAATACAAAAACAAAAGATAACAGCAGACATTTAATTAAAATCACTATTCACTCTCTGCTGTAATAATTATTAGATCTGATCCAAAACAGATTTATGAGCTGTTGCAAATTCTGATTTTATAATAGGGTCTCATTATTATTACGAATAACCCTAATAGATTTTTTTTAATATTCAAGATATTCAATAGATATTTTTTTAATATTCAAAAATACAAAATTAAATCTCTAAGTCTGCATCGAAACAACTCCTCGGCAAATGTTTAAAAATTTAATAAAAATTGTCTAACCTCGTTAGTTTAAGATCTAGTCCTGCGAATCGATCAAAAAATATAATTACAAAATGCAGTAGTTTTGATTCATAAACATCTCTCTCGAGCCGAAAGCAAACAGCCAAGACTCCGAATCCCACTAAAATAACGGCACTCGGTGACAACAAAGAAATACTGTCTCGGGATACAAGCAATAACCTACTACTTTCAACCCCAAAAGAGGGTGCTCTCTTTTAAGTATTATAACTATTATTTTAAAATAAAAATGTAATGAAACATTAACTTTATTTTAAACTTCACATCTTCAATCTAATTGTGAAGGAAAATGTTGATCAATGAATGTGTTTATTTCAACCCTTGCTTTGTTGAAAGGTAAAAATCTATAAGTGAAAAGAGTCTAGTTACGATCAGGAATGAAGGATTGTTGGATTTCATTCTCTGAAATTCTTGGTATTACAGGGATCAGACATGCTTGATATTATTCAAGAATAACGCCACGTTCTTTGGAGGGGTAAAGAAATGTAAAGCTTCAAATTGCAAGCTTTTTTAAGCAACTAAGTATCGAAAGTTGAATCGGTTATAAAGTTTTAAAAAATACTTTAGCTAAGAGGCAAGAATTTCTCATCAGTTTTTTTTCAAAATTTTGCGACATCTTTTAAAAAAAATCAAATTTATAAAATTGAAACTGGATAAAATAATAATTTGCACCATTAATGCGGTTAGAACTTGCGAAATGTTAAAATAATGTTACATTTGTCTAAGAAGTGCAAATTTCAAGACTAAGCAAACTTTCATTTACGGTTAAAACTTTTTATGGTTAAAAGTTTTTGCAAGTCATAATTTTAGTAAAGAACACGAATTATGAAAGATATGTGATGCACGTGCTAATCTATGAAAGTAATTAAGTGATTAATCAAAACAAATTATTGGATAAATATACGTAAAAAACTTTTATTTTTCCGGAAACTTTAGACGCTTAAAAACTTTTCATGTTTCGCCTCGTTTGTTATGGGTGATACAGACGTGGTGAGTGCTCGGTAGACTTTGTGGGCGTTTGCGTTAGTTAAAATTGTCAAGAGATTTGGCAGTTGATCTAGTCCAAATCATCCTAACTATGCAACGGACTTTAATCAAATAAATAAAAAAAAATTAGTAGTTGATCTTTTCCTAAATGACCCAATCAAAAAAATGGTATTTCAATGTAGTAGAAGCTTATGGAATTTGTCAACTTGATCCTAATAATGTCATTGGCTACTATGCAAGTAATCACCAAACAAACATGTTTTTTTTTGTTAAAGTCTTGTGTTTTCTGCATAAATTTCAATGAAATTATTGGAAATAGTTTATTATGCAAATCGCAGACGATTGTACATTTTCCCTGTTCCGTGTGCCCTCTATCGTAGGGCGCACGCCTATTGGTCAGCTATATGATGCACCAGAAATTGACTAAAGTAGATATCATTTTATTTTCTTTTTGAATATTGGTTGTTTTAATTAGGCGTTATGAGAGCGAAATAAAAAAATCCTGCTTGATATTATTAATGTAAAGCGTCACAATGAATTATGAGTTAGGATGAGAAAATTTGCCATATGTTCAACAATCCTTTTTTTGTCGTATTTTTTTAAAAATATAAATCAAAATTAAAAAAAGATGAATTAATAAATTGCACCATTAATGAGGTATGAACCTGTAATAAGAGCTAAGACGAATTTTTAAAATAGTGTTACATTAATCTAAGTAATTTCAGGATTAAGTAAACATTTATTTAAGCTCGAAACTTAATAGGTCTTAATATAATAAGTAACCTGGAAGTTAGGTAACGCACCTGCTGAAATTTATGAAAGTAATTAAGTGATTAATTTAAAAAATTATTGGATAAATATATTAAATAAATATACAAAAGAAGTACTATTACTTTTGCGATTACTTTTGACGAAAGTCAAGAACTTTGCTTATTAGGGGCCGTAAGCGTCAGCCGTTTGGTATAGGTGATGTGGATATAAGGTGTGCTCTCAGTGGGTTTCGTGGGCGTCTACTCTAGTTAAAATTGTCACGGGATTTGGTTGTTGATCAGTTGATACAATGAAACTTGGCGAAGTTAGAGTTGCGGATGATTCAGACTTTGTAAAACTACGTAATCTGTGCGAAAATCATAATGACTGGAAAGTTGAATACGACAAGAATCATACGACGGTTTGGTCTCGAACCTCTGATCTAAGTGACTTCAAGATGATCAAGGTTATATTTTAGATTGTTGTCGTCTTTATCGACTATACATTTACGTTCGGGGATATGATGTGACATTTGTTTCCACAAAAACTTAATTTCTTATGAATCTGAAGTAGTGATCTGATGTAATTTCATTTTTTTATTAAATTGTAATTTCAGATTAAGGGAGTTTTTTCAGACGTTTCTGCTGCCACAGTTTTTGATGTCCTAAATGACCCAATCTACCGAAAAAAATGGGATTTAAATGTAGTAGAAGCTTATGAAATTTGCCAACTTGGTCCTAATAATGACATTGGCTACTATGCAAGTAATTACCAAACATACACGTTTTTTTGTTAATTCATTAAATGAATTAAAAAGTAAATTATGTTTACCTATCATAATAATTTATATAGTGAAAGTCCCAAAACCCTTAAAGAACAGGGATTTTGTTACTGAGAGATCCTGGTTGGTACTTGGAAATGAATATCTCATCTTTAACCACTCAGTCAATCACGCTGTTAGTTTGTTTTCTGCGGTTGACATTATTTGTTCAATCATTTCAGTGGACAATTTCTCTTTTTTTTAAAACAATTTTAGAGCCTTCCTCCAAAGAAGAATTTCATCAGAGGCATCTCATACCTCACTGGATACCAAATTCTTTCAACTGTGAATGATTCAAATAAAACTGGGACACAGGTCTCTTACATAACCCAGTCTGATCCAAGAGGTTTCCATTAACTTCCTTTTTGCATGTTTTTTTTTGTATAATATCAAATTAAATGTATTGGATAAGTTCTATCAACTTGATAGACTGAGTATCAGATTGGAATATCAAATTGATTTATCATCTAAGCTCTAATGAACATCTCATGTCAAACATCTTCATCACCAGTACATCCACTTAAATTGTCCAAACTGCAGTGGTGGATTTAGGGGGAATTGAGGGCCATGGCCTCCATGATTTTTAAAATTTAAAAATGAATTAAATTTATATTATTTTAGTAATTTATGACTTTTTGGCAAAATATTAATGCCCCACCATCAGTGTTCTAAATCCTCCCTGATGAACTGCACATTACATTTGTAATTTTGCAGGTAAACTGCCATCATGGGCTGTTAATAAGGCCGCAAAGATTGTTGCCCCAAAGGTATTTATCAATTGTTCACTTTTTGAACTCAGGTTCTTACTGGATACAACCTGTTTGCAGGTGCTTTCAAAACTGCACAAGGCCTGCAAAGGATACAACACATGGAAGGAGGCCAACAAACCGGAATGGAAGCCTTGGTTGTTTCCCGAGCAGAACGACCTGCCGAGGATAAACTACGACGACGTCCTCCCTTTTGACTTGAAGGAGTCGACTGAAGTCATCGACGAGACGGAGGCTTTGGAAGACTCAACAGATGAAGACCTGAAGGTCGAGGAATAAAGAAAGCAAACGAGAAATGTCATTCCATTCAAAGTTATTCCTTTTGATCATTATCACAATCCTGTCATTCAGTGTAAGCGCTCTCTGGTAACGGTGTCTATCATTTCCTAGTCTAATAATGAATTTTTCCACTTGTTTGTCTACATTCACGACCTTAAATCTACTTCGAAGCAAGCATGAAGTGTCATGGTCGGCATGGATACGGTCCTATCAATATTAGATATGTGCCTTTTTTGCCATCTTGCAAGACTCATTTGTGTAAGAACTTGATCTTCTCAATTGCTGATTTTTGTGTAATTACTTAATGGTGATGGCATTTATATGCAAATTGCTCATAGCATCTCATTTTGTGTTGGGCATAGATGGAGTTTGAAAACACATCTAAATCATCTATTGCTTGGTTTCTTTAAGTTCTTGACACTTTTTAGAAGGACTACATTTATAAGCAATACCGCTTTGCAAAACTCAGTGACGCTAAAACTCTGAATGTCAGGACAAGACAATGTACAATAAGATTACTTTATTTCATTTTGTAACAAGACATATTAATATTAGTAAAAACTCCTGTCAATTAAGAATAAAAGTTCATCGTGAAGTGATTTTGTGAGAATCATCTTTAAGATGTGATCTACAGTTCAACAAAAGTTTGGTTTTTTACATCAGGAGTTAACTTCAGTGCAGCTTCCGATTTTTGTTGTCTTTAGGTGCGACATAGGAAATTTCACGCGATCTTCTCTTTTTGTTCGTTCCATTGCGACTGAAGTCAAATTTACGAATTGTAGAAAAAGAAGCATCTTATTCTCTTATATTTAATGTAAAGCCACTAACTTCAAGACGACTAGGGCTTCGGGCACATAAAAGTTTTTTGGCTCTGTTTGTTCCGGATCGGTAAGACAACTGGCAATGTATTCGGGCTTGAGGCAGTGGGCCCCTGAGGAAACCATCTTTTCGTAGTCCACCTGAGATAATTTGTGCCATTTATGCAGCTTATTGTGCTCATCATTAAATTATAAGAACGTGATGTTTGGATTCACACAGAAATCCAATGTTTTTAAATATGCTTAAAAGGACATCGAAATGGTGACATGAGACTAGAAATATTGGTAGTGTATGCTTATATAAATACATGCACATTATTGCTGAATCCAATGTTTTGTATATTTGCAAATTTTGTATATATGATATATGAGCAACTGCACTTAATTTGAAAGGCTGAGATAGCCTGTTTTGCAAAGTTGATGCATTGAGAAAGCCTGATGGTAAAAGAACTATGGCCATGGCATGTGCAATAATTTTATGTTGTAAAATAATCCAGTCTTGCGGCTTCAACGTAATTCATCGTGGATGATCCACCAACCGAGATTGAAATGTTCTTCGTCTCGATGAATGCGTGCGTTACTCCTTGATCTTCCCAGTTCTCTCTAAATTGAAACCAAAGATAATATTTATTCTCTTAAGACATTAAATAATGTGCAAAGATCAACGAACTTGTTGGAGACGATAACTGCACCACCTGTAGACAACAGACGAGAAAAACCTTCTCCTTTTTTTGGGTCCATCACGAGCAGACATCTCCAACCTGAAAAAGCTCCTCTGTTGTCTTTTTCATTCTGTTGGAGAGAAACTCACCTTATTTCATAATCAGCAACAAGATTAAAATTTATAAAACCTTGTAGTTTAAAAATATTATAAGTTTTGGGAAGCAACCTGTAGCTTAAGTCTCCACAACTGAGCGGAATGCGCAAGTTTCACCTCTTGAGAATTGAGGTTAGGGTGTTTGTCTAAGATGCTTTTTGAGCCCCATTCGTAATTCTCTTCCTGGAAGAACAAATGGACTCAAATGAAATGACCAACTTATGTTGCAGATAAAAAATTCCTTTGAATTAGTTTAAAACATTTTGTAGCCTTAACAATCTGTAATGTAACCATCTAAAGCAAATGGCTCGATATTGTTTAGAATTAGAGTTAGCAGCTGTAACCAACCTCAACGAAACGACCAGCTTCTTTGCAGGCGGCAAGATAAGATTTGTGAAGCACCCACTTACCGGATGACACGCAGGCCAAGAACTTCTCGCTCCTGGAGGGATTATCTGCAGGACATTTGGAATCAAATCTAATAATTTCAAAATTTGTTATTAATTAAATATGAAACACCAACTGGAAACAAGATGAGTGCCTGACCCTTCAGTCACTGAGGCACCAAGAGATTCAATGAAAGAAGCATATTCTTCTCTTTCCTATTCATAATTATATGAAATACATTTAAAAATCATCATCTTCATTAAAAGTAATAAATATATACAAAATTCAAAATAATACAAATGTAACATGTAAATCATGCCTGAGGTTTGAAGCCAGAGAGCATAAACATCAAATTTTTCCTTTCTGTGGGTTTCGAACTGAGTTTATCTTCAGCAGATGAAGCCTGCAAATTAGTAATTGGCATCTTCAAACCACCAGTGCAACTGTTTCCACCTGCCTGTGATAACATGGAAATAATTTATATTCAAATACAACATGCAAACAATGCAACACTACAAGCAATGCCTATATCTAAATACACTTCAAAAGATACTTCGTGCCATAAAAATCACTGCTAACCTCGAGCCTGGTTGCCAAATATTCCCATGTAACCTCAACTTGTGAGGCTGGAGGGTTTGAATCTTTAACAATGATGCAAATTTAATAAATAATACATAAGATTATCACTAATTATAATTAATATTTAACATTTTAAATAAGTGCCAAACCCCACGTAATAACCTTTTTTGGTCTCAATATTTGCATCATCTTCATCTTGGTCCATCACCACTTTTAGTGAAAGATGCTTAAGTAATGAGCAGAAATAAGGAAAAGAAATTAAATGTGAACTCAAACCTTTGTTGCTGTTGTCCTCAGAACCTTTCTCGTTTTCTGTCGTTGGATTTCTTTCAGAAGTTGCTGTAAGATAACAACACGATGTGTAAAATCAAAACACTAAAAAACAACTTTCAAGCAAATGACAAACGTGTTTCCACTCCTGTCTGATGCCTTCCTTTTCGACTAGATCTGCAAGCATGAAAAGTTCTTCACCGACATCAGAAATTGAACAAATTTGCATTAACAAATCCCATTACAAACAAATTTTCATTAACAAATCCCATTACAAACAAATTTGTATTAACAAATCCCATTACAAACAAACCTCGAGGCCTCGGTTAGTTTCTTCAGATTGTTAACAAACTCCTTCGATAAAGTACTGTCATCCTGAATAAGAAATCATTCTCATAACACATCTCAATCAAATTACCCTTTATTAATTTTATTTTGTTTTATTCCAACTAATCACAAAAAGCAGGTCAAATATAAAAAATTACTTGTTCCAGGCAAAGTGCTGAGACAGGAGTACCTGATGCATCAGCAGGGTGAGAGGGAACAGATTGAGAAGTCATTGGCAGTTTAGGAGGATTCTTTGGGGTCCTCACAGGAGTTTTTGTTCCAACAATAGTCTGAAAAAAAAGTTGTTCCTATTTCTTACCAATCATTAAATGAGTTAGACATGAATCTTTGCAAGGGTTGAAGCCATGCATACCAAAGATATGTTTCCATTGTACGTGTGAGGAAAACATTCTTCATCAACTCTTTTCTTTTGGATGCAACACTGAAAGTTTATTTTTATGAACGATCACTCTTTCAACAAATAGAAAAATCATGAACTGGAAAAACCAGGGAATGGCAATCATTACTTTAAAAAATATTTCACACTTTAATATTCCAATTGCCTCGGCAACAAAAAAGATGAGAGAGTAATGGAAATACTCTAAAGGTATCCTCAGGAAACACTAAGCAGGAATTCAAAGTTTGAATTTAATTACAAAATGAAAATGTCTTACAGCCTTCAACCACTGAGGAGAAACAATAATCTTTCCTTGTTCTCTGGCAACTCTGAACTCCCGATTCGCATCATTTTCTTTTCCCTGGATAATCACAAACTCCCCGTTAACAGCAGGACGAACCTCGCACCGAAGAATAAGGAAATAAACCTGAAAGATGAAGTGCGTGCAGTCGGAACTGTAGCTCCACCTGCATTCGGCACCCAGTTCGACTGCCAGTTTGCTGTACTCTGTTTGGTTCTTTATCAACTTCTTGCAGACAGATATTACCACGCCCGACAGGGGCATTTTTATCTCTGGCTGAGATGATAAAGACGATGATATGTGAAACAATTTGTGAGATGCACGATTGACTAGTAAAAGTACCTGTTGCAAGGTGATGTTCGAACATTCCTGCGAGAAGGAATCATCTCCTCCTCCATTGGTGCTGTTCTTCAATGCTATTTTTATGTTCTCAGCAAAAACTTCTTCTAGTGGCTTGAAAAGAAAAAATAATTATTGCAAAAATTTTTACTTCACATGTAGTTTCTAGTTAAACAAGCTGCAATAAAAGACAAAAATGTCTTAATATTTGAGAATTTCAGAGGTTAATGTACCAGACTAATCCTTGCATTAGGTTTGGCATTAACAACAGGAGATTGTAGACAGTCCAAAGAATTCTAAAATTGAATTAATAAAGTAGACTAACAAAAAATAAATAAATGAAATAATGACTTTACCTGGAAATTAAACCGAGGTCTGTACGGATTCCCGCTCATGAACTTGCTGGGAGTGTCATCGTCTGCCACCTTCTTCGAGTCAATGAGGGCCTAATTTGGTGGAAAATAAATTCTTTGAAGACTTCATATGGCATAAAATTTCAATTTATGAAGGTTAATTAAAATTGGATTAAAACCCATCAGAAATGACATTGCATCACCTGCACTCTTGTGGTTTTTGCCGATCCCAGGTGTAGAAAGGGAGCTGGAAATTTCAAAGCATTTTAGTTTTGCCAACCCAAACAATATAATTGCTCAAACTGCACAAATTGCCTTTGTTTTCCAAATGAGGAGACCCTTTTGAAGCAGTTGCAGTGGTTTCTGCCTTCCTCCTCTGCTGCAAGGGAGTGACTCTTTTGGACATCTCAACAGACTTTAAAGGTTTTGTGGCAACACTGGGAGTGGTGTGAGGCGATTCAGTAATCCTCGTTTTAGCAGAGTGTGGGGACCCTTCAGTAGCTACAAGCAGCAAGCATAAAATCAATCCCCAATTTTATTTCAAAGGCAACAACTCTTAACAATATTGGCAGGACAAATATGGAAACCTACTGGTTTCTGCCCTCTGCAATGGCAAAGGAGTGACTGCTTTGGACACCTTGACAGACTTTGAAGGTTTTGTGGTGACATTGGGAGTGGTGGTGGTATGAGGTGATTCAGTTCTCTTTGTTTCAGTAGATTGTAAAGACCTTTCAGAAGCTGCAATCGGCAATCATAAAATCAAATCCCACTTCTACTTCAACTCAACAACCGTCTCATCTTTATAATTCACGATTACTGATAGGATTCATGAGTACTGATAGGATTCATGAGTACTGATAGAATTGATTTTGCAGCTACCAAACCAAATGCAATTGCATTCATAGCAATATGCAATTCAATATGAGATCACAATAACTGACATTTTAGATGACACGAAGAACATGAGCAACAATCCCAGATTTCTGTCATTCACAAAAATAATCCCAGCTTTAACTAATACTGAAATGCCTAATAATTTTTGCTAAAATTAACAAAGAGATTTTGATATAACAATTTATTGACAGGAAAAACACAATTCCTAACATCTGATTTCTTCATTCTGCTGGAATTGGTGAAGCTTTTCTGGAACTTTTTTTCCAGTTCGGGCACATTCAAAAACCCAACTAAAATTTACAATTGGATCTTATTTCCAAGACAAAAACATATTCCAAAGATAAGAAAGCCTTTACCTCTTAGACACAGTGGGTATTCCCCACTTCTGGGCTGCCTCATACTTTGGACCTTCGGGAGAATTAACCACGAGATGTGTGCAGGCCAAAAAGTTCTCTTTTCTGACTCTCACAAAACAGTCCTGGACCCTGCATTGAAATTTTGAAATAATATAATAAAGTATTGAATAGTCCAATAAATGACTTTAACATTAAGCTGGCCAAGCATTAAAAATTAAATTACAATTAAACAGATTATAAAGCACAGTTTGAACAAACCTTCCTCCAAGCAACTGAAGAATGTCTATGATAATATTTTTCTCCAAACCTTGCACACCACTGAAAATACAAAATAAAATAAAATTTGCATAAAACAAAACAACCAAAATAAGATTTTTTAACCTGATAGAAAGAACACAATCCTTAAGTGGTTGACAGTTTGGCAGAATTGTGAGTGGCTTGAAAATTTCAAGACCATCAAAGGGAAGAAGTGTTGATTCTTCGATGCACATGTTCTTAAATGATTTGAATGTTCTTAAATGACTGAATGTGCTTAAATGATTGAATGTTCTTAAATGACTTGAATGTTCATAAATGATTTGAATGTTCATAAATGATTTAAATGTTTTTAAATTATTTGAATGTTCTTAAATGATTTGAATGTTCTCAACAGTTGTTTAAATAAAATGAATCATTGTTGATGGTTACTTAAATGATCTGAGTGAACAAAATCATATTTGCGAAATCATCAAATACAACGACAAGGCAGACACTAACCACCCATGCTGTCGTGACTACTTCGTCGACAGTCCTCGTAACGGGACAACCCTCGATCGGAACGACTCCCACGTTTGCAACCTTCCTAGAGTTCAGGGGCAACACCTTCCCTCCAAACTCCTCGATCTCCTTCGTCAGTTCATCCATGAATTCTCGGTGGAAGATCACGAACGTCAAACCAGCAAAAATGTTGTCATTTTCGTCACCATCTGATAAACAAAAATTATATTAAATCCACATTGGTGTAATAAAACCAGGAATAATTTATAGTTCAAATGAAATTTTCAATGTTTCTCTCGGAAAAGATGGAATGAGAAAAAACAACCGTGATCCATCGTGGTGTGTTCGGGTGCAGAAGTTTCCACGTTCCGAGCAGATTTTTCGACCATTTTTGCAGGCGCCATCATGGTGCTCTCGGCAAATTCATTGCCTGAAAAAATCATCAAAAATCAAAAATTAGCTTGGAAACTTTGATGATCACCACAATATTTATCAATTAACCAATGCCAGTTCTAAAAGATAAGAAAAACACCAGTGAAATACTTAGGTAACTCAACAACTAAATATGTGAAAAGATAATTAAATAATGCATAACAGCATTTAGCATGCTTCACAAATTACATTTCTCACAAAAAATAAAATTAATCATTTCTTCAAATTCATCACAAAGGAGAAACTCACAAGTTATTTGTGGAGTGTTCTGGCTGTACATTGCCATTATTTCTAAATTATTTTCTTCATCCTCTGAAGCATCAACATTTCTGCTTGGAACTTTTACAGCAGCGGCTTTTAAACTGAAAAAAAGTATAAAATTGCCAAATGAAATCACATCATTATAAAGTTTTGGAATTTTGAAGTCAGATAAAGACGAAGGCATTTTATATTAAAAAGTATTTATATTTAATTACACTTCTTTAATTATTCATCCATTTAATAAATGTTAAACGTTTAACGACCGATCGGAAATACTTGAAACCAAACCCTACCCTTGTGGCAGATGATCTTTCGGTTGGTTTTGAATCAAACGGAACGCATCCTCCGACAGACACTTTCCCTGTTTGAAACACTCAATTAGCCACAGGGGGGAGACAACATGGGGTCTGCAGAAATTTCATGACAACTATAAACTCCATCAACATTTTTAGAGATGTTTAAAATTCCCTTTCGAAATATATTTATGCTTGTATTACATCAAATTAAATCTAATTGGTATCACATAAAACGATATTTTAACAAGTTTCGTAAAATGAATAAATATGATTTCAATCATTTTAATAAAATTGAATAAATATAAATGACAAACTTGTTTGGGAGTTTTGAAAGTTGTTGCCTTATTGCTTCATCAGCAACTTCTGCAACAACATGAGAGATGGTCTCGTTGAGTTGGTTGAACCTGCAATCAATTCAAGCTTGGTTGTTAAGATGGCCATTTAAGATGGTGGACGAACAAGCATTTAACAAAATCTTCAGAGAGTGATTGAAAACATTGGAGACCAATCCATCCAACCTTGTTCCATTTCCCTTGTTGATGAGAATCCTTATTTTGTCTGAATTCTCCAACGCTGCACCACACAGGTATATCTGATTTACACAAATGTGGTGATAAATTATTCAACAAACAATCACGTGGTCAACTTATGTCAAGCATTTGTTTTTCACAGGCATATAAAATACGGCCATGTAAAGAAATATGCAACAAGGACCAAAATAACATCGACGAGCGAGGAACCTTGCATCCGTTCAAGTAACTGTCGCAAGAGGGGCGTCTGACATCGATGGCGTCCAACATACTGAGATCGTTCTTGAACGCTTGCGTGGGACGAGTTCTGCTCGCAAAAGTGTCGTTCCTCATGGTGAATTCGGTCTCGTTGACGTGAGTCACAGATATAGAACTGAGGTTGGAAATGCTGGAAATGTCACCTGAGAAAATAGCAAAACTTTTAATAAAAATGTACCTTGTCACAGACATAAATGTAAAATAATGATAATAATCCTAATAATAAAAATATGATGTAAACAAGAAACAAAACTAACATTCGTATCCTGTTTTATTAGGAGTGGAAGTTGTCTTGCAGGACTTCTTGGGTTCGACAGTGTAATCGCTTTCTTCAAGGCAGTATCCTGTCTTTACCGAATCATAAACCCACTCCGGTTTTACGGTGAATATTTTCCAATCTCTGGCGAATTGATATTTTTGACCTGCAATGTCGGAGTACAATTTTAAGCGTCCACATTAAACATTTAAATTCGACGGGGATACCTGAAGGTTCGTTGATGACGAGATGAGTGCAATCGTTGACCTTCATCATCCCATTAAATCTTCCTCCTTCGTTAACATATTTAAGACATCACAAAGAATACAAAACATACAAAAGTTACTAATCATACCCTCCGCCTCTACGGTATCCTTTATCCGAGCCCTTTCCTGGGGTGAAAGTCCGGACGCACAAAGCGAAAACCCTCGGAACATCGGACACCTAAACCTCTCGTACCTTTCCTCGCTGGCGTGCACGATCCTTCGAACGTAAACCGACAAATGGTGAGAACTAATGAACATGATATACAAAATTATTAAATATGCACTGAAGAATTAAATCGTTTGCTCACCTGCAACGCGAATCCGTCCAAACCGCTTGAACCCAATCCGGCAACATGATTTTGTTCTTTCTCAGGCCGGCAACCAAATACTTTTTTGATCCAACCTCGCCAGCAATCAAGTAATTCACCTTTTCATTCATCACTTTAGTTGCTTCTCCCATCATCCATTCAACTTTCTGATTAATTTCTTTCTGAAAAAATCAAAATAAAACTGAGAATGCCGGAAGATGATTGCCGATGACCGACATCATGCAAAAGTTTACCCTCATTTCTGGAGGTATGTTTGTGCAAGTAATAACAATTCCTTTCATTGACAGCGAGTAGACTGGGTGTGTCCTTTTTGGTAGCACCTGAAAATTGTTTTTTCTCAAGTATTTGTGATTTGAATGTTTTCTTGTTTAAGCAAGCCCAATCAAAATTGAAAAGAAATAGTTGCTGCTAAATTATCAGGGCATCTCACCTCTTGATTTTCCAAGCATTGAAGAATACATGGGGCCCCATAAATTCTTAAAGAATAAAGTTACAAATAAGTAACTTAGCATTAAATGTTATCCTTATGCATTAGCAGCAATAAAACAATTACAACAGAAAACCTGAAACCTGTGTCATATGCACAAGCTTTAAATAAATATGTTCAAATCCTAGAGTTAACCTATTCCCAAGAGCTATGATTTTCTCAAATGCTTGACCAGAAAAGCTCCCAAAAACAAAAAAAATGTATTTCTCATATTTGGTCAATTCCAAACAATCTTCCTCATTGAACCAAATACTTGTAGCACAGACTTCTTGCACAGCCTATAACAAAATGATTGTTGTAAAAATGTGAGTAAAAAGCAAAAAATTTCAAACAAAATCATTACCAAGAATGCCTTTTCAAGTAATTTCACAATTGCTGGATCCTCAGAATTTTTAATGAACCTAACAACAACACCATCAGCAGACATGACCGAAAAGATGGTATATAATAGTGCTTCAACCACTAGGTCCAAAAGTTGACTTGTCCCTGATGTGACAAATATTTAGCTGAAAGTAAGAATGGAAAAAAAAATCAACGTCGTCTTTAGTATTTAATAGTAATTGTTATTGCTAGCAATTTCTTTCAATAACCAATAAAAAAATATATTCTTCTCTAGAAATCAAAAACAAATTGTTGACAATTACACAATTTAAGTTTACCCATCACAGGAAAGTTTTATACTTGCCTACTAAATAGTTTATTCTCATCAAATTCCCAGTCATTACTACATACAATAATTTCACGTTAAATTTTGACTAAAAGCTAAAATTTATAAAAATTTGATACCATTTGATTAAACTATGTTTGATAAAAACATAGAAAATAACATTAAATGAACTAAGCTAGCTAATTGAGTTAGAAGATACTCGGTTTTAACCAAACTCAAAGACACAACCAATCGAATCATCTGTGCAAAGCAACTATTTATTAAAGTCCGTTGCTTAACTAAGATTATTTGGATTATAAAGTCTAATTCACTTACGCGCCTAATATAGTCCTAGATTCAACGGTACTTAATCCAAACCAATCTATCCAAATGTAAATATACGTAAACAAAAATTCCCGGTTTAGACGTGAAGATGCGACTAAAAATTGCTTAGACCAAAAATATTTTTATAACTAAAATTAAAACATATTTATAACAAATTAAAATATTAACTTTACCAGTTTGTTAAAATGGCATAAAAGTTTTAAACGTGTGTTTCGCAAAAATCCGTGAGAAACTTGTTTCTGATTTAATTAATCTGGGCATTGCAAGAACAAAAGACTTAAGCACATAAAAAATATCAGTAACCAATTAGTAAATGATTGCATGGGAGTCAACTAATTTATTTCTTGGCAATGGTCTTGAAAGACGACTTTCGGATCATAGAGCTGAAAGAGGAAAAATTGGTACCAATATCACAAAAAGCCAAACGCCAAACTCAAGACATGTCAAGTTATGTCGTCCGAGGCTTTGATATAGTTTTGAGATGCTCAGCACAATTTTCAAAAGCCTGCGACACACGAAATTACTTGATAGGGGACGTCATTTTGGGGGAGGGCAGTGGGAACAGGAGAAACCGTTGCCCCTTGGAAAAAGCTAAAATGGCGTCTCTTGTCAAACTTGTCCCAGTAACGTTACAACAACAATGTGAAAATATACCAAGGGTTTATTTTGGGATTCTGCCTCTAATGTTGTGATCTCGCTGCGTATCTTCCTAGCCGGGCTATTAGTGCTGCCAAAAGAGCACTGTTTCTCAAAATTAATAAAATCTCTCTTCGATCATCGATGACCCAGTCAAGGCTTGCATATTTGGCAGTCCTTTCATTAGAGGTTTTTTATTGAAGAGTTAAACCCTTAAACCCTTAAAGAATATTATTTTTACCCCAAGAATTATTTTTTCTAAAACACCCAGATTTCCAAACCAAAAAACCTAGCAACATTGATTGAGTACATATTTTTCGAAAAAGCCACGATCTTGGCTTAAAAACCCAACACTGGCAACCCTGCTCTCCATCTAACCAAAAATCCCCTTGAGTCAATCAGTTTGAAATTTCGTCTGCTTCATGATTTATAAGTGCATTTAATTTTGATAATTTTAAATTAAACTTTATTTTTCGGATTACATCAAAAGTAGAAAATGACAGTTATGCGTTTATGCTTTATGCTAATTAATTATTTTTTAAATTTAAAAATTGAACTTTTAAAAGTTATTAAATTACAACATAAAATTAATACTTTTGAACAGCTTATTCTCAAAAATTTGATTACATTTTAAATTTATGTTATAAAACTATATTTTTAAATATCACAAATTTTTAATTTTGATTGAAGCAATTTATGTAAAATTATATGAGAATTCGAAAATGACTTGAAGTTTATTGTTTTTGTCACGTGTTATTGCTAGCCAATAGAGAAAAGGGACGCCTCAGGATCGGCGATTTTGTTATTGTTTTGCCGTTAAATTTTGGCGTGAAGCTGTTTTTAACAAGTTGTTACTGGATTAGTTTTTAATCAAACAGAACTTCTTTAAAGTATTATGGACGACCTTGTTGGAGATTCGAAAGTGATGCTTGGAAGTGATTCGGTTGATGATAGCATCTCTAATGAAAATACTGAGTGCATCAACAAAGAAGAAATTGAAGATGAGACTAACGAAGCCGATTCATCGGGTAGTGGGGAAGTATCTGAAAGTGAACCTGAGACGAGAACTGAAGATTTGACTAGTTCTCCGAAAGCCAAGTTTGCGACCACCAATTATGAACCTCTAGAAGAAGCTGATGATAGGTCACAAACTCCACTACAAGATGAAATTGAGAGCATTCAAGCTGCTGACAATGGGAATCTTGCGAAATCGCCTTGCATCGTTGATGAAACAAAATGCAGTCCTGAGTTGTCAGTACCAAAGGATTCTACATTGAATGATGATCACGGGGAACTAGATTATGAGGAAGATGAAATGATGGAGGAAGGGCATGATAAAGTGATATCTGAAAAGGTTTGTTGGTGTGATGCTGACAGTTCCATGTCTTATATCTTGCCTTGTGTCAATTATGGAATATTATAATGAGTAAAAAATGCGACAATCATAAATAGAATAAAAAGTTTTATGCTTCGTGACTTGGTTAATCTTAGTGAATGAAGTCACTTATTTTGCATATATTTGGGTAATATTAGGATAAAATTTTAGTGTCCAGGCACTAATGTCTCAAAGTTTTAAAGCCGATGACATTGAAATTTTTTTATTTTGAAGAAAGCAGAAGATACAAAGAATGATTCTAAAGGTTCAGATGACTTATCAAGTGATGGAGAGCTTGCAGATGTAATCCATTTAACCTTGAAGTTCCTTAACTGGAATCATTAATGCATTTCAACTATTAAAAGGATGATGACTGTGAAGAGGGTGAAATTAAAGAGCCTGGGTCTAAGAAGCCTTTTGTTCGCCCTTTGTGTCGATTTTTTACGAGGGGCAACTGTACCTGGGGAATCAATTGTAGGTTCCTTCATCCTGGAATCAATGACAAGGGTAAACATTATGACAGATGCAATAGCTTGATCTTCATTAATTTTCTTTTTCTATTAATTCAACAGGTAATTACAGCCTGATTGACCAACAGCATGCTTTCCAGCCAATACCTCCACCAGGCATGGTTCCAATGCTCAGGGGACCACCACCCTCATGGGTGCATGAGGTTGGTTCATAAGTATTTTTAACAATTTTACTTAATTCTACTTAATGTTATTTGATATCCATTAATTATTGGATAACCATCATCTATTGACTTAATTAGTTCATAGATCAAAGCTACGAAAGTAATATTTTTTATAGGCTAACACTGTTCATAAAGAAAGTTCCACAAAAACACTGAGATGTTTTGGTGTTTTTACATAATAATAAAACTCAAAAAAATTTGAAAAAATTATGCAAAAAATCAACCTAGATACTGTTTATAAATTTAACATTGTCTTGAAAATAGAGATGTACATTTTTTCACAAATATCTTTTTTAAAAAGAGATGAAATACTTAGTGCAAAAATCTAAGCTATAAGCTTTTTTATAAAACCAGACTTCTTGTTTGTAGTTTTTTGTTTCAAATAAGGGAATCAACTAATAATTGCTACCTAAAATGTTTTAGCGCTTGGGCAAAAGAATGCTACCACCTCCTAGACCTAATGAAGTGGGTTTGACATATCTTGCCTATAGTAAAGGAAAACAGAAGTATGATTTTGTTTTTTAATTTTAGATATCTCAGTCTGAGGCTGAAGGACTTGTAACACCTGCTGGTGGAGATGGGCCTACTTCTGAATCTGCTTGGGAAAGAGGTTTGAGACATGCCAAAGAAGTATGTTTAGATATGGTTGATCTGCAGGAATTACTTGCTCCTTATATGGGTCTCTTATTTCTTAGATTCAGAGAAAAAGGAAGGATACTGATAATGATGACAAGAAAGATAAGGATGAATCAGCATCACCACCTGGAAGTCCTCCACCTGGTTCCTTGCCTTCCCAGCTGGCACCTCCACCTCCAAGGGACCCTTACTTTGATGACCTCCACCGACCGCTACCCCCTCCGATGCCTGGGTAAAAATTTGAAGTTTTTATCGGTGCATTTTGCAAGCCTGTCCATAAGAAAATGCTAGCTGAAATAATTCAGATGCTGTGATGACATTTATTTTGTTGATAAACAGGAGGATCCACCCACTACCCATGCCTCTTCACCCTCCTTTGCACCATCTCCCTGATGCCTGGTCGTACAGACATCCTTTTGAGTATGAAATGAGATGGCACAGGCCACCTCCTCCTGATTTCATGCATCATGGATTTCCACCCATGCATGATATGAGATTCATGGTATGCTAGATGTAATTCTCATTTTGAATACATCTAGTAACTAATATTGACATTGCAACAGGATAGAGAAAGGATGCCAAGTGGAAGGAGATTTAGTCCTCCTTTGAGGTTAGTTCTGTCCTGTTATGTAATGTTACTGTGTTAAAGGCACATTTCTTATTTTGTTATTGCACAGGATGGACCCAGGAAGGAAAGATGAGAGAATGAGCCGTTACGACAGGTACAGAGGCAACGAGGTACCTGCTGGTTTTGATGCATCTAGAGGAAAATGTGAGGAGTGGAAAGATCCATGGCTGAGGTTTGTTGCTTGATATTATATGTTGCTTTACTCCATTATCATAGTCACATAAATTACTGTTATCAGAACAAAGTCTCCAAAGAAAAAACATGATTCCTCTTCAAGTAGAAGCAGAAGCAGGAAGAGATCGAGGTCTAAGAGGAGTTATTCATCGTTTTCCTCTAGGTGAATGTTTGCTATGTTATGTCATGCTTGTAGATAATGACAAATGATGGAACAGACTAATTCCTATTTGATTTCTACAGTTCTTACTCGTCAAAGTCAAGGTCATCATCATCGTCATCTTATTCTTCAAGTAGATCATCATTCTCCTCTAGGTATGTGGCATTGGAGAATGGCTTTTTATAAAGTTTGGTCAAACATTGATTCATTTTATTCCATTTCAAAGGTCAAGGTCATCGAGTAAATCTAGTGGTTCGCTTCCAAAGAAATCAGCACCTAAAAAGATGTCTCCATTTGAAAAGTCTGCCAGGCCAGGGTATGGATTGGATTGCAAATTAATAATAATGGAATACTTTAATGATTAATCATTTATTAATTATCTTAAATTCTCTTGTTTTTCAGCAGTTGCCAATTTAATCTCTGGATAGTAATAAAAAATAAAAGTGTCTTATTTTAAGTAATTTGCGTAGATATATGTTCATAAATAAAGAAAAAGTTGTGGTCGTAAAAGTTAGATAAGTTGTAAGCCATAGGGAACTTTATTGTTTGCGTTGGGAAGGTAATTTTTAATTTTAAAGTGATTTTGATTTATGCTGTTTGATTAAAGCTTTGTTATCTCATGTGATTGTTTTAGCTTTTGTTAATTAATCACATGCTTTTTGACAGTGAACCACTCCCTAAAAGTGTCATCACGAAGGTAATTCCTCCCAGTTTGGCAGACATGACAAACATGTCAAATGCCAAGCTGCCTTCAAACCAGCAAGTCACATCTCCGGCGATTAATGCTCCATCAACATCTTATTCCGTCTGCTCTACAGTTGCTGGAGAGACTTCAAGGCCTCCGATGAGTTCCCTATCTATAACCATTGCAGGCAAGCCATCTGGTAATGCAGGAAGGACCAGCCAGCTTCAGCCTGTTGGAAAAGCAGTGGCAGAAGCTTTTAAAGATATTGATGAAGATAGTGAAAATGTGAAGATAAGGTCTAGAATGAGCAAGTTGCCTCAGAGTGAATTCAGTAAGCCTTCAGAGATAGCAGCTGCTAGTGGGACAGTTTATAAATCCGGTATTGTCCAAGGAAATGTCAGTTACCCCATACCTCTAAAAACATCCAATGACACCCAAAAGAAAAATGCACATTCTTCGGACAAGCTTGCCAAAAGAACTTCCAGGTACTTGAATAAATATGATATTAGACTTACATTACTTATTGGCAGTGGTGGTATTAGTAATAATTGTTATGTGTGCCGTGGAGTGCTGTTGTGCTTTATAAATGGTGGATCGACTAAAAAGTGCTTTCCCGTCCTACTTGCATAAAGCAATCAAAAATCATATAAATACAAATACTTATGTTGAACATTTGAAACCACCAAGCTTATTCACATTAAATTTCCAATTTTTGGTTCACAAGGTCCACCAGCTCTTCCAGATCTAGGTCATCCTCATCTCATTCTCAGAGTTCAAGTCATTCTGGAGATTCAGGACATATATATAGTAATATTGCAAGTCCTATCAGTTCAGACAGCCCCATCTCCCCAACAATCTCACATTCAGGCAAGCTTACATTCCATAACTTGACATAGATGTCCTGAAAAACATTTTAACACGACTCGCTAATTTTTAGAAAGAGGTAGAGGCATGCCACACAAAGGTGCCGATCAGCCGATGCACCGCCCGATGAACGTGGTAGACAAAGAAAGAAGAGACATCAAAGGAAATAAACACTTTGAGGTTAAGCCTGATAAAAGAGATGCGCATCAAAATTTGGCAGAACACATAAAAATAAGGAGAGATCATCGGCCTGACTATGTACCCAGACCTGATGTCAAGTCAGATCAGAAAATAATTGTCAGAAAGCCAAGCCAAATGGCCAAGATAGACATGATGGAAATGAAAGAACATAGGGGAGAAGGAAGGGACCATTTTAAGGGGGACACTAGAAGACAAATGACAAATGAACAAAGAGCAGATGCTAGAGCTCCAATGGTGAGAAGGGAACTCTCGAGAGAGAAATCAAGAGAACGGAACAGGGCCGGAATCCATCAACACTCGGGCAGACGTGACGAAAGAGGCAGTCACGGAAGGGCTCAACAAGATGCTTCCCTGGAATACAGGAGAGTCGTCCATGCCGGACCACCTTCAAAGGTAGTGCTTACAACTTTGTGATTGCTAGCATGGGTTGATTTAACTACATTTGTACCGAAGATGGATGTGCGCCATCCCCCACCCGTGAAGCGTCCTGCGAGCCCTTACACTCAAAGGTCTCCCAAAAGACCAAGGCAGATTCCAGGAGGTGAGTACTTACTGTTTGGGGTTGGTGTCAAAAATCTTAATACATTTTGTTTAACAGAACAAAAGGAGGCTATGAAAGTAATAGTTCCAAAGGTAGAGAGAGGTGGAACAGGGAGAGGCACCACCAGAGTGAATAAAGAGGGTTACGAAGAGGATGCTAAACCTTCATTGCATCAAACATCTGGCAAGACAGCTAGAGTTGCTCCCAAAAAGAGCACATCAACTAAGCGGGAAGAATTGCTCTTACAGTTGAAGGCTGTGGAAGATGCGATCGCCAAGAAGAGATCCAAGAACCAATGAACAACAATTTATTTGGAATTTTATTTATAAATAAATAGTGTTTCTATTCATATATTGTCAATGGCATTGCTCGCTTAGAGCGTAATTTCTCCTTGGGTCGCAACCCTTGCAGCTGTGTTGTCTCCATGAAAAGATAAAGTAGCCAATTATGGCACCCAATACCACAGCAGCACAGAGCCATATATTATAAGTCATAAATATTAGCATCAAGCAGTAGCTGTAAAACACTTGTAAGCCATGAAGTGCTGTTTGAAGAAGATGTTTGGAACTCTTCATGCTTTGCCTGAAACAATAAATAGTTGTCAATATTATTTTGGTAGGGTTGAGAAGTTGGTCCAAATTTACTTATCCACTCTGCAACCATTTGCATTCTCTACTTTGTGGTCATCGAAGTGACTGATTGATGAGATGGTCCCATTGGTCTTTGAGCAGGCAGTTTCTCTTGCCATTAGGTGCTCTCGAAGACATTTGAGACCTTCGTACAATATTCCAAGTACCATGACAATGGCACAGGACCAAGCCATTGCTGCAATTTTTTAGAAATTAAGTGAAAGCCTTAGTATGATATATCCATCAAGCTCAATATACCTAAAGGAGAGGAAGTGGTCCAAAATGAGAAGAGGATAGTGGCATGGCTATTGGCATGAAAGTACATGCTCATCTAAAATGCAGTTTGTTGAATGATAGAAAATGTTTAAAAATTGGCATGTAATTAGTTGCTAGGAGACCTCATGTAATCCAGATGAATTGGATCCATGATGAGATGAATGATCCGCCATCGAAGCAGGTTGTGCCTTGATCAAATAGTTTGTAAGTTTCAAATCCCAATATCATTTATCTATTTTGCATGTCAAGGATATATTAGTAAATTATGTAAGATAAAGTAAAAACAAAATGTTTCTAAACTTCAGACCATCTCATGCTCTGTGTGATGGCTGTGGTCATGATTGTGATCCATGATGCAGATAACAATTTGCAGTGTTAAGGGCAGATTTCAGCTGTGAGGTTTTGCTAAACAACTGCACATGAAAAATCAATGTGGTATCATGCATAAATTTGGTTATCAATGCAAAGCACAATATATATTTTTATAATTGTCTAAAATTTTATTTAGTTTTGTCCAAATCTTTCAGAATATGAATTCTTAATCTGTAAATGAGTTCAAAGGTCTGACATGTTTGATATTTACCATATGTTGAAATGGTGTCTGTTGAATTACTGAGGCTGTGATTGCTAATTCATACACAAAATATCTGCTACGCATAAATAAATGAGCAGGTTCGTTTTTGCTCAAATGCTCCATTCTTTCAATAAAACCAAATAAAATTATTGGCAGATGCACTCTTATTAAAAATAAAACCTCATTATACAAATCATATAAAATGCACATAATGGTTTCAATATTCATGTTCTGGCAACTGAATACTAAAGCATATAAAATCTATTTGTACATATGCCAAAGGCATCATGGGTGAGGCTTATCAATAGAATCTACAACTAATCATGTCAAGGAATTCAAAGAATGGTGACTTCATGAAAAATGTAGGACAACAAAAATGCAGAATTATATTTATTCAAACTCATCAATTGATTTCAGTAGTCAAATGGACATAATAGTTTGCTCCTTCTTAAAATAATTTCTAATAAATGAGAGATCCTGCATAACACCAATCAAATCTTAGTTGATTATTGTAATGTAACCATATAGCCTTTTATTTGACAACATTTCATCAAACAACTTATGTAAAATTTAAGTTTTTAAGTAAATAGTTCACAATTAATTAGCATACTTTCTAGTCAATTAGATACCTAAGACATACATTATAATACATATGGATTTCCTGATTATGCAGGGATACTTAAAGCATACGTAATCTTACAAGTAACGTAACCGTAAAGAACCGCCAATCCTATTTAACAGCATAATAAAGTTTATCAGAAAAATCTACCAACCAGAAAAGTATAAAAACCAGAGCGGCGACAAACAAACGTGCTTTACAGGTCACCTCCTGCTTATAATCGCCACACACCTTTGAGCTAGTAGGAGATGCCTAAAACCAAATTGACATATTATATATAAAACATTGCATCTAATTTTGGAAGCGGGAAAATTATTAAAACCGGGATCGTGTTTTATTGTAAGTTAGTTTATCATAACATATAATAACTAAAAAAATGTTTGACATCGCTTTCAAACGGAATCAATGAAAAACTTTATTTGAGTCTTTTTTAATTTCAATGATTGAATTAATGAAAGTATCTAAAATAAAGTTTTCTGCAAAAATATCTGTAATCTCAATTTAATTAATGATGGGAATTTGGTTCAATTTTGAAATGAAATGCCATTGCCACGCAAGAGTTCTTTGTTCTGTCCTTGAAGCTCAATGCAGTCTAAAGAAATGAATTTATCAGTTTTTAATCATAGATGTTTGATTATAGGTCTCACAGTTATCTTGTCGATCTTCCTTATACATAGCCTAACACCATTAATTTAAGAAATGAATTACTAAAAATAAACTTAGTAATAATAACCCAACGAAACTCATTATTCTCATAACTTTCGCAAAGGAAAGCTGATGACCTTATTCTTGTACTTATTCCTTTAAGTTATGTCTCGTATTACAAATACTTCTAGATCAGACCATTGCAAATGTTTACAAGCATGTCAGGAAATGTAAAAAATAAAACGTATAAAATTATTTTAAATATTTACAATTATAGTAAAATAATTTAGACTACTAAAAAATGTTACAAAAGGTTCTCTTAATTTAGTGATCACTTTTCTCACAGTTTGATCAAACCAATCAGGAAGCGAGTGAATATTAATTATAAAAATAAAATGTTAAAATAATTAGTTATTAAATTACTTATTAAACACCATTAAAAATTAAATAAATGTTAATTAATATAATATTAAATAGGAAAGTGATAGAAAAACTGATCGGAACATTTTGAAATTAAATTATTATTCCTAACATTAATCCTTAATCCAAATCTCAATGCCAGATACTAAGTTATTAAAATATACTGATATGGATCCGGTTAGATAAACGACATACCAGGGGCGGGAATCGAGCCCGCGCTGCCATCGCGAGTGGCCTTAGTTTTAACCACCATACCACATTTTTGAATTTTGTTGTATAGCCTAATAATAATCATCATCATAATTTAAAAAAAAGCATTTATTGGTTAGATGTTTAAGACGATTATGCTATATATTCATGTTTTCCGTATTAATCATTTATATCGAGTAATAGTTGTCAAATAAAAATATTTCTATAATAAATAAGTACTCTATTTACAAAAGAAATCATACTGATTAAGCACATAATATTTTTAATCAGCCAAGATTTATTCGAAATTAGACCAGCTAATTAAATTATATGAATTGAGCTTAAACTTAAAATCTAAATGTGTTTCAAATAAATGCAGAAAACATGTCATTTAGCAGAATGGCGCGAAAAGAGCATTTGCTCGACAATTATTCGTCGAGACGATAGATTTTTTGACTATTTTTGGCCAAGTAATTCACACGAAAGAAAAAATTGTCAAGTGGATAAATTAAAATCTCCATACGAGATATCTCAAGATCAAGGATGGTTTAAGAACTGCCATCTAAGCTCTTGCTGTAAGCGACATACGAATCAAACAAACCAAAAAAGAGACGCTTCCATGAAGTCCTTTATTGACTGCATATATGATAAGTGTTTGGAGAGGTTTGGGGTCGTTGCTGAGAAACGACCTGTACAACCGCAAAAATCTCGACGGCAACGTGAGCTTGAGTGGTTGAAATGCGAGAAGAAGGCACTCCGTCGTCGGTGGAAGAGTGCCAAGGAGGATGAGAAAGCAAGTATTTCAGTTGAATGGGAAGAGTTGAAGGAACGTGTGAGAAACCTTCGCCGTGCCGAGTGTGTTAGGCAAAAGAACTATGAAAGGAGGAGAGCTCATAGGAAGTTTTTCAGTGATCCTTATAGATATGGGAGAGCGTTACTCGACCCTACGAAGTCTGGTGAGCTTCGTGTAGGTAAAGACGAACTGGAAGAGCACCTTACTAATACGTATCGTGATTCTCTTCGTCACATTCCCCTTCCTGCGGGACAAGACATCCCAGTGGTGCCTCTCCCTACCAGTGTTTTTAGCTTGACATCTCCGTCGATTGAGGACGTGAGGCGTGTTATTAGGAAAGCTAGGAACCGTTCGGCGCCGGGTCCCAATGGAATTCCCTACCTTTTGTATAAAAGATGCCCTAAGGTGCTGTATTTGCTGCACTCCCTCATCGAAAGGGCTTGGCAGTCAGGCATTGTAGATGATGAGTGGAGAGTCGCAGAAGGCGTCTATATACCAAAGGAACGGTACTCCATTCGCCTAAATCAATTCAGACCTATTTCGCTGTTGAATGTAGAAGGGAAAATATTTTTCTCTTTGATTGCATCGAGACTCACTGAGTATGTTTTGTCCAATAAGTATGTTGATACATCTATTCAGAAGGGAGATGTTCCAAGCGTGCCTGGTTGCATAGAGCACTCCTCTATGATTTGGGACGCTATTGAAAGAGCCAAGAGGCTCCGCCTGAGTTTGTATGTTGTGTGGCACGACTTGGCGAATGCATACGGGTCGGTACCACACCGACTCATATGGAAAACGTTGGAGATTCATCATGTGCCGCGTCACGTAGTTCAAATTATTCAGACGTATTTTGACGGGTTTATGATGAGGTTCTCCACCAAGACGTACACGACTAAGTGGGTTCCTCTGGAGGTGGGTATTGCAATGGGGTGCGCAATATCACCCTCCCTTTTCGTACTGGCGATGCAATTTCTGCTCAACGCAGCCGGGTCTAATGTTCCATAGGCGCATTTAGGTAAGGGTCTCTATATCCTCTGTTTCAACCCAACTACCTTTGAATCTCTACCCGTTCACATAAACAAAGACGCCAAACACATAAACCTACTGACAATATACAGGACTGGAAACATAGAGACTCTGTTTTTCTCAGAACTCTCGGAGCTACTGCGTCGTTTTGTCATTGGCTCCCCGACACTGTTTGTTACTGGGGACATAAATATTCACCTTGAAAAGACTGATGATTCGAACAGCCTGGTCTTCAGTAATCTCATTTCATCTTTTGGCCTCAGACAGATTGTTGCCGGTCCCACCCATGATTGCGGTGGAACCCTGGACGTTGTCCTTGAGAGAGACGACGATGGCTTACCCGCTACGGCGGTCGAGAAGTTGGAAAGTGGTCTCTCTGACCACAAACTTCTAACTTGGATGACTTCGTCCTCAGTCCCTCGTCACATACCAGATGCAAATAAGGTCAGGCTCTGGAGGAATCTTGAAATGCCTCTCTTCGAACGACTTCTCAGCACCTCTCCTTTGACCAACCCAGAGATGTGGACCTCCATGGATGTTGATTGCCTGGCTGAGCTTTACAATGACACTCTCAATGAGGTAGTCGAGAGGTCCCTCCCCCTATCGAAGCCACGCTTCTACAAATACAGACAGCCGTGGTTTGATGCTGAGTGCATGAGGGTGAGATCACATCTGACTCGACTCAGAAGACGGCGTGCCAGCACCGACATCATCAGGGCTTGTGCCCGCTCGTATGCTGCTCTGCTACATCAAAAGCGTCGTAACTACTACGCCAGGCGCATAGCAGAGGTGCGCCATCCTGCCAGAAGATGGAAGCTCATCGGAGATGCTACTGGTTTAGGCAGCGTCAGAAACAGATTGGCTGCTCCGGCCCCTTTAGTCTACCGCGAGTACCTTGACGGAAAATTGACCGTTCAGCCACGAGTGATGCTCCACCACCTCACTTCCTTCCCTGTGTCACAGATTCGGGGCTGCAGCAATTTCAGCCAACCTCCATAGGCGAGATCTATGAGCTCATCACCTCCCTCCCCCACAAGCAGTCAGGACTTGACCCAATACCCACTTGGTTGCTGAAGAAGGTCTCGCATGTTCTTGCTCCATTTGTCGTTCATCTGTTCAACAAATCCTTACTCCTGGGTCAAGTTCCCCGCTCCTTCAAGATGGCACAAGTTCAGCCCATACTCAAGAAGCCCACCCTCGACCTGTTAGCACCTTCATCGTTCCGCCCAATATCGAATCTAAGCGTTATTTCAAAGCTTCTCGAACGACTCGTACTTAGACGCCTCCTGTTCTACCTCAACAGCAATGCTCTCTTTCCCAGCACACAGTCTGCCTATCGACCGCATCACTCCACCGAGACTGCCGTACTGAAAGTTGTGTCCGACATACGCATGGCACTTGATGCAGGTCAGGTCTCCCTCCTCCTTCTGCTGGACATGTCAGCGGCCTTTGACACCGTTGACCATGACATCCTCATCGCCAGGCTGGATGAAACATTTGGAGTTCGTCACAATGCACTGCAGTGGTTCAGAAATTATTTGTCGGAACGACATGAGACAATAGCGTCGTCACAATCTGCAAGTCCCACCCATCTTGTGCAATCGGGCGTTCTCCAGGGATCTGTCTTAGGACCAATATTGTTCACATTATATGTGGCTGACATTGAAAGCATCATCTCCAAACGTAGACTTTTTAGTCATCAGTATGCCGATGACATTCAGATCTACGGCAACTCCAGACTTGAAGATGCCCTTACCCTTGTTGGTCGTTTGTCGGACTGCCTTCACGATATTATTTCCTGGACAGCCTCCAATAGGCTACTACTCAATGCTGACAAAACTGAAGCAATCTGGTTCGGCACCCCGGCTTGACTTGGTCACATCAGTGACCTCCCGCTCCAGCTGGCGGGTTCTTCCATCACCCCTTCACGGACAGTCAGGAACCTGGGGGTCTACTTGGACTCTTCCCTTTCCATGAAGTCCCATGTAAATCGGGTTGCTGCTGCTTGCTATGCCAAGCTTCGCATCCTCAAGGAGGCGAAGCCATTCTTACCACCTGAGGCTTTCCGGTCTCTCACTATTCAATTTATTCTATCGCGACTTGACTACTGCAATTCTCTGCTGGTTAACGTCAATCACCAAGTCATTAGCACCTTCCAGACCGTCATGAACGCGGCTGCCAGGCTCATACAAGGAGGGAGGCTATCGGACCATATCTCCCCGGTACTTGCTAATCTTCACTGGCTGAATATCCCGGAGCGGGTGCTGTACAAGACTGCCCTCCTAGTCTACAAGGCCGCCACAGGTCAAGCCCCTCGGTACTTGACTGAACTACTGATCAGTACCACAGCTGTCCCTGGCAGGGCATCACTCCGCTCATCCGAGACTAGGACCCTGGTCGTTCCACGGTCTCGCAGTGTCAGGCAGGGTGATCAGGCCTTTTATGTCGCCGCTCCCGTGATCTGGAACCTGCTTCCTCCGAACATTCGTCTGGGGCAGTCGTCAGAAGCCTTCAAATCCGGACTGAAAACCCATCTATTTGTGACCTCATATCAATAATTCTTTAATCTATAGTTTGTTTTTTGTCCCTGTCTCTATTATTTTATTTTACTCCATTGTGTTCACTCACTTTTATTTTATTCTTATCTTATTTTATTTTATTTCATACAGACTGCATATTTGTGAGATTTGGTTCGCCGTGCCTTTACATCCCTTCGGGATTACATCGAGCACGTAAAATATTGGATAAATAAATGTAAATGTAAATGTATATGCCTTCGGTGAAAGCGTTTATGGATGACACAACCCTAGTAATGAATAGAAGACCGGCAGTTCAGAACACTTTGAACAAGTTCAATGGCCTTCTTGGGTGGTGTCCAATGGCTTTTAAATTTGCGAAGTCGAGAAGTCTTGCCCTTGTTAAAGGGAAAGTCTGCAGCGACATCTCGTTTGTTGTAGCGGGTCAACGGGTTCCTACAGTTTCCGAGGCTTTTCACTACCCTGTAAGAAAAATAGACTCCCTCCGAGGAGAGACATTCTTGCAGAAGCTAATGATTGGACTGTCGCAGTCGACCTGGAAGGTTTGAGACAATATTCCCAGCTGCTTAGGGATAGCGGCAGGACGCCGGATGTTGTTCTCGTTTCGTCGTCGTCAGGCGCTCTCATTCTGATAGAGTTGATTGTCCCGTGGGAAGATAGGATCGAAGCAAGTAATGTGCTGAAAAAAGAGAAATACTCTGAGTTAGCGAAAGATCTAGATGTGAGCGGGTTTTGGGTAACGCTAATGCCCATTAAAGTTGGGGCGAGAGGTTTTCACCGACAGGGACACCCGCCTGATCAACGGGTGTGTGGCCCACCCCTCTAGAACGTCAGGAGTTCGGGCCGAAACGTTTGATGACATGGGCACTCCTCTGATGATTCCCTGTCGGTTAGCTCCGCGGTAGGAGTTTCTAAGTTCCTGCTGTAAGCGACATACAAACCTCATTGTTCATCTGCTGTTCCTCCCTTGTTTTTAACCCTATGAAGCAAAAAGGTATTTCCCTTGTTTCATTTTTAATTAAATGCTTACGTACATAAGATGTTCGTCTTATCTTCAAAACTTGCATATCACAACAATACTAAAAATTTAATTATTAAACATCGAGCTTTCAGAGTTTTATAAATGTTCGTGATTCTGACCAATTTTGTTTTTCTTATCAAATGGTAATCTAAATTTGTGGTAACACCTTTTAAAGCGTTAAGTAAGCAACTCGTCCATGTTAATTTGTATTTAGCGGATTTCTTGAGTGCCTTATGTATCCGAACAGGATGCGAATATACTTCTTAATCGATCCACCATTTATATAGCGCCCTTACCCGAGGGCGCTCCCTGCAGGCACGCAACCCTCTACGCCAACTCGCACGCTAATTCTCAATTCCACATGCCGAACCACAGACAAACCACTATCAACTTTAACCAGGAAACCAAATAACTAATTGAAAAACAAACAATATTCACTGGATGTCTATAAATGCTGTTTGAATATGAAATTCGAAGAGAAAATTTGATTAGTGATGGATTTCAATGAGATTTCAATTATGAAATGACGTTTATCTAGAAACGCCTTGCAAAGAAGGCGAATATCGTGATAGATATTTTCAGTGAGTCGTCAGAAGTAATTTGAAAAGGTTTAAGAGATTCCATACGATTCCGCCCTTGCAGAAATGATTAATTTGTTGTAAGCTGACACATTCGTTGAGATACATGCTAATAAATACTTGAATTAAATACCTAAAATACTTAGGACCTGCTTCTTCGATATATAATTTTTAAACATTTGCAAATACTTTTTAAGGTGGCATGGACCAAAACATTCGAAGGAACTTTCACACTGAATATAGTTTCATGCATTTCAAATAATTACTTTCAGAAGGATTGGATAAGGATCCAAAAGATTGACATCCATTTTTCTTCTCTTTATACGTATAGACTCATGTCTGTTGTCTGATGCGATTCGTCGACATAATTTGTAGTGCTTTGGTGAAGAGCTTCACCAACTTCTGCATCGAGTGCACTAATGGTGATGGAGGTGGTGGTTGGAGGAGTGCAAGGAATTCTATTGCACTTTCTCGAGTAAACGGGCATTGACCTTTGATCACAAAACATTGGATCGGTTTTAATGTTTTCTCCATTTTTGTGCGTCATGCACTGTATTAATCTTCGCTGGATGCCATAGTTTCCACAGGAAGCTGAGCATGTCGACGGATCCCATTCTTCTTCGTACCACCTGAGACATTTAAAAACATTTACTACTGCAAACTGTGAAATCGTTTCTTCCCAACCAATAAGTCAAAGAGCAGGACTGCGTGTTGCAAGCTCTTTTGGTCGGATTGTATTTCTGTTGGCTACAGAATCCCTCAGAAATTGCACCACTGTCTTTTTTGATGCACGTAAGGATCTCGTACTGGTAACCTTAAAAATATCATCGCCTTTTCATTTATTATTATTCATTTTTAGGATCCTTACAAATTGGCCATAATTAATATTTATGATTGTAAACCATTGATATATAATCATAACAACTAATAATGACATAAATTCAATATAAATTGATTAACTGTTATCTATATTGTGGACAATAGAATTTACTTTTACTCTTTACTACTATTTTTTCTATATGCAAATGGCTTGGAAAGTTTCTTTAAAATTTTGTTTTTTAAAGAAATGTTAGGACAATGAGTAAATAGTCACACAAATTCCAACTTAACCGTGTGATATCATATACATTTAACAATATGCATTAAATATGCTACATTAAACAATATAACGGTTAATACTCATAGAAACCCTTTAGAAAGACGAAGCATAATTTAGTTTAGTTTATTAACTTATATTTTAGAAACAATAACTAACATATATATCTTAATATTTAACTAATTAATAACAACTGTTAAATTAATTATTGCTGTTCAAAATATTAATTGTAAAAAAAGTTTAAATTCGCACCAGTTCCGCATCGCTTGGAGCAATTCGTCCAGCCAGAGAAGGACCAGACGTAGGAAAAGTAACTTTCATCATTGAACATTCTGTTTTGTAGAGTTTCATTTGTGGCCACGAATCCAGATGATCCATTAAGAGGAATGATGTACTCGTATTCAATCCAGGTTTTGATGGTATTTGATAAGGAATACACCTGAATTTCAAAAAGAGAATTTAAAAAGAAAAACTTAGTATTGCTAATTCACTTTGATATGATTTGATATGTTTTCGTTAAGTCCACATCTAACCAAGAAGTCAACAGGGCTAAGGAGGGGACCCTTCGAAGCAATAGATTCTCCCTCAGCAAATCCGTTGAAATAGGTGAATCCAGCTCTGTTTGCCACAAACTTTTTCGATTCACTTTGATTTGTCCTCCCGTTTAAATACCAGGCTTCAGTGTTCGAGTCTCTCAAAGCTTTAAAGCGAAAACAACAAAATTTCTAGTGACACTGACTGCAGAAACAACGTATTAGAATTGGAACGAACCGAAAAAGTGGGCGAGATGTGGTTTTGAATGTCTTTCCCGGATAATGACATTTCGTGAGCCTTTCGGTAACACCAATAAATGATGATATTCTGAAATAATCTTTTTGTGAGCTTATGGTAACTTAATCAACGATATGATTACTTAGTCTTAGATTACTTCGAACTAAAAATTTGGAGGAACAATTAATCAGAACTTACCTTTCATAGGCAAAAGATTGTCAAAGTGTCCTTTCACTTTTTCACAATTTTTTCCATTCCCTCCACATTCTCCACATTGATCGTCCCTCTTCTGAGAGAACATCACACCATCGCATCCTATGGACTTCAGTAACACTTAATTACACCTATTTTACCTCATCAATACTTAAATAGTTACTGAAAAAGTAATCCGAACCTTGCAAGAACCCTTGAAGCAACGATCGTGTGGGTTGTCATAAGAACAAAATGTTCCATCTATCAAGTGATCCACCAACGTATCTCCTGTTTCTTGTGACACGCAGAGAAGTTTGCATTGTTGGGAGCCTAAAATATTTAATTTCAACGTTTGATTTAGATTTTTAATAACTACATCTAACTTTTTTATCATCAATCAATTTATTCAATTCATTGATTAATCAATAACGTTACAATAGCACCAAATGTGGCTATTGCACATATTTCTTCTTAATCACTATAAATTGACAGCTGAAGTTGAATACATAAATATTGCGAACGCGTTTTGTAAATGAATGTTTTTTCAATTCACTTCTGTCGCTCTCGTATGGTAGCCAACGATGTCTCATGTTTTGATGGAAGGATTTGTTGTTGTGCATTTCGCACTGTTCAGCTCTGAAGTCGGATGCATTTTCACACGGCTGTCATTAAAGTTCAATCTCAATACATCAGGTTTTTAAGTAAATAAACATATTATTTATATTCAACATTATTTATCGTTACAAATGGTTTATTATCACCGTAGAATTGAATCACTAGTTATGCACAAGAAATTGAACTTATCAAACTTAAATCAACTTGAATTTGGAACAAACTTCTCTGTTGCAGATGTGAAATTCTTCTGCTGGTCCTCTGCATGGTCTCCCAAATTCACTGGGACTGAATGGGAACAAAAAAAAAACGAAATGACTGATGATGAATGATCGTGATTCATTAAGCAGCCAACCTTGGGTTGTTGCATCTTCTTTCTCTAAATTGGAATCCCGATCCACACGATCGAGAACATGCACTCCATTCCTGCCACACTGACCAACCTCCATCTATTGAGATGTTTGTCTTTACCACGCAATATTCGTCCATGCACCACTATTTAGTTAAAAGACCATTGCTGAATATTCGACTAAATTAATATTGAAATAAAAGCAAATTAGATATTATTTTTAACCAAATAAATATGGTATTTTCATCCAGTTTTTATTTGGTGTAATCTGTATTAAATGACTTGAAGATGAAAGCTGAAAAAACTGTCGATATTTTAAGTCTAAATTTCAACAACAGTTTTCAATAATCTAACATTTGTGTCATACATCGTTTTAATTTGGTGTACTGAGTTGTTCGTGACCAGAAAAATTCAGCAATAAAATAATAACGTTACGCTAAAATCAACAGACAACCTTTCCCGATCCACAAATCGTGCCAGGCATGGGTGGACTATTTTTCGTCATGCAGAATCCCGTATATTTGTTGCTCTTGTAACATGAAAGCATTCTGCAAGAATGTTCAAGAGATACCTGATATCAACAATCAATCAGTTTATTCATTGTAACTGTTAATCGAGAAGACCAAACGTTTTGACAAACAAAAGATCTCACATGGGGACAGAATGCAAAATCGTGCCCAAATTCTTGACGACACTGCTCGTCCAAACTCCAATTCTGTCCGTAGGTGTCTGAATACCTGATAATAGGAGGATCTTCCGGTGCCATGTTCAGACAGGTGGCATACCTGTAAATTGAGAGGCAAATAATAACGAAAAATGTAACTTAAACGTCATTTAGATTGTATTTTTTTGCATTTGTATTTATCTGATTTTTTTCAGTGCCTTATCTATCCAGATAGGATGTGTAGGCACTTCTTAATCGGTCTACCATTAATATAGCGCCACAACCCGATGGCGCTCCCTGGCGGTGCGAGCTGGGTTGCGAACACGACTGTTGCTTTTCACAGCGGTTCGCAGGAACGCAACCTTCTGAGCAGGGCCGTTTACATCGCAGCGATGGTATCGCTACTATCGTCGATACTTTTTGGCTAGCGATACTAGATACCATTACTTTTTATACTCTTAATTTAGTGGCAACAACAGATGTAGCAAAACTTGAAAATGGCATGTTTAAAAATGTTTCAAGGCAGACTTTTACAATGCTTTCAGCTTTGTGGAATAAGCAAAACCAGTCGAGTTTGACTGCTGACAAGATCCGAAGTCATCTCGAGACTCTTCTTGTTACTCCATGCGACACCAGACGGAACTCTGTTTACGACGCAGTTTCAGCAGTGAACAAAATATTTTCCAGGCCACAAGATGAAATTACGTTCGATAAGCTGTGCGACAAACTTCAAATAGTTTAAGTCTGCTTCCAATCCAGAAGGTCTTTGTAAGGGGTTACGTAAGCGCAATGCAACCTGCACTACAGGTCCTGTAGCATGCGATCTGGACATTTTGCAAAAGGGGAAAAGGCTACGGGT